>JAJJMC010025232.1:1038621-1059428 GCA_023531435.1 Papaver californicum | reverse complement strand
AATTAAGAAAAATAATTAGCTTACTCACAATAACATGGTACCAAAACCAATATCTATTACTAGGAAGTGTGTTTACGATTATGAATTCATCACTTCCTAGCCGTGCATAGGTCAGTTCTTCGTACAACTAGGAAATTTCGTCGTACGACTTAAGCGTAGACATATTTTTTTGTCAAAACTTTTCTAGTCGTAGAGTGTGTAGTTTGCATAATCGTCTAGGTCGAAGGTGAAATTCCTAGACGTATCTGGGATTGTTCTTCGTTAATGAAGAATATCATCAACATACGTCTAGGGTGTAGCAGTTCATGAATTTCTCAGACGCTTTTAAAAGCTAGATAATTCACTCAATCTAGCCAATTTTGGGTTGTATTTTTTTAAAAATCAGTCATATTCGGACCGTTGTCCAATGGGTACAAATACTTTGTTTGATTTGTGAGATAAGAATTCACCATGCTAAAACTTCTCATTAAAATCATTTTTTTTTTGTTAGAACTTTTTTATATAGGGTTTCCAAGAAAAAAAAAATTTCTTCCTATTTTTCTTCCCTCTATAAATCTAAAACTCTAACTCTAATTCTCAACTATTAACTATAAGTTAAATCTTAGACTCAACAAATTAAAACTATTAAAACATAATTAACTGAGAGTAATCTAATATTATTATAGAAAATATTTGGATTGAAGGTCTTATGTTTTGCTTTAAAATGACATTATTTTGTCTTATATATTTCGTCTTATATTGCAGGCGACTTCCTTTCTCTTATGAACTAGATACAAAACATATACGATCCCGTAGAGACAGCTTCAAGCCCTTCATAATTTCAGCATCCTTAAGCGCAATTATGATTAAGATTTGGATACCGAGCCCACCCAATGATAAACATATTTTTGTGTCTAAATTGTGCTCAATTCTCTATTCCACTAATGCTTGATTTTGTACTTATTATGAGTTTTTATGTCTTTCTAGGTATTTTTGAGAAATAAATATTTGTGGAAAAATCTGCTCAAAAAGTTGATAAAGGAACCCAGAAAAATTACAAAAGGCACCCGGAAAAATTGATAAATGCACCCACCAGATGGATTAGGGGACCCCTCTCTTTTGAATTTAAATCCGGATTTGGCGGGAAGAAACTCTTCACGCGTAAAACAGAGTCTGAGTTGGTTTTAGCGAGTATTTTGGAATTTAAAAGAGAGATTTTGATATATCAGTTTGAAGTAACAACCAAAACGTGTTAAAAACACGTAAAGTAGAGGTTTTGTTGTCGTGAAACATGGATGGAAGTCTACCTTACAGCCGGAAATAAAATCTTTCTCTGATTTGGATTATCATGGGATTGGAGATGGGAGTCCTTATCGAATAAATATGATGGGTTAGGGTTTACTAAGCCTATATAAACCCAACAGATCGAAGAAAAACTAGGGAGATTGAGCCGAAAAATTTCAGAAAAATTCACGTGAAGAAGAAGAACAGACAAAACCAGAAAATTGTCACTGAATCTGTTACCTTTTCCTTCTTCTTTTACTGCGTCCAGGAGCCGTACTTTATTCTATGTGTTAATTTCTCTTTTCAGCAACACAAAAAATCGTCTCAGCAACACTTATAACCGTAGCTGTTTTCTTATTGCTTATGTTTTTCTCTTCTTTTAAGCACTTTGAGCTATGGCATGTATTCTGAGAGAATGTTTGACATTAGGAGCTAGACCCCATTGTTGAGGCGACGAAGGAAGCCACTTTTCCAATAATAAAATGGTATATTTTTATTTTATTAATTTTTTGCAATTCTTTTATGATTATTTGCTTTGAATTAAATTTGAAAAAATGATTTTTATCAATTAGTTGTGTTTTCTTTTGATGGGTCATGTTTAGTTTAGAGCTATTGATATCTTATACTTTTTTTTTTTACAACTATTATTTTGAAAATCTAACTTTGGCAATATTTAAAATCAATTGAATGTGTGAGTTTCAAAATAATTATTAATGCTAAATCACTTGAAAAATTGGATAATGGTGGAATCCTTAGTCTCAGTTCTTTCCATAATCTGAAATCAATTTTACTTTAATCTTCTTTATTTTTAGTATCAAAAATTAGGTTTAAAAATCAAATCTTTACAAGTCTGAGTATCGAATCTGTTACCACTATTTCTAAAACACATCGATTTTTGGCACCGTTGCCGGGGACTTGTCTTTAGGTTTAGAGTTTTAGATTTATTTTTAGGTTTTTATTTTTATTTTTAGTATTATTTTTACTTTGTTCGATTTTACGTTTCTTTGGGTATTTATCTTTTTGCTACAGGTTTTGGATTTTTGATTAAAAGGAAATTGAGCCAAAGATTTTGGTGATTAAAGACTTGGAGTTAAAGTTAAAGCTAAAAGAACGGAAAAGAAGACAAATAATTTTATTTTTAATTAGATTTTATTTTTATTTGTTAGAATTTATTTGTTTCTCTTTTTAGAAAATTGTATTAGGAAATCTTTTATTATTTTTGTAATTCTTCTTTTATTTTTGGATACTTTTGAACTTTATTTTGGGACTTTGGACATTATTATTATTTTTAAACCCTACGAAAGGGTAATTTAAATATAAACTGCAACAGAGAAGGACGACAATTATTATATTTTCTCGACCCCTCGGGTTCGTACACTGACATAGGAGTCGGTGGCCCTAGTCGACTACAACCGATTCATCCCCCGTCTGGTACGGGAGGTAAGACTCGATCAACCCACGAATCCCCTGCAAGTGGGTTTGCTGTATTCCTTCGTATGCATATATGTTGAGGAACTGAATACATATTTATTTATCTAGTAAAGGGCAAGAACTGGCCATACAAGATAAGGACTCGGATTTCATCATTGTTTCCTTCTTGCCCGCTTTAGGAACATGTTGCCAAACGCGAACCTAAGCTTAAAATTTTGACTAGAAAGAGACCGATAGGGTAACGAGCTTATAGGAAATTCATTCAAAAGGACTGTATTGGTTACTCTGTTAGCCTAACTCAAAGTTCAGGAAGGTTATTTTAAGTTGATTAGAGCCGCCTTGTAACCCAGGGAAAAGTTGCCAAAGAGACAGGGTTATCAAAGCTCGTTAGAGCTTATCCTGTTTCTCTTTGACTTAATATAATTCAGATCGTTCTAAGAGGTTCGCTAAAAATGTAACTAGTTGCCTTTCGAAAGAATAGAAACTGGTCTAGAAACAATTTAAGTGGAGCCATCATGTTTTTTGTTTGCTAGATTCAATAGGTTTGATTTGGTTGAGTCAGCCTTGCTTGTGATTGTTTATAATTCCCTTCCAATGAGGATTTATTTTTTCTATTTTTTTTTGTGTATACCAAGACCGCTCGAAGTCATCACTGAGCGAGCTTGGAAAAAAGACACTCTAGGTCGTTTGATTAGTGAGAAACCTAGTAGTTTTGTCCCTGGAAACGAGGACCTCGAGGACTCTTCTTTTGAGGGCCCTATTTTTGGAAATTTCAATTTTGAGAACTTGACACTGTGTAAAGAAGTTACCCATAGTCCTTTGATAGTGCCAACAATGGCACCTTTAAAAGCTTTGTTGAACCCGACTAGGACTTCTCGTCCATCATGTATCAAGTTTGCTGAAACTGAAGCAAACTATGAGTTAAAACCTAGGACCATACAGATGCTCCCAATCTTCTTAGGAAAAGAAAATAAAAACCCTTATTTCCATGTTAGTGATTTTGAGTAAATATGTAATACCATCAGGATTAAAGACCTAGATGATGAAGTATTGAAACTTATATTGTTTCATTTTTCACTAAGAGACAAGGCTAAATTTTGGTTATATAGTTTGACTTCTGAGTCCATTGAAACATATGAACAACTTACATCTTCCTTTATCCAAAAGTTTTTCCCTAGGCACAAAACATCATTTATTAGGCAGCAGATTTACACATTTGCTCAACAAGAGGGAGAATCTTTATATAAGTATTTGGAAAGGTTCAATGACTTATTATCACAATGTCCTCATCATGGTTTAGAAAAAGTAAGGCTAGTTCAGATCCTCTACGAGGGTTTAGATTATTCAACAACAACCATGGTTGATTCTTTATGCACAAGTGGTTTTGAAAATAAAATTGTCGATAGTGCGATGACATTTTTGAATGAAATCGCCGAAAAAACCCAGCAATGGGAAAATAGTAGGAAGCCCCAGAAAAAAATTCTTCTAAGTTGAGGAAATGTCAATTGGGTAGAAGGATCGTTTGAATCAGATGCCAAAATAACAACTATATCGAAAAGGTTAGAAGCTTTAGAACTGAATCAATCTATTTGTGGAATTGAGCCCTCATTTTGGGAAGGACAGACTATTGAAGTGCAAGCCCATGCTTTTTATAATAACACTAGATTTGATAATCATCAGAAGTTTGACCCTTATTCAGAAACATATAACGCTGGTTGGAGAAACCATCCTAACCTTTCTTGGTCCAAGGGCCAGAGTCAAGGGCCAGAGTCAAGGTCAGTCTAGTAATTCTAAGGTTCCCCAAGGTTTTGGATATACTAAGAATCCTTCAGGACCGGCATAATTTCAAAATCCGATAGATAAGACGATCATGAGTTTAGCAGAGTCTCTTGCGTTATCAACTCAGAACACTATAAATTTTCAGCACTCAGCCAACAAAATTTTACAAGAAAATCAAAAGATTGTTCAGGCTAACGATCAGGCTATTTCCAATTTAGAAACCCAGGTTTGTCAAATCGTTGAGTCTTTGAGAGAAAAAGAAAAAGGCAAGTTCCCTAGTCAACCACAACCCAATCCCAGAGGAGTTCATGAAGTTTCTTCTGGTGAGAAACCATCAAATCATGTGAATGCAATTAGAACCCTTAGGAATGGTAAAGTGGTAGACAACAAGGTAACCATGATTGATAGTGAACATATTGTATTTCACCATTCTGACCCAGTAGATGAAGGGAATGATGAAGTCTCTAAAGAGCCCGATGCAGTTCCTTACAAGCCAGATTTTGTTCCTAGAGCTCCGTTCCCATAACTGTTAGTACCAACAAAGAAGAAATCCAATTTTAACGACATATTGGAGGTTTTTAAGCAAGTCACTATTAACCTTCCTTTATTATATGCAATTAGGCAGATTCATACTTATGCCAAGTTCCTTAAGGATATGTGTACTCGAAAGTGAAAGCTTAGTGTATAAAAGAAAACCTTTTTAGCTAGTCATGTGAGTTCAATTATCCAAAACGATATAACTTTATAGTACAAAGACCCAGGTTCCCCAACCATTTCTTGCACAATAGGTAACTACCGTGTTGATAAAGCGTTACTTGACTTAGGAGCCAGTGTGAACTTACTTACGTGCCATGTGTACCTCCAACTAGGACTTGGTGATTTGAAACCTACTCAGATAACACTGCAGTTAGCTGATAGGTCTGTGAAAATTCCTCGTGGTGTCATAGATGATGTTCTTAACGAGGCCGATAAGTTTATTTATCTAGTGTATTTTGTTGTCCTTGATACCTAACCTTTCCCAGACCCAGAGAATCAGATACCTGTGATATTAGGTCGCCCGTTTTTAGCTACATCTAATGCGATCATTAACTGTCGAAATGGTATTATGAACTTATCTTTTGGTAATATGACTATTAAGTTGAATATTTCAATATTAGTAAGCAACCACCTGAGCTAGATGACACGTGCATTGAAGAGGTGAACATGATAAGAACATTAGTTTAGGAGTCATCACCAAACACTTTGTTAAAAGATCCATTATAGAAATGCCTAACCCATTTTGGGTTTGATTTTGATGATGATAGTGTGATTAATAAGGTGAATGCTTTGTTAGATTCAGCCCCTTTGATAGACACTAGTAATTGATGGAAATCTAAGTTCGAACCACTACCAGTTTCTAAGTCTACCCTAATTCCTTCTCTAGAAGAGCCTTTTAAGTTGGACTTTAAACAACTACCAGATACCCTGAAGTATGTGTATTTAGGCCCATCTAAGACTTTGCCTGTGATTGTAGCATCCGACTTAGATAGTAACCAGGAAAGTAGGCTAGTGACCGTGCTTCAAGACAATAAAGAAGCTTTAGGGTGGACCATAGAAGACATTAAGGGTATAAGTCCTACTGTTTGTATGCATCAAATTCGTTTAGAGGATGATACCAAACCGTCTAGGGAGATGCAACGTCGACTTAACTCTAACATGAAAGACGTAGTTCGAACTGAGGTGCTTAAGTTGTTAGATACTGGTATTATCTACCTTATTTCAGACAGTAAGTGGGTCAACCCCGTTCAGGTTGTTCCAAAGAAATCAGGTATCATTGTAGTCAAGAATGTTAACAAAGAGTTAATCCCAACCCGAGTGACCACGGGGTGGCGTGTTTTTATTGACTATAGAAAATTGAACAAGGTCACAAGGAAGGACCATTTTCCTCTTTCTTTCATCAACCAAATGCTTGAGAGATTAGCTGGACATAACCATTATTGCTTGCTAGATGGTTTTTATGGTTATAATCATATTGTTACTGACACAGAAGACCAAGAGAAAACCACTTTTACTTGTCCCTTTGGTATATTTGCATGTAGACGCATGCCTTTCGGGTTGTGTAATGCACCCGCCACTTTTCAGCGTTGTATGATGAACATATTTTCTGACGTGGTAGAACGGTTTTTAGAGGTCTTTATGAATGATTTTTCAGTATTTGGGCCATCTTTTGATGAGTGCTTGCATCATTTGACATTAGTGTTGACTATGTGTAAGGAACAAAAATCTAGTGCTTAATTGGAAAAAATGCCATTTCATGGTTCGATTCGGAATTTTTTTAGGGCATATCGTATCTTCTAAGGTTATAAAGGTATACAAAGCCAAAGTTGACCCTATTAAGACTTTACAGGTTCCCAAAACTGTACGAGATGTTAGGTCATTCTTAGGGCATGCAGGTTTTTATCGTCGATTCATCAAGGATTTTAGCTTGATTTCTAGACCTCTTTGCAATTTGCTTGCAAAAGATGTTAAGTTTGTCTTTCATGATGCTTGTTTAAAGGCTTTTGAGAATCTTAAGACCTTACTCACTACTTCTCCATAGTCTAGGCACTTAACTGGAACCTACCCTTTGAGTAATGTGTGATGCTTCAGATTATGCTATTGGTGTTGTGTTAGGTCAGCGTGAAAACAAATTACTTCATGTGATTTACTATGCTACCAAAACTCTAAATGATTCCCAACTGAACTACACCACCACAAAGAAGGAATTGTTAGCCATTGTTTTTTCCTTAGACAAGTTTAGATCATATCTCTTAGGTTCTAAGGTTATAGTCTTTACTGATCATGCTGCTTTGAAGTACCTTCTGTCTAAGAAGGATACTAAACCTAGATTGATTAGATGGATCCTTTTGTTACAAGAATTCTTGCTATAAATTAGAGAAAAAAAGGGTGCAGAAAATATAGTAGCAGACTACTTATATAGACTTGTTGTGGAGTCCCATGATGATTTTCCTCCTGTGAGAGATAGTTTTCCTGATGAACAACTATTTTTTGTTTCCCAATTAACTTGGTTTGCGAATATAGTGAATTATCTTGTTACTGGTCGAATGCCTCAACACTGGGGTGAACAAGATTGTTCTAGGTTTTTAGCTGAGGTAAATCATTTCTTTTGGGACGATCCCTATTTGTTTAAGTATTTTCCAGACCAGATTATTAGGAGATGTATACCTGAAAGTAACCAGTCCAATATTATTTCCTTTTGTCATGATCATGCTTGCGGGGTCACTTTAGTGCTAAGAAGATTGCTGCTAAGATATTGCAGTGTGGATTCTACTAGGCTTTGTTGTTTAAGGACTCCCACAGTTACTGTGTTGCTTGTGAGCGTTGTTAGAAGTTAGGAACTATTTCCCATACAAATATGATGCATTTGACCCTATTTTAGTTATTGAGGTCTTTGATGTGTGGGGCATTGATTATATGGGTCATTTTCCTAATTCTTTTGGTTATTTATACATCCTTGTCGCTGTAGACTATGTATCTAAGTGGGTAGAGGTGGTTTCATGTAAAACAAACAACCACAAGGTTGTGGTCAAGTTTTTGAATGATAACATATTTGCACGTTTTGGTACACCGCGAGCTATAACTAGTGATGGAGGGTCACACTTTTGTAATCGACCGTTTAAGCTTTTGATGAAGAACTATGGTATTACCCACAAAGTAGCCACCCTATATCACCCACAGACTAGTGGTCAAGTAGAGTTTTCCAACAGGGAGATAAAAGGTATTCTAGAGAAAACAATTAATCCTAATAGGAAAGACTGGTCGTTGAGGCTTACTGATGCCTTATGAGCTAACCGCACTGCGTTTAAGACCCCCATTAGAATATCACCTTATTGTCTAGTTTTTGGAAAGGCATGTCACCTGCCCGTCGAGTTAGAACATAGAGCATATTGGGTTGTAAAACAATTAAAATTTTCACTTGACAAGGCAGGAGCTCACAGGAAGCTCCAGATCAATGATTTGGAAGAGATTCAGAAAGATGCATATGATAGTGCTAGGGAGAATAAGAACAAAATGAAACTTGTGCATGATAGAAATATTTTAAGAAAGTCATTTTTTCTAGGTCAAAATGTTCTTTTGTATGATACTCGTTTGCATCTATTCTCCGGGAAGTTACGCTTTCGGTGGACCGGTCCTTTTGTTGTTCACACTGTTTTTCCTCATGGTGCTATTGAGATTGAGACTCGAGATGATAAAAGTCCTTTTAAGGTTAACAGTCAGAGATTGAAACCATTTTTAGAGCCTTTTCCTCCATGTGATGTTGAGGAGGTCCCTCTGGAGGACCCTGTTTACCTTGATTGACCATCAAGGTTGTTTTTGTACATTAGTAGATTTTTGTAGGTTTTTATTATTCGTTTTTAGGTTTTTATTTTCTGTCTTATTCTCCATAGAAGGATTGTTACGCTTCACCCAGGTACTATCTTTGTGATTTACCTCTTTATTCCTCTTTTTACTCTCATAATATGAAATCAATTCTACTTTAATCTTCTCTATTTTTAGTATAAAAAATTAGGTTTAAAAATAAAATCTTTACAAGTCTGAGTATCGCATCTCTTACCACTATTTTTAAAACACATCACCCAATTATCAGGCATTTGTGTCCAAGGCCAAGTCATATGCACTTGTCAAAAAACTTAATTTTTCCACTTTTCGCTAATATGGACCTCTCAAATGGAAAAATTGGTTGGGAAAGTGCTCAAGTCTGGAGGTTTGAATAGCGCGGTAGAGTTTTTGTCGCTGGCGACATTGTCTCTATTGCTGACGATCAAGACTATGTCGCTCGGCAGAGACTATGTCGCCAACAGCTAACTCTTTGCCGCCTATAAAATCACCATTTCCAAACCAAATTTTTACACTAAAATTTTATACTTTCTCTACTTTCTAGTCTAAATATTCTATAATTTTTTTTTTCAAATGGCACAAATTGCAACCTAACTTGATTTGCCAACACAACTTGATTTTTCTGGAGTCATTCTTGAAACCGTTCTTAATAAGATATGTGATGATTATAAGTAAATAGAGAATAGCAAAAAGCAAAGAGGTCTTCAAGTTTTAGGTGTTAACCAATTCAAATGTGCACCTAAAATAAAGAGAAAAGTTTAAGGCAAAGAAAAATCGAAAGTTAACCGCAGTACTTCTCACAAAAACCAGGGAAAATCTTCTCAAAAGCGCATCGATTAGAAATTACGCCAAATAAAGATAAACAGGAGGCCAAAGATTGTCCGAGATTTTTATTGAAGTGTTTATTTAAGTTTTTGCTTCCCTAGTTTATATCTTGTAAAAGAGCGTAGTATATTAATTTAATGTAATGAAAATTAGTGTTTTAATATTATTTTAGTTAATTTAATCAAGTAATTAAGTTTTCCATCCCTTTCAAAATCAAATTACATATAACTTCTTATTTCGATCACGGCATTTTCATTATTGCAAAGCCAACGACCATTTTTGATCAAAAGTAATTTATTTTAACATTCATGCATTAAAACAGACTAGTTTTTGATTTAATACACATATAGTGAAACCGATACGTTTCATCTCCCATTCGACAAGATGACTATACACCTGATGATGTAAGAACTTATACGAAGAACATAACTGACTATAAAAGTAAGACTGGAAAGGAAAGAAATGGGTTGATCTTAGGGGAGGGAAGCAAAGAAAGTTGAAGGAATTTGTGTGTTGAGATGGAGAATAACAGAGTTATAAGAATGATCAGCGTTTTTGCCAATCGACGGTCATCCACAATTTGGATACATAAAGGAAGGCCTAGAACTTAAGGCTTATCATAAACTGTTTTACTAATAGAAAAAGGCAGTTTCTTACTCTTGGGTATATGACAAGAGTAAAAGAAATCAAAGGAGTTATTTGACATAGGAAGAGAAAAATTATTGGTTCATCCCCACTAATGGGTGGAACCTTGCCTTGAATTCCTGTATATACCCTGCTCCAAATTCAACCTTGAGTATTGATGATGAACCTACTTATTTCAAAGAAGCATGTCCATCACCTGCTAGTAAAAAATAAATTGTTGCGTTTGCAGAATGAAATAAAATAAATGGGAAAGACGTTGATAGTCAGACAATTTAACGGGTGTGATGAATAGTTCACATGGAATATTTTCTCGAAAATCCAATAGATGAATTTTCAAGTCATCAAATCCAACGGTTCAATTTTACTCTGGTTTTGAGGGAGTCATTCGTCATTACCAAACGTTAACCGAATTAGTATACTTATCCATCTTTCGTTAGAATCATTCATCACCACCATATGTTGTTTCAAAATGATTGCTATTGTGATGTTCTAATATGATTGGTGTTAAGACTGTTATACATTCTAAACACTAATATGCCAGCACCAATAGTTTTCAAGAGAAGAATGCTCTTAAAGATCCTTATTTTGCCCTACAACATGTCATTTATCGTCTTAATGGTGCTGGTGATCATTATGTTCATGACCATGACTTCCTTTTGTTAGTGAAGGAATCAACCATATCTACAAAAGATGTGGGGGAAATAGTAGAATTAGTTCCTATACTTGGGACCCAATAGTAAAATTCAGGAAGTATCCAGGAAAATCCCGACAGTTTTAAAATCAACATCCCAAATCAGAAGGAATTATTAATTGCGTTTGTAGACACGGCACTCATTTATCCTCTTGTTCAAAAGTTGATCACAATGGAATGTACGAAAGTGTCGGTGGTCATTCTCATGAAAATATGTCGATTCAGATTTCCTAATTAGGCTTAGTTAATCAACATATAATGGATTTAATAATCTTCATTACATTGGATTAAAATTATATTTATTTTCCTGGTTGACTTCCTTGAACACCACTATTAGAGACCAAGTTATCGTCATTGTAATCCTTTTGTGCTAACATGGCTGCTATAGAAGCTTGAGTTGTTTCAGGAGGTTAAGTTTCATCACCAAAACCTGCAAAAGGAACCGTAGGAACCTGAGAAGTTGAGGGATCAACGCCTTGAACGCGATGATAGAATCCTCCTACTCTTGGATTCGAGGTATAAAGATTCCCAAAGATGGAAGATTGCCTGGAGTTTCCAGAGTCGTCATATCAAATTCTCCGGCCTCAGGTATCATATGAGTTTCCTGCACTTGTTTTAGTGTGTAAGTACTTCTTTGAATGCTTCTAGACTTGGTAGACCTTAACTGGATTCATCTGGAATATCAAAACTCAATGTGTTCGTTATTTGGGTCAGCTGCCCCAAGTAATAATCCTGCATTCACTGTGATCGCTAATAATAATCGTTCAACCTAGATCGCAACTCCTCCTGTGTAGCTTTGATCCTCAATATAGATACGCATGTTACATAGCTTGAGAAGTAACTGGAATAGTAATACGCTCCCCTTCTAGATTAATAATCAACACCTCCTAGTCAAACGGTGATATAGTCGTGGAAGAAGATGAACCTCCCTGGCCATTGATAGTGGTGGAGGTTAGGATGGAATTGATGTGATTGTAGAAGTGGTAAGAAAGTTCGTTACTCACACTTGTTAAGATTTGATTTAGACTAAAGTTCACACACTAAATAACAAATAAACGAAATATAATAATAAGATTATTAAGAGATAATGGGACTCAGGATTCCGCCATTCTTCATATTTATGTTATTCATATATTAATTCTAAACAAGTATAGTTCATAAAATAGAAATATTGACTCTAATTATTTGCCAAAAATAGATTCTTAAAACATTACAAGTAATCATAAGCATGGCACATCGAAAGTACTTTAGACTAAGCATCCACCTGTAGATGGTGGATTTTTAACAAAGGATAAAATAGTAAAAATATATATGATATTAGAGTCTCGCCCGACTGAGCTCTCAATATTCTACATACATCACTAGTACTGTGCAACTCAGTGCATACTCCTCTGTAATTATAAGGCAGCTCCTAGATGAATTAATCACTAGTATAAAGCATCATTGTCCTCAAAATATCACTGGTGCTGATTACAATTCTTTCCCAGATGATCTCTTATTATACAATAAACATCCAGAACACCTCTTTGTTCCTGAATGGATGTTAATGCTCCTAGATAGATTGCCTACTAGTATATAACAACTTAATTCCTATTTATATTCCCTGGTTGAATATTTAGAGTGACTTCACATCAATATTCAAACTATAATTGAATAACTTTGATTGGTCATAACGCATAACAAGCTGCGAACGGATGCATTGAGTCGAAACATCACACTTTCGTGTAGGCACTAAGTCTTCATTGCACCAAATGAAAAATCTAGGTCTCCAACAATGATTGGTTGCGCTTAAACAATACATAATTTCAATGTTGGTTGCATTAAAATCCCAATATCGGTTGAAATACAACGAAACCCTAATATTGGTTTCTGACACATCGTCATGTCACCTTGCAAAAAACGTGACCATGAGTATGAAATGAGGCAAAATGTTATAAATAGCATATGTTCTTATACATGTATACTAAGACATACTAAAAGGGCATCCCATTCCGAATAACGGTCTAGAAGATATGATCTAAACCCTAGACAAAACTACAAGCTGAAAACTGTCATAATTTCATATGGAAGGTTACTGCTTGCTCCGTTTGACGGCCGAAACGAGCTCAAAACCTAAATCCTTTTTCGTATGGATGTAGCCAGCGATATCAGGATTTCGATTGGGGATTATCATTGAAAACAAACATCGTATGAAGAATCTATAGTGTTTTTACTAAAGGACGTCATGTCTGAAATTTTCACCCACGAGTCTAAATAACTATAACGCTCTTCAAAGCATCAGTCGAAGAACGTCGGTCGAAAGCATCGATCGAAGAGCATGGAAGAGAGAGATAAAATAATAAAGAAAATAAGAGATTTGTCGGACCGACGCTAACCGGCCGACCTCCCTTGGATGGTCTCACTTCCATATTTTTTTCCCAATTTTTTTATTATTTTGTATATATGTATTATTTTAGATTTCCTATTTCCATTAAAAATCTTATGCTTTTTCCATCAAAGCCTAAACTCTCTTACTTCAAACACATAGCTCTGCACAGCTATAGAGAGACGACATGGTATGCAAAGCATAGTCCTACTAACTACCAAATTCGTGCTTAATCAATAATTGGACCTACGCTTGACCGGTCCCACCACTTTGGTCGGTACTCCCTCTCTGGGATTCTCCGTCTTCTTTAGTTAGTCTCTTCACTATCCGCTCATCTACTATCGTTCATATGGCATCGCTCATCTACCATTGGTTATCTGGCATTATTCATCTGGTATTGTTCATCTGCTATTGACTCATCTGCCATATTAAGGTTTAACTCAATTGATCCCGCTACCAATATTGATAATAACCTCGGTTTTGTCCTACTCTGACGAAACTAAATATTTTATAATTTTCTAACACACACTCGACTTAGTGCTCGCAAGACCAAGCGCTCACGCGACTTGAGGCTCGAATGACAAGCATCATTCGAGTATTATTGTTCATCATCTGACATGATGATACGACATAACTACCAGTGTCAACATTAATCAGACTCTCTACATTCACAATCTATTAAGCATCATTGCTTATCTCAGAACACAACTAGTGCTTAATTCATTGAGTCAACATGCTAGACTCATCAACATGCTAAGACTGACAGTCTAGCTTGGTCAACGACTGGCCAATCGTATACAAAGTAGACTCAACCATGCTCGATACATCAATTATGTCACATGGGGGGATATTCACTAGGGTTTTGGTCTGGTGGCCTACAACACGTGTGGTGTGACGATACACTCATGACGAGAAAGTAAAAGGTCGTGTCGACAGTTGAAGAAGTGAAGGGAATAGTGGTTTCACAACTTCCAAGTCCCACTCACACGTCGGAGTCATTTTTCGCCATGATTTCCACTTATCTACAACGGTTACCACGTACGAGATCAATGTGTTAACTTCTTCTGCTATAAATAATTTCTTCAACCTATTGACGTGGGACAAGAGTTTTATCTCACAAGCACTTAAATGATCACAAAGCTATGATTTTATCTTTATAGCAGTTCGAACACACACAACCACCGACATTCAATTCCATTAATCTCAATACTCTTTATGCTTCCCTCCTTACAGATCAACCCTTCTCCTTCCTTTGTGACTGAAGCGAAATCAGAATGGTCATTTCTTGATTTAGGCCAATTTTGTACAGATTGATCTCTCGAATCTTAAAGTACTTCTACAGTACAAATGTCTTGTGTTTAAGCGATTTGACCTCACAAGTATTAACCTACTCGATCACTCTTCCCCTTTTACCCTTCAATCCTTTTTACCCATAAACAACACCATCAAACAAATTCACAACTAATTAGTAAAAATCATAATTCAATTTAAATTGATGAAAAAGTCATAAAAGAATTAAATATATTTACTACACGATTGTGAAATATGGCTTCCTCCATTATCCCAGTGATGGGGTTTAGCTCATCATGCTCAAAACACTGAAAAGATTGATACATGGCTCAAAAAGTGTTTACAAAGAAGAAAAAAATGTTTCTGATTTTTTTTCTTTCTTTGATTCTGGCCAAGCCAGCCCCCCCCCCCCCCCCATTCCCAATTTCTTCTAACACTTCTATATTTATAATCGAACACCTAACCACCTCCAAATCCTCTCTTTCAATGCGTATATTCTCGGCAGTAAGAGAATAATATTTTTTTTTTCCTCTTGGAGGCTTATTCTCGATCAAACTGATTGATATTGTCTCCTTATCCAAAAGTTGTTGTTTCCTCATCCAAACTCGAGTGAATAAGTTCTCAATACAACCAATCTGAAGGAGATAATGTCTCTTTTATTACAAACAATCCTTTCCCGAGAATATAAACAACCTTCATGATTTTGAGAATCAAATATTTCTAGGAGATTTTGATTGATTTCGAGTTTCCTTAATTTGTAAAACTCTTACATATATATGGCTAGCATATTCTCTTATCTTCAACTTGAAATATGCCCAAATTCACGTGAACAATTTACGCAGATAAAAACTTCGAGTTTTCCGCCAAGAAATTCATTTGAAAAAGAGAAGGAGGTGCCCGTAACAAGAGTTTGGTGCCTTTAACAAAATCCCTTAGGGTGCTTTTATCACTTTTCTGGGTTCCTTTAACACTTTTTAAGCCCATTTTTTCTACAATTGTTTATTCTTCAAAAATACCTACAAATACATAAAATAATTAGTACACAATCGAGCACTATCAATAGAAAATTAAGACAAATCAGAAACAAAAATATGTCTATCAAATACCCCTAAACTTATTATTTGCTAGTCCTCGAACAAATCTAATCTAAAAATTAAAAATCCTAACTCACTGTCGCAGGCATCGCGATTGCACTTAGCGTATGCAACAAGCCTTTGAACCCCTAGGTGGCCCTAATGAATGAGTGTTGTATGAGGGTTTACAAGAGATATACCCATAAAAACTTTTACTACAAACCATATCTACTTATGAACGATTGAGGGTAGACATTAAACATACGATTTGGTTGGCTACTAAACTCTTTGGCTATGGAAGGAATTACCCTGTTTTGAATCCAATTGTTGTACACGAGTTTTCACTCAAGCGTATGAAAATTTATATATAAGAAAACAAAGCACTACTCAGAAAGTCGTACAGTGGACCACGATACTCGGAACAATATAGTCACATGAATAGATTAAGAAGATGGATATGGGGATAGAAATGTGTGCATGTTGACTAAGGTGAACGGTGTTTCCCAGAATATCTGTATGAACATCATGCCAAGATGAACCCTAATAGATTGCGATACGCACCCACTGGTCTGAATCCTAATTCTAGTATCAACTCAGCGGGTATATACAAGGACCCCAACGGTCGATTTATTGAAAATACAATTATTATTATTATAAAAAATAAATTTTATTAGAGAGGAAAAGTATTTTACAAAGAAATGGTAGGAAGCCTAGCCACAATCTGGGGCCCTACCCCTTTTTGAATGGAAATGCCTAATCTGAAAAAAAAAAGTGAATTGTATATTTTATAGTTGTAGTCAAGGCTAGCTATGCAATTCTGCAACCTCTACACAAAAGCAACCATGTCCTCTCCTAGTTCTCCTAGGGTAGTAAAAGTGAGCACGCCAAAACCATATGCATGATCTTTGACTTCTTTACAGGCGGGGACACCAGCTTTGCAGCACATATCCGCTAGCACATCTTTGACCAAGTCATGTATGAATTTGAAGCATACTTCACTAGCGCAATGTCAGGCATAGTCTCCAAAAACATCCATTCCTCTCCCACAACTGGAGCATAAGATGTTCTCTTCAAACAGGTTTATTACAAGCCTGTAGCTAAGAACGGCCCAGAACTGACAAGGCCCAACTGAATGATTCATTCCAGCAATACGAACTGCTTTAAGGAAATCTTGGGCATGATTTAATTTGTTGCATTACCATAATATGTTGTCATGCTCAGTCATATTGAACCTGCTGGGTATGTTCTTCTTAACCAAATCGAAGTAAAGAACTGCCAATGAGTGCATTGGACGTGGGGAAGTAGCTTGGATGTTGAATAAAGAAGAGACAGTTCACAGACCTGAATGAAATTGGACAGAGCATGCTGAAAGCTTTGATGTGAATCTGCATCCAGGTGAGCTTTGAGGATGGTGTTCTGCACCTGTTTAGTGTGTATACAGGAATCTAGGAAACTGTAGTGGCTAGTATCCCCCATTGTGTATACACCCAGACCTCAATCTTTCATAGGCAAAGTCGTTATGCGTTGCTGGAATGGGCCAAACCATGCACCATCTCCAGTGACAAGGTGTCTGAAAACTGCAATAGATGTTGGTCATAGTATGCTGCAGGAAGCTGGAGAGCCACATGACTGGTTTTCCTTATTGTGAAGTATAATCTGGAGACACCAACAGAGTTCCTCAAGAGGAGTAACTCACTTTGTGGGTCTTGCAGAGTCTTCACAATCTCCATTAACTAGATAATCTTCTCTACTCTGAATTGCACTAAATCACTGCAGTACTTTCAGTCAAGACTAACAGGCCCCCCTAGTAGCTTCACACCCAAAACAGACCTACTGATGCCAGCAGGAAAAACACCTTCCAAAAGGCTTTTAGGGTCTGCAGTAGGCCAATAGAGCTCAGTTTTGTTGATGTTGAGGAACAATCCCCTCCTACTTACTTCCATTTGTATGATGTTCAGTGCCTTGGCTACCTCCATTGTGTCTCCAGCAATAGTGCCATCATCAAGGTACCAGACATGCAGATCAAGAGTGCAGTCTGATGCTATTTTGGTGATGAGTGGATGCAAGGTCATGGCAAAAAGCAAGGGACCAAGGGGGTCACCTTGCTGAACTCCTTTTGCAGATAGGAGGATGTTGTCATTGTAGTAGAGCTTAGATGGTTTGGCATAACAGAACTCCACCCACCTGGAAATGCAGGGGCACTTGCATATAACTTCTTTGAGCATTACTGATATGTCAACCATGTTGAAAGCATTGTTGAAATCAATTAGGAGCATGCTCATATTCTGTAAGTTACCTTGCATCTCCAAAAGCCTGTTTGCAGAATGTAAGATGGATTCACCACCACATTGAACCCCCACACCAAACTGAAAAACCCTTAAATAAGAAGACATTTCTTTGCTAACTGCAGAAGCTGCCAATTTAGAGCACAACCTCCTCCATATGGTGCCTATATCTATATTCCTCAGTCCCCCTCCAGGCTTGAGCAATGTATCAAGGGAGCACTGGCAATATACTCACCTAGCACTGCTGGGCACTTCCCAGCTAACCATAGGTTAACCACACCTGTTATAGAGGTTAACAGCTCATCTGCAAGTGCTGAAACTATACCACTTAAGGAATCTAGGAGATGTTGAGACCTAAGACCATCCCTTCCACAAGAAGTCCCTTTAGGGAAGCCTCTAATTTCCCCCAACACTGCACTCTTGTCCACACAGAGAACATCAGTATGGAAAGGTTCAGCAGGGATGGAAGGTGGAGGAACACTCGGGTGTTTTTGGTTCAGGTCCAGGAGGGTAGACGGGGAATTGGGAGCAATTCCATTGGATGACAGAACCTTAATAACAGTTGTATATTTCCCAGAACTCAGTTTCTTCTTGCAGGCAATAAGATTAGAACCACCATTCTTCTTTTTGTTGATCTTGCTTGTTTGGGTTTTCCTTGACTGTTCCAAGAGGGTGTGCACCATGCTAAGAGAACCATTTTCATTCCAATGTAACATATCATTAGTAATGCTGGAAGATTGTAGTCTTTTTCTTGTCCGGATCTCTCCTTCATAGTGCACTTAGGATTATAAAGGCTTAAAGTGCAGACTGGCAGCAGCAGGAGATGTAAGCAAACAAAAAAATACATGGGGTTAGCAATAACCTTGTCTAGAGTAACCTTTAAATTTCTTGAGAAATTGAGCCTACCCTGGGGTGGGATACTTGCAACAGTGGTGTAATTCTTCTGGAAGACCAGATTGAGCAAGTCCAAGGGAGCAGCAACAGGTGCTTCAGATTCCCCTGTGTCAATTGACTCAGAGACAGATGATTGGGGTTTATCTATGCCATGTATCAAGAAGTCTGCAGATAAGCCATTGTAAGGCCTGAGAATGAAGTTTCCATCATGCTTGCGGCAGGGCCTTCTCCAAGAGTAGATGTGCATACATTGAATGCAAAGCCACATTTACAGGTTAGAGAGGACATATTCCCAAGCAATGTATACTGTTAACTCAGTGCTGATCCTATCTCTGCATGTGTTTTTGGCCCCCTCATTTGGGAGATGTATGTCATGGAGATGTCTATGAAAGCCTGTCATACTCAGACCCCTGCCCCCAACTTCATTGTTACACCCATCAAAGTTCTTGAAGGGGCATTGAAACAGAGAATCATAAAAAAGGACTCCTTCATCAAAATCTACTGAGTCCTGAGACACAACCGAAGACCTAGTTCTTGGCATGGTGAAAGGGAAGTGGCCCAAGGTTGAAAAATTGGTGAAATTGAAAAAACTAAGACTGCAACTGTATATAAGAAAGGCATCTGATGACCAGTTTATACACACAAGATTACAACCTATGACTAAATCAGCTGGAACCCTAAAAATTAAATCTGTTAAAGTGTCTGTACGTACATGTATAAGTCATAATCCTAATCTTATTATTATTATTATTATTATTATTATTATTATTATTATTATTATTATTATTATTATTATTATTATTCTGAGGGCATTTATTAAAAATATCAATAGAGAAGTAATTACAATGAGTTGGTTGGTAGCCTAGCGACAAGATAGGCACCAACACCAATGACAACACCTAATTTATGAAAAAGAAATCTACCAACATCACCATTTGCATTGTTGTTAGCTAGGCAATTCTTCAACCTCTTTAAAAAGGAGATAATATCATTGCAAGGTTCACCCAAAGTGGAAGAAGATAAATGCCAAAACCATATCCGTGTGCCAAACACTTAACCGAGTATTTGTTGCGTTTTCGTGAAATTGCATTGGTGATGGCTTGTCCAGGTGTGAAAGTGCGGAGACCCCCACCCGTGAATGGTGAAACACCTATGATATCTAAGCATACATCCTGGCTTTTTCCCCAATTATATACCAATATGTTTGCGGGTCTCAAAGCGTTATTTTCATCAGAAAAAAACCCCAAAACGATTTCTCTCCTGGCATGAACTCCGAATTCAAAACAAATATCAGCAAAAACATCTCGGACAACCTCATGCCTGAAGTTGAGTCGAACATCAATGGCACAATATAACGCATGATCACCAAAGATATCTAACTCCATGTTACAACTGGGACAAACACTATCAGCAACAAACAATGGAATTCCAAGTCGATAGCTGACTACTGCTCGGAATTGCATAGGCCCAATTACCCGATTTAGCCCAGCAATGTGAATTGCCAAAAGATAGTCTTGTGCATGTTTTATTCTATAACATTGGCATAATACAAAATCTCTTTCTGACATTGAATATTTGGTGCGGATTTGCTTCTTTACGGCATCAAAGTATGTAACTGCGAAGGTATGCATGGATTGAGGGGCAGTGTCGTTGATGCAGTAAGTAGAAGGTAATCCACAAACTTGAATGAAAGTATGAAGGGAATGTGTGTATATGTAGCCACGGTCTGTAGTGAAGGAGCTATTAAGTATAACCTGTTGGATTGATTATGTTTGACTCTGTGAGGCCAGGTAACAGTAACTGATAGTATCAGACATGGTATAAATACCAAGACCACCATCCTCGATAGGAAAGGTAGTTAAGCGTTGCTGCAGAGGTCCAAATCCATC
>JAJJMC010025232.1:1000136-1038611 GCA_023531435.1 Papaver californicum | reverse complement strand
TTATTTTTTGTCGACAACGTGATTAAATTTTCTGAATCTATGCGCATAATCCTTGTCAGCAGATTACATGATAGTTCCCATGGATCCTGCGTTCCATGCTTGCTTAAGCGACGGAGACAGGGAGAAAACACACATATTTCTATCCAAGTGTCAATTTTTTTTGGGCCAGGTTCAATTAAAATAGTTAGGTTTAATCTCAACCATTCTAATTCATCCTAGCAGCGACAACAAGGCGATACTAGTGCCCCACTAAATCACTTAGAGAAACACATAAGTTGCAAAAATAAAAACAGAACGTGGTATAGTGACGATCCGAGATATGGTGACGACTATCATTTTATTTCTAACACCTACAACCAAGAAGTTTGTTTCCATCTACTTAGAATGGTTAGTGTCATCTTGAATTGTTCACAAGTCTCTAAATTTTGGAGTTTATTATTGCACTAAAAATTTCTCCCTTACCCCCAAACTTAAATCTAACATTGTCCTCAATGTTCTAAAGATGAAATTAAAAGCATGACCAAGGATAAATTGTTACCAATTGAAGAAAAGAGTTAAGGAAGGATATTATCGTGTCTCATAAGCATGGGTTACCTCCCAAGAAGTGCTAAGTTTAAAGTCTTCAACCAGACATCAAATACCATAAAATAGCTAGTCACCTTTCAAAATCATATACCAATAGCCGAAACAACTGTGGGTTAACAACACCAAATAAAACTAACATAAATGTAAAACACATGTATTGGATCAGACAAATAAACAAATTGAGTACAACCTTATCTGAGGTTTCTTTCAAAACAACAGGTTTATCTGGGGTGCGCATTTAAATTCCATATGAGTGTCTGTTTAGGGTGAAAATAAATGTACGGTAGAATCGTACTTTTAAGTAGGTTCGAGAGATCAAAATCGAACAGGACGATCCTAAATCAAGAAATGGCCATTCACGTTCTGCTTCAATCGCAAAGGTAGAGAAGATTGAGGTAGGTCTTAGGGAAGGGAAGCAAAGAAGGTTAAAAAAATATCAGTGTGATAGTGTATGGAGAAGAAAATGGATTCTCTGAGAAGAATCACTAATTCTGTAGGTTTTGTTTCTCCGGACTGATTGTCTTGTCTGTTCTTTCTGTCTTGTTTCGAATAGATGAGAATCATCTATTTATAGTTTGAAAAGGACACACTGATTTCTCGTAAGTCGTAGAAGTTAGGGAGAGATGGAGAAGTGATGATTGTGGAGATTGTAGTGGGTGGGACCCGGAAAGTAGGGAAGACCTGTCTGACCACTACTCCCCATCATCTCAACTGCTCTGTAACCGTCCACTTCTTGTTACCTTCTTGTTCGTGGGGGTTGTGTCACCACCCACGATGTCATAGACCACCAGACCAATACCCCAATGAGAATACCTCCATGTTGTATTTGATATCTCATAGAAATAGTGGAGTCATAAGCCACTATGGTTTTGATTAAGTCGGGTCAAGTCAATTGACTTGCTAAGTCAGTGAGACAAGTTGTGTGACTCACTGAATTGATAATCAGACTGATTAGTGTCGAGTATGGGAATTTCAGTGGCCATGTACTTTCATGAAAGTAATGTTGCATATTTAAAGGCTAAGTATTAGCCCAGAAACGACTTATTGTAAGTCTAAGAGGCATTTGAGGCCAAATGTTGTTGAGAGCTCCTTGAGCAAGGAGACATACTGGAATTCATATAAGAATCAATGTTGGACCCATATTGAGAAGAAAGGCGTATTTTTGAGTAGAGTATCTAGCAAAGATAACACTAGCCACTTAGCGTGAATATGAATATGCTAGCTCTTTTATATAAAAGGCTAATGTGCTAAAGTATCAGGAATAAGACCAATATACACAACTCTAGTAAATATCAATTGTACTAGGGCTAGGAAGCTAGCATCAAGAAGGTTTGAAGTTAGCACTTCAATGGTATAGTTAACACTGAGGTTTTAGCATTAATGCACTTGTGGCAAAGTCGCTAAGTATGGATAAGTCAAGGGCATATTAGCTATGTAAGTTACCCAGGGAAGTGCTAGGCATGGATAGAGACACATAAGGGGCCAAGGATGCTAGGGTTGGTAGCGACGCATAGGAGCTAGGGCGCATTTGGCCTTGTAGGCGCATTGAAGAAGCTAGCGATGCATAGGAGATATGACGTTGAGAAGCTAGCTAGGGACGTAGAGGAGCTATGGCGCTGAGGAGATCGGGGCACATCGGTCTTGGAGGCACATTGGACTTGGCGATGAGGAGATGAGACCACTAGTACAAAAATGGGCTTAGGTGAGAGTTAGAAACAGTCACCGAAATAATTATGTGGCAGTTTTTCAAAAAATACTCCACTGTCACCAAAGCCCCTGTTACGGAAAGTCTTTTAAAAAATGTTACAGAATCATGGATATAAGATAAGTGTTTCTTCATAAACCTGTCATATTTGAGAACTTATGATATCATTTTCTAAATGAAACTGTCATGAGAAACTAAATTTCTTATTCGAAGATAGCAGTTTCTTCATAAAACTGTCATAGTTGAAAATTTACAACGATATCTTTTAAATAGAACTTTGTAAACCCTCTTCCATTACGCATTTTCTGTGAAACTGCCATCGTACACCCATTTCAGTAACATATTTTTCATACAACAGTCATTGTATAATTAGAATTTGTAGTGAGTTAATGTTACAGTTATTTATGATACTTTAAATTGAAAGATAAAGCTAAAAAACAATTATATTGTGTAAATACCTTGTTCAACACAATGATACAACAAAAAATGAGATAAAATAAATAAATTATATCATTTTTTTTATAACAATAAAAAATATTTCTTGAATTCTAATGTTGTAGGGTAGCTTCCACTACCTCAGATTTCTTGAACTTCAATGTTCTAACAGTAGCTTCCGCTGCCTCTTGATTGGAGGAGGTCTTGTACTCTCCATTATTAGAAGAATTTGTGTAGTCGCAACCATCACTGTAAACTTCTGAAGAAAAGCACTCCCGATACCTACAAAGTAGATAATGATGTGATTGTAGATTGTGGTAAATCGGGTTTGTTTTCGAACTTGTGAAAAATTGTTTTTAAATCTAATTTCTAAGATTAGAAATAGCAAAACTCAAATAAAATTATTAACAAAGTTGAGAGAGAACTGAGGCTAGGATTCCACTAATTTCCAATTTTTAAAATGATTAAATTCAAAAATTATAATTATGCAATTCTACGTTTAATTGGATTCTAAAATATAACAACAAGTAGATTTTCGAAAGAACAATTGTATAACAAAAGCATCGAACATCTAAAACCTAGGCCAAAGCATGTACCATCTAACGAAATCACAATTGCTTAGCAAAAATCATTAATTTAATTTTTAACCAAGGCTATTAATCATAAATAAATTATATAAATTAATTAAATAAATATTACACATAATATTTGAAAATTAGCTTCCTCCGTCGCCTCAGAGATGGGGTTTAGCTCCTCATTGTATTGGAAACACACTCAAAATAGATTTTCATAGCTCAAAAAGTGTTTACAAAGATGAATTAATAGTAACACAGGAGAACAGAAACGCTTATAAGCGTTACAGAGACTTGTTCTCTGCGTGACAGAAGAAAGAAAAGAAAACATAAATAAAGGACGAAATTCTGGTGCTGTTTGAAATAAGACTGCTTCAGCAACACTATCAGCGACAGTTTCCTGACGCCTTATGTTCTTCCTGTTCTTCCCACCAGCAGAAAAAGAAATATTTTTCTTGATTTTTTTTCTTTCGATCTCTGGCTACTCTGAGCTCTCCCCAATACTCTCTAATACTCTCTACCTCCCTTATGATTCGAACACATCCTATTTAAACACCTCAGAGCATCAACTCTCTAACGAATCTTCATTAATAGCAAAATACTCGGTGATTATTTTCTCATAACTTCACTGATCTGATTTGCTAATTTGTCTTGATTTTGCGTATCTTTTGATTATGTGCAGACCACTCTTGTCTTTGTTTTAAAGCTCAAAAATAACGTATAAAATCTTCATAAACTTGAACACAGAGATTCGCGGAAGAAGAGATAGTTTCCCGCCTAGTTTTTGGATTTAAAATAGGTGGGTGCCCGTAAACCAAGGCATGGGTGCCTTTATAACTTTTATGGGTGCCTTTAGTAGTTTTTCGAGCAGTTTTTCCAACAACGTTTATTTTCTAAAAATACATACAAATACATAAAAACACAATATTAGTACAAAATTAGTTCCAACACTATAAAAGTTGAGAGCAAATTAGACACATAAATGTGTCTATCAAATACCCCCAAACTTATTATTTGCTAGTCCTCGAGCAAATCTAGTCTAGAAAATCCTAACTCACTTTTGCAGGCATCGCAATTGCACTTAGCGTATGCAATAAGCCTTTAAACCCCTAGGTGTCCCTAGTGGACGAGTTTTGTCTCGTGAGGGTTTACAAGAGGTGTATCCACAAAACCTATACTCCAAACCCTAGCTACCTGTGAACAATTGAGGATAAACACTAAACAGGCTATTTAGTTGGCATACTAAATTCTTCGCCTATAAGAATCATTACCTTATATGAGTCCAATTACGGTACACGAGTTTTCACTCAGCGTACTAAAATTCATACAAGAATTCAAAGCTCTACTTAAATATTCATTCAACCATAATACTCAGAATCTATCAAAGTACAATCACATGAAAATATTTAGAAGATGAATATAGACAAAATGAAGTTTGCGCGTGTTGACTAAGGTGAACGGTGTTTCCCATATCTGTCTGAAGGTCGCCGCCAGAATGAATAGATTGAGACATGCTCCCACTAGTCTTATTCCTTAAACTAATATCGATTCAGATGGTATATACACGGGTCCCAGCGGTCAATTTATTGAAAATATTTTAAATATATTGACAACATGATTAGATCAAATGAATCCAAGCGCATGCTCCTTATCAGCATCGTACATGATAGTTCTCATGGATCATGTGTTCCACGTTTGCTTAGGCGACGGAGACAGGGAGAACACATATATTGCTATCAAAGTGTCAATACTCGATTTTTTTTTTTTTTTAATAATGGTCTAACTAATACAAGAATGGGGCTTGATCTCAAACACTTCATCCTGTCGGTGATAACAATTTGATATTGGCGCCCCACCAAATCACTTAGAGAAACACACAAATTACAAAAATAAAAACATAAGGTGATATGGTCAAGATAGATTCCGAGATATGGTGACAACTGTCATGTTATTTCTAACATATGAGCTAGGCATCCTTTTATGAATAGACCATTTAGTTGGGCACACCAATTCTTATAGAAAAAGAGTTAAGTTTCCATCTACCTAGAATGGTTAGTGTCACCCTGAATTGTTCACAAGTTTGTAAAGTTTGGAGTTTTATTGTTTCAACTAAAAGTTTCTCCCTTACCCCCAAACTTAAATCTAACATTGTCCTCAATGTTCTAAAGATGAATTAAATATATGAACAAGGAGAAACTGTTACCAATCGAAGGAAAGGAGTTAAGGAAAGATATTTCCGTGTCGCACGAGCATGTGTTACCTCCCAAGAAGTGCTAAGTTTAAAGTCTTCATCCAGACTAAGAAAGAACTAGTCGCCTCATAAAATCATAGAGCAATAGTCGGAAAAACTGTGGTCCTTCTGACTAAAACAATACTATCCAACATAGAAGAAAACAATAGCGGACCCAGAAAGTGAACAAACCAAGCACACCCTTATCTAGTTTTCTTTTTAAGACAACTATATCTAGCTGTGGTTCAGGTTCATGCTCTATAAAAGGGTCTAGATAAATCTCTTTAGGCTGACTTTCCACATAGGTAGGATCCAGAGGATCAAGTTGTAGAGTATGGAAAAACTCAAATAATAAACTCAAGGCACATAATAGTAACCTGAATAATTGTGGATCCTCAAAGTCAATCAGATTTGATCCACACAGTTGACTACTCTTAAAATGGTGGTCATTCTTAAGCAAATATGTCGATTCTAATTTCCTAAAGTAATTAGGCTTAGTCTTAAAACTTAATAACTGACATATTTGAAATTCAGACGTTCCCACATATGGAAGAAAATATTTTGGTGGAAAAAAAGATTCAATCTTGGTATTATTTCTAGGTGAACCACATCGACCAGAGGATAGGTTTCTAATAAGTGAAATTCTTTTTGGACATGATTAGGTTTAGAGAATCTAGTTTGAAGATGATCTTGAAAACTGGTAGAGGTATTAATTACAATATCAGGAACAGGTAAGTCCTCTGGGTATTTAGATGCAAAGTGATCCAACAACACTTGAGAAGCACACAATTCTAACCCTAAATTAGGTAATTTTTGGAAGTCTAAGGGTCTAGAAACAACCTCTAAGTCGGGTGAATGATCTTGTGAGATGGATTCATCTATGGAATTAGGCAAATCATATACACAATCATCCACGGGGTTATCAATATATTATGTATGGAACTGAGAGTTACTACAAGACTGATCATCACCATCCGCATATAATCTCTGCATTGCCAGAACTCTCAATATTTGTTCCAAACTAAGCGGTCTGTGTTTATAATACTTCTCATATATCATTAGAGGTGATTCTTATACAAAGGTATTTGGATCACTATCTTTTTATTTCTTGAGGGCGTCTCTCCAAGACTAAGAATCACCGGTACCCCCAAACTTAGAGTGGACATTATTCTCAGATGGACAAAAAATTGTTGGTTGGATTCTAGGGTCCTTAAGGTCAGAACTACAATCAACTTCCTCTATCGTATTAAAATTCTCTAAGACTCTATCATCTTCTAAAATAGTAGTGTCTCTAGTCAAATCCTCTTCCTTTTGAATAGGTGAATAATCATTAAAATTATTTGGATTTGAAACAGAAATAACACTATCACCATGAAGCACAATTGGAGTGACAATTTCTTGATTACTCTGCCTGTATATTTCAAGTTCTTCACCAATACTATCCTCATCATAATAATATGAAGATGTTTGAACCTCGTCTAAATAAGTAGTGTTACCAATTCTATCCTCGTCCTCTTGACTATGTGAATAATTATCAAGGGTATCACTATAGGAAATTAAGATCATTTTGAGCAATATTATTCTTTGCAGAACTTTCGTTCACACTTAATAGGAACCTATTACTATCCTCAATCATCTGCTTTGTATTCCCAGTCATCTGCTTTGAATTCTCAGTCAACTGCTTGAGGGATTCTTCTAGAGAAAGATTTGGGCTACTATTTGTTCCCCCCATCTTAATCCGAACCTTTTTGTATTCTCAGTCAACTGATTTAGGGATTCTTCTAGAGACATAATAGGTTCATAAGGAGTGCTAGGTCGTAACTTCTCGTGTGATTCTTCTAGAGGAGGAGTTGGACTACTAATTGTTCCCCCCATACTTAATGTGAACCTTCTTGTATCCTCAGACAACTCCTTGACGGAATTCTTTAGAGAAACAAATAGATCATAAAGATTGCTAGATCCTAACTGCTCGTGTGATTCTTCTAAAGGCATGATAGGTTCACTATAACTACTAGATTGCACCTGCTTAAAGGCATCCCTCCAAGACAAAGAACTAGAATTTTGCTCGTTTTCCCGTTTATATGACTGGTGAGCGTACAAATAGTAATTGGGCCCTCCATGGTATGAACCATAACCTTCAGAAGGTTGGTAGTGGTCCCAAGTACTATCCACACTATGGTCATACTAAGGGTAATGCCTGTTTTGAAACTCAGTCGGATATTTATTGTAATACCATCTTGACATTTTCTAACAAAAAATTCCTAATAAATTTACAAAAAATCTAAGAAAATAAATCCTAACAGGAAGGGGTTCTAAACATACACAAACAAGGCCGAATCAACCAAATCAAACCTACTGAATCTAGCAAACAAAAAGCATGATGGTTCCACTTAGATTGTTTCTAGACCAACTTCTATTCTTCCAAAAGGCAACTAGTTACAGTTTTAGCGAATCACTCAGAACGATCCGAATTAGATTAAGTCGAAGAGAAACAGGATAAGCTCTAAGGAGCTTCGATAACCCTGTCCCTTTGACACTTTTCCCTGGGTTACAAGGCGGTTCTAATCAACTTAAAATAATCTTCTTGAACCTTGAGTTAGGCTAACAAAGTAACCAATACAGTTCTTTTGAATGATTTTCCAATAAGCTCGATACCCTATCGGTCTTCTTTCTAGTCAAATTTTAAGGATTAGGTTCGCGTTAGGTAATGTGTTCCTAAGGCGGGCAAGAAGGAAACGGTGATGAAATCCGAGTCCTTATCTTATATGGCCAATCCTTGCCCTTTACTAGAAAATAAGTTCTTATTCAATTCCTAAACATATATGCACACGAAGGAATACAGTAAAACCCACTTGCAGGGGATTCGTGGGTTGATCGAGTCTTACCTCCCGTACCAGACGGGGGATGAATCGGTTGTAGTCGACTCGGGCCACCAACTCCCGTGTTAGTGTAAGAACCCGAGGGATCGAGACAATATCGTAATTGCCCTCCTTCCCTGTTGCATTTTATATTTAAATACCCTTACTTAGGATTTAAAAAAAATGTTCAAAAGTCCAAAGTTCAAAAGTGTCCAATAAAAGAAGAAAAATTACAAAAATTATAGCCAAACCCTAATACAATTTACTAAAAATAAAAACTAAAAACTAAAAATAAAATAAAATAATAAATCTAAAAACTTCTTGACTCCTTTTGGAATCCTCTTTTCTTTCCTTGTTTGGCTTTACTTCCTTTTTATAGCACTTTCTATTTTTTTTTTAATTTCGCTTCAAATCTGAAAAAGAATAGAAAATACCAAACGCGTAAAAAATAACAAAAAAAATAAAAAATAAAAATAAATCCTAAATTAAACTAAACCTAAAAAAAAAAAAAATCTAAAAACAATTCTAAAAAAAAGTACGCGTCGGCAGCGCCAAAAATTGATGTGATTGTAGATTGTGGTAAATAGGGTTTGTTTTCAAACTTGTGAAAAATTGTTTTTAAATCTAATTTCTAAGACTAAAAGTAGCAAAACTCAAATAAAATTATTAACAAAGTTGAGGGAGAACTGAGGCTAGGATTCCACTAATTTCCAATTTTTAAAATGAATAAATTCAGTAATTATAATTATGCAATTCTACGTTTAATTGGATTCTAAAATATAGCAACAAGTAGATTTTCGAAAGAACAATTGTATAACAAAAGCATGGAACATCTAAAACTTAGGACAATTGCTTGGCAAAAATCATTAATTCAATTTTTAACCAAGGCTATTAATCATAAATAAATTGCATAAATTAATTAAATAAATATTACCACATAATCTTTGGAAAATTAGCTTCCTCCGTCGCCTCAGAGATGGGGTTTAGCTCCTCATTGTATTGGAAACACACTCAAAATAGATTTTCATAGCTCAAAAAGTGTTTACAAAGATGAATTAAAAGTAACACAGGAGAACAGAAACGCTTATAAGCGTTACAGAGACTTGTTCTCTGCGTTACAGAAGAAAGAAAAGAAAACATAAATAAAGGACGAAATTCTGCTGCTGTTTGAAATAAGACTGCTTCAGCAACACTATTAACGACAGTTTCCTGACGCTTATGTTCTTCATGTTCTTCCCACCAGCAGAAAAAGAAAATTTTTCTTGATTTTTTTCTTTCGATCTCTGGCTACTCTGAGCTCTCCCCACTACTCTTTAATACTCTCTGCCTCCCTTATGACTCGAACACATCCTATTTAAACACCTCAGAGCATCAAATCTTCAACGAATCTTCATTAACAACAAAATACTCGGTGATTATTTTCTCATAACATCACGTGATCTGATTTGCTAATTTGTCTTGATTTTGCGTATCTTTTGATTATGTGCAGATCACTCTTGATAACACCAATATATTCTCTGTTTTAAAGCTCAAAAATCACATATAAAATCTTCATAAACTCGAACACAGAGATTCGCGGAAGAAGAGATAGTTTCCCGCCTAGTTTTTGGATTTAAAATAGGTGGGTGCCCGTAAACCAAGGCATGGGTGCCTTTATAACTTTTATGGGTGCCTTTAGTAGTTTTTCGAGCCAATTTTTCCGACAATGTTTATTTTCCAAAAATACCTACAAATACATAGAAACACAATATTAGTACAAAATGAGTTCCAGTACTATAAAAGTTGATATCAAATTAGACACATAAATGTGTCTATCACTTCACATTTCCATATATTAAAAGGTCGCCAAAAATTATAGACAAAGTCCAAAACATGCCGAGACAAGAAAAGGAAACCGAATATCCTTCCGATCCTAGCCCACATAATTCTTGTGAACTCGTAGTCATAGAAATGTGAAGACAAATATTTTATGATGAATAATGCAAACCATGGATTCAACTATTCAAAATGCAACAGAGAAAAGTGAAATATCACATTGTTGTGAAACCATCTGCTTAGCTGTCTTGTAGTATTGCAGTCATTTATTCTATATCCAATGTTTAGATTGTATCAAAAAAAATGAGGCTTACTTGAAACCAGATAATAAAGCAATGGATGAAGAACTGTTCTTCAATAAAAATTATGTCATTGCATCCATGATAGAACTTCCGAAGCTAAGCTCTCACAGTTACCTGTACATATAGAAAGAATCACATTACCCATATAATATGAGTGGTAATAGTTGTAAACACAATCTAAAACGCTGCATACAAGTGAACATGCCAAATTAAGTAACTAAAGACAGAAACGAGCTTCCTGTATCTCGTCCCAGGTAATTTTGTGCTTTCTTAGAATGGAAGAAAAAACATTTGATGATAAATAATACATCCCAGGGATTCAACTATCCAAGATACAACTGAGAAAGATATAATATAAACACAACAAAAGATTTATTTGGCAGAATCATCATGGTGAATTTTACCTAGTACGAACCTATAAGTAGTTGAAAATAAACAAAGACATAATATATATGCTTACTTCAAGCACTGTTAAGCATTCAAAACGTTGCTTCTGTAGAGTACTATCTTTCACTTCACCATTAGCAAGTGGTCGAGCACTTAGGGAATCAATATTTCTTAAAAAAATAAGAAGTATAGTTCAGATTGTTTAAATTCTCATTAAATGAAACTAATGATAAGTTCAAGTGTGAGTGTCCTTTCATTCCCTGGGTAATACCAATAACAAATCAATTAATTGTGTGTCCAACGAAAGAATGAGCCCATGAACTAGATGCTCAAGTGAACAATGAGATGATATGGAATTTAGGTAGAAAATAGTTTAGGGATCACCAGAATTTAAGTCCAGAAACAAACAATCAAACACCATTATGCTTAATCTCAATATTATCTCTCATCTTCTCAGATTTAGGCCTAGAAATTAACAGAATATGAGCAAGAGATGAAAAAATTAACTATACTGGAAGGCTTAAAATGATTAGAGTTTAAAATAATACGATAAGCAAGGGCCAATTAGAAAAAGCAACCTTTAAATCTTTAAGTAGCAAGTCCACTTCACGATATCAGTAATTCTACCAAAAATTGAAAGCATGGGGATAAAAAACTCTGGTGGCATATGGTCATGGACAATGTAAAGTAAGGAAACAAATAATTATGACACGAACTTGAGCTTGCATTTGAGGATGATGTTGTAAAAATTAAAGATTAAGTAATAAGTTAACTGACATACCCAAGATAACCTGCATTTCCAGGAGAAATTCCTATTCCTGAAGTTAGTTCCAGTAGCATTTCAATTATTAATCTGATGGAAGTATCCAATCATACTGTTAAGTAACAAATGGTATGACCACTAGCATTAGTCAACCCATCAATATCCTTATTTAAACTGATATAGAATTGTCTAGGGGGTGTTAAAGATGGTCCAACTGACTGATCCACACCAATCCAAACAAAGGAATGATTCAAATTGGACTTGTACCATAATAAATCGTAAATTAAACTGAACCATCAATTATTTAATTATTTTATGCATTTCACCATGCATGTAACAAAGTTATATTAAATATTAACAAATATTACATATTGTAGCTGGCAATTTTGAGTGGTACTCTTAGACCTGATTGGTAACTATATATGTTTGGAGGTGAGTTTGTGTTATCAAATTTACGAAACCAAATAACTGATCACTTAAACCAATTCAGTCTATTTTCCTTTTGTTTGAATGGAAACTAAGTCTATCATCCATTAGATTAACTTAAATGTAAAACTCCAAGAACTGAAGAATTTGGTTGGCGTCAGACGATTCTAAATAGGTCCTATAATACCCCTACAACTATCACATGTCGACTAACAATACAAGTGACACTTGGCGGAAAAAATAAATCTAACCTTGCAGCTAACTCTTCCCATGAAGTCTCATTGATCCTCCTGGAATCAAGATAGCTTCTAATTTTTGCAATTGTGCTAAACTTGTCTTCCTTTAAGTCAGATCTCATACTGACGCCACAAGTTTTCTCTTTCTTTCCCCAACATCTTAGAATATCTAGGATCAAACTTTAAAAGCTATTTAGCAGTGGACCAGGAAGTAAGAATAGTCCTCCCATCTGCACTTACTTCATCATTTGCTTCTGCAGTTATGGCATCAACTAGCAAAGCTTAGAATACAGGCGCACAACCCTGGAAATGTCAACGACATTTTCAGGTCAAATAGCAAAATATAGATAGAATTAAGGCCAAGCTACAAGATAAAAAATATTGACCTATTTAAACAAATAAATGAAATCACAAACCATTTGGCCAATGGGCTACCTCTTGTATAGGACATAATTTCTTTACTGCATCCACACCATGCAGACCTCCAACAGATCGTTATGGATCTCATAAAAATTATGTTACTCCCAATCAATTAATTAGATGCAGAGGGTTCTAAATATAATAAACGCAACACGAGTTCACCTTTTGTTGTATCATTTAAATCCTAATATTGTTAACATCATAGTAATGGCTATATGAAACATTTTCTGTTGTTTGAAAAATATTTGAGTCAGGTGACATTGCTTTTGAGCAACCAATAACATGATTGAACAACACTCCCTTCCATCGTTATAAAACGATGACATGAAATTATTAATTAACAATTTTCCAAGTAACATTCTGGTTGTCAGTTTAGTCTTATGTTTGCCTTGCAATAATACATCAATCTATAAGTATCTCGCTTAAAGCAAGCCTTCCTATTTGTGTAGTGACTGATCTGTATATCCAAACGCCTATACAAGATTTACTAGAATAAAACTAAAGAAAAAAGAGCTATAAATCAAAGTTAATATGAACACCAAATTAACAAATATGGAATCAGAATAACAAGAAAAGAGAGATAATCACCATACAATTAGTGTGAATAGAGAGGAAACTACTAACCAAAAGCCAAGAACATGGAAAACGATCACCGAAGTCTTCTACTCTTCTGTAGTTGCACAGAATATGACATCCATAACCAGAGTCATATTTTAATCATGCTACTCACAGTCTATAGCTAAATTCCAAGTCCAGAAACATAAGAACCGATAATTTGTTTACCAACACACACTTTAGTACCAATTTGACTAGCCATTAACCAAATTACACCAATATTCTAAACATTTGAACCAGCAAAGAAAAACTTACAAAACCCCATTGAGGCATCAAATTTGAAGGTCCTAGACCTGGTGAATGACAAGTTTGAAATCTTACAATATTAAACAAAAAGACTCACAATGATCTTTCTATCCAAAATTAGGGCCTCATACCAAAGAGAAACATATCTGGAAAACAAACTAAGTAGAAACAATAAGATAAACCCTAATCTTAACTAGGGATTTCACTGAAAAACCCGAAAACTTATACCTTGTAAGAAATCATAATTTTTATAATCTTTGCGTCCACCATCAAGAACCCAATCAAGCAACTCAGGACCATAATAGTTCTTTGGAAAAAATTTTGAGATTTTCTTGTGGTTTCTAATGGAGATAAAGAAGAGAGAGCTTTAAAGCATGGTTTCTTACACAAGAACAAAACGGAAAACTTCAAAGCTAGTAAGATAGATAATGAGTGATCCAGAGATGAATATTGAAGCAAAAGAAGAAACCCTAAAATGAAGTAAAATATGAGAGATCTCATAATTTTCTAAGAGAAAAATCCATGGGAAGAGAGAGATGAGATGAGATTTGCTTGAACAAAGATAAGAATTATTGAAAGAGATTAAGATTCTCGTTTAATGGAAATAAAGAGAGATGGGTGATGGGATCGAGAAATTGTGTTTAAGCTTCTTCTCTCGGGGTCGGGGGCTCCAACCAAAATGAGAGGCGAAGGTGTCGAGAGAGACTCACTAACAAAAGTTACAGAACAAACCCATTAATAAAACAGACCACTACTAGTTAGGGACTCAAACTAATTACATCGTGCGTTTGAGAATGCTTTATGGTAGATTACATGAATAGTAGCAGTTTTTAATCAGAACGGTCAGCATATTTGGAAGTGGCGTTAAATAAAAGAACTGTTATCTATAAGTTCAAGCTTCGATAGCAGTTTTTATATGTAAGAGTTACAATAGCTTAAGAATAGTAACAGTTTATAATTGTTGTTATACATCACTGTCTAGTAACATTTTCTACAAAAACTCTCATCGTATGATTATTCAGTAACAGTTTTAAAACTGTCACGATTTTTCACCGCTATTAGTGTTAGTTTTAGTAAGAAACTGTCACATATGTCTCATAGCTTTTTCTATTGTAACAGTTCATTTGTGAACTGTCATGGTTTTGGATATTGAACTGTCACCAAAGCCCATATTTGTGCTAGTAGACGCCAAGGAGCTAATGGCTAGGGCGCCAAGGAGTTGGGACGTCATGGCCTTGGAGAGACGCATTGGCTTAGGTAGAGACACGCTGGAGCCAACCAGGGACGCATCTGAGCTAGGTGGTGACGCCCATGGCTTGATAGAGACGTGTTAGAGCCAACTAGGGATGCATTAGCACTGTGAATCACATAGGATCTAGGGGTGCCTCTGAGATGGGAGCATATTGGCCTTAGCCGTTACTCGAAGGCACAACAGGCTAGAGCTAGCCAAGAAAGTTGTCGCTAGAATTAGGATTAGCACTTTATGCTAGGGTTTAGGTGCCAAGATGGTGATACGCTGGCTAAGGCCTTATTAGGCCAATAATGCTAGAAAAGACCATTTTAGGTTAGTTAGCACTTCTCAGGTGCTAAGGTTTATCGTCAGGAAAGTTACGCTTTTAGCGCTATTGTGGCTAATTGGTGCCAATGTGGTGCTAAGCCAAATAGCTAGTGCTAACTTGGCGCTGATATGAGAAAAAGCTAGGGTTAGACTAGATGAGAGGTTCAATGCATCTTTTATGGCATTACTTCTCGATTGTGGTGCATCCAAGAGGAATGGTGCATTACTTATGACTTATATTTAAGCAAAGTGCTAAAGTAGCATTTTTAAGCTCGGAAGAGCAATTTGAAGAGCATTTGTTGCGAATGAAGCGTTAATCTAAAGTGTTATTTTGGGGTTTAAGCATTAGCTATTCCTAAATTTGGTAGATATTACAAGAACATCGATACGCACTCAAGACAAGTTCAAGGAATTCAACCGTGAAATTTTATGCGACTTGAGACTAGTTTGATATGGCATAAATATTGTGAGTATTGAGGAAGCTATGAGGCCAGTTTAGAATGTTTATAGTTGTTCAGAGAAGACTCAAATCTGATCTACACTAATGGGCTACCCATATAGGATCTTGAGACTTATTATGTAGAGATTATAAACTACATTGTTAGAATGGAATTCCTGTAGGCTTTTGTAGAGACTGTATCCTCAATTCGCTTACAGAATATAAGGAGGAATACAGTATTTTATGTTTTAAAGTGAAGTCAGAAGTATGCGCACAAGTATGTGCGGATATTTTTATGTTCCTGCAACTAGGCAGAAGGGTGATTTTTATAATTTTAACCCTTGTAAAAAACTCGCCATCTACAATGTTTAGATAAGTAGGTTCAATCGAAAGACGGGTCTCTAATAGTTGAATTTCCTCATTAACAATATCAGAAGGATCGAGTTGTGGATTCTGAAGAAACTCAAGTAACACCTTAGACGCACGAAGCTCGAGTCCCAAGTTAGGGACTTCAAATAGGGATACTTGACGGTCACAAGAATCATTACTATCCCCAAACTCAAGGTAATCATTAATCTCAGATAGTCCTAAAACTATTGCTTGAATTTTAGGGTCCTTAAAGTCCAGAAAATACCCGAGAGCTTCTTCTAGAGACTGGTCACACATCTTATTTAAGAGAATGCTATCATCAAATTCATCTGAGGAATCACCAAACAAAGTGTCGAGCAAATGATCATGAACTAAAGTGCTAACCATATTCACTTCTTCTAAATCATAAATCTCAGAACATTAAGTACACTTAGTTCAGTAGTCATATTACCAAAAGATATGTTCATAAGTCTGGTTCTACAATTGATGACAGAATTAGATGTCGCTAAAAAAGGGCGACCTAATATCACTGGTATTTGAGTACTCTGGTCCTGAACAGTTTGGGTATCTAGAACAACAAAATTCACTGGATAAATGAACCTATCAACCTCAATAATAACATCATATATGACATCACGAGGGACTTTGACAGGCCCATCTACTAGTAGTGTCATTTTGGTTGGTTTCAACTTATTAAGACCTAGCTGGTTGTACACATTATACGAGAGTAAGTTAATACTAGCTCATAAGTCAAGCAATGCCTAATCAACCACGTGATTCCAATCACACAAGATATGATGGGGCATCCAGGGTCTTTATACTTAGGGGGTGTTTGGTTCAAAAGGATTGAACTTATTTGACCATCTAAGAAGGATTTCTTATGGACATTAAGCTTACACTTTCGTGTACAAAGATCTTTAAGGAACTTTGCATAAACATGCATTGCCTAATTGCTTTTAATAACGGAATGTTGATGTTCACCTGCTTAAATATTTTCAATTATCTCATTGAAATTCAAATCCTTCTTTGTTGGAGCTAACAACTGTGGATATGGGGCTCTAGGCACAAAGGTAGTCCTATCAGGAACTGCTTGGGAATCCTTAGAAATTGTTTCAGCCTCTTCAACTATTGGCAACGACGACAAAAATTGATGTGATTGTAGAAGTGGTAAGGAAGTTCGTTACTCGGACTTGTTAAGATTTGATTTAGACTAAAGTTTATACACTAAATAACAAATAAAAAAAGATAATAATAATAAGATTAAGAGATACTGGACTCAAGATTCCACCATTCTTCATATTCATGTGATCATATATTAATTATAGACAATTAAAGCTCTTAAAATAAAAATATTGACTCTAAATATGTCACATCAAAAGTACTTTAGACTAAGCATACACCATCAAACAAAATCATACATAGTTAGTAAAAATCATAATTCAATTTGAATTAATACAAAAGTCATAAAAGAATTAAATACATTTACCACACAATTGTGAAATATGGCTTCCTCCATTGTCCTAGTGATGGGGTTTAGCTCATCATGCTCAAAACACTCTCAAAAGCTTGATACATGGCTCAAAAGGTGTTTACAAAGAAGAAGAAAAATGACATAGAAAATTGCTACAAATATTTCTGTTGCAAGGAAGGAAATGGTCACGGTTCACTCAAAGTTCTCTCTTGCTAAAAGCAAAGAGTTAACGAAAGTTCTCTGGTGCATAAAATAAGATAGAAAAGATGGCGGTTTTCTGTGACTCTTCTTTGGCGTGGTTATTTGGTTTTCTTCTTCTTTTTCTTCCCTGTTGATGAAGAAATTTTTTCTCATTTTTTTTTCTTTAATTTGATTCTGGCCAAACTAGCCTTCCCTCCATCTCTTATAACACTTCCCTATTTATAGTTGAACACCTAACCACCTCCAAATCCTCTCTTTCAATGCGTATATTCTCTGCAGTAAGAGAGTAATTTTTATTTTCTCTCGGAAGTTTATTCTCGATCAAACTGATTGATATTGTTTCTTTATCCAAGTTGTTGTTTCCTCATCCAAACTCGAGAGAATATGTTCTCAATAAAGCCAATCTGCAGGGAAATTATATCTCTTTTATTACAAACAATCCTTGCCCGAGAATATAAATAACCTTCCAGATTTTGAGAATCAAATATTTCTGGGAGATTTTGATTGATTTCGAGTTTCCTTAATTTGTAAAACTCTTACATATATACGACAATCATCTTCTCTTGTCTTCAATACTTGAAATATGTCGAAATTCACGTGAACAATTCACGTAGATGAGAACTTTGAGTTTCCCTCCAAGAAATTCTTTTGAAAAGGAGAAGGAGGTGCCTGTAGCAAGAGTGTGGGTTCCTTTAGAAAAACTCCTTGGGGTGCATTTATTACTTTTCTGGGTGCCTTTAACACTTTTAATTCCATTTTCCCCACAATTGTTTATTCTTCAAAAATACCTACAAATACATAAAATAACACAATTAATACACAATCGAGCACTATCAGTAAAAAGAATTGAGACAAATCAGACATAAAAATGTGTCTATTAAGAAGAAACTTGAAATCTAATGGTAATCTACCTAAAGCTGGCATATCCATCACTCCCACATGTGGCGGCTTTATGGTAATAATAGTCTTGCAAATTTTGCTGAAAAAATTTATAATCACTCCTGTCAACAAGGGCCACGATCAAGTTATCAACACGTTCCCATGGTCTACCAAGTTGCATCAACCTATAGTAATCATCAAAGGTAATCTCCTCGCTTGGAAGTGGGTTGATTGATTTTACTGTTCTCCCTTGAAGGTGTAGAAGTGTCTTTTGCCAAAGTACCAAGTACCTTTGTTAAATTGAGAATTGAAAAACACTGATCGATGTAAACTCAACTCTAACATCCTTTGAGAAGCTTCACTTTAGTATAGTAATCATGTTTTGACCTGTTATGCATAGTTGTTGAATCCTCTGAGACACCTCAGAGTGTTGATTGTCATCAAGCTGATTGGGGATCTAGTTGTTATTCCGGTACTTCTCTATAATTGGAAAAACTACATTTTGTTGTTGAAGAGCAGGTTCACCAGCACAGAAGTAAGAATACCACCAATACTGTGGAAACATTGGAAAATTGAATTAGTTAGTACTTTAACATTTTAAAAATTAATTTTTTTAGAAAATGAATCAGCTTTTTACCTCTAAGATTCCCCAAAAACAATTCAAACTTGGTTTGGAACTCGAGCACTCACTGAGGCTTACATACAATGAAGATAACATTGCAGACTCCCAGTCATACGTTGGAGCTAACTCTAAATTCTCAATTGCTTCGAGAAAACCAACATGTGTCACTGAGCTAACATTTGGAAAAATTGTCTTAACACATATGACACAAACACTCTTTCGATCTCATCAAAGTGGTCAACTTTCTCATAACTTGGATCCTCCCGCACTTTCTGTTTATAGCATTGTAAGAAAGCCTTCAACCCAGAGAATCTGATTCCACTTGATTTAATAGATATGTGGTCATTATTTCCAAGGTCATCAACATAGTACAATACAAGGCGTTGTTGCCATCTTGATTGTACTATCCACTTTTGTTGGTCATATGGAACCATATTTCCCTCGCATATTATTCCCGTCAACAAATATATATATATATATATAACGATGTAACTCCTACAAAAAATATTATGAAATTAAATTCGGCTATAAATCCTAAAGTTTGCATAACCTGACGTTTGCATAATCTAAGGTTTGCATATATAAAACCAAAAATAAAAATATAAAAAACTAATTAGAGAACAAACAAACTTACCGCATTCGAAATCCTTAAAATAAAACGTATTGGTAGTCTTCCACCAACATTCTAATAATACTTGAACAACGACTCTATGGTTCTTATTGGTTAAAAATTATAAATGATATCATGAATATCTCTGGGCTCTCTCTTGAATTGTATTAGAGAGCCACCCATACACCATACCCAATTCAATCCATCCACCTCTTAGCCTGGTAAACTGATTTGTCTTTTGATGACCTGATATATGGTCATCCACTACACCAGTGTCCGCAAGCTTTCTAACATTATCGAACCCCTTATCTCTATCCTGATTCTAGTCCACTCTACTCTACTCTTTAGAGCATTCGATGGTTGTCCTCTTTTATTTCTTTTATGCGTTACATTCACTGTAGCGGAAAAAAAAATTACAGTAAAAACTTTAATCTTTTTTCTAAATAATTTTATATGAAATTGGATGTGAAATTTTAGATGACATTGTCGAACGATGGAGCGATAAAGCTCAGTCGCTCGACAAAAACACTGTCGCTTAGTGGCACGGCTTGTTCCCAAAGCGTTTGATGTGGGTGCATAGGAACTGGCCTAAGAATCAGAAGAGCAGGAACAACACCTCCTCACCTCCTCGCCTCCTCTTCACTCCTTCCCTCACCAATCCATGACCTCTGCCCTGTTTACACCAGCAGCAGTGAGCACGAAGTACGAATAGTCTTCGTATCATCTCCAAATCTTCCTTCTATTTCGAATTGGTAATTTCAAATTAAAACCCTAAAAATTCATTTTACTTTTTGATTTGAACGTACGAAAGAATCGATTTGTTTCTAGTGTGATGTATAATGATTTTGAATTGTTGTTACGAAATTTTGGTTGTTGAGCATTTAAATCAGGGGGGAAAGGGGGGAGTTTTCAAATTTGGGGTTTAGAAGAATTGAGATAGTGCTACGAATTGGGTTTATGTTACTTTTGAATTTTGGTTAGGGTTTAATTGTGAAGTTTTAGGGGTTCAGAAATTCTGTGCATCCGATGGCAATAGGGTACCCAGCAGTTGTTACTTGTTTGTACTCTGATACGCGTTAACTCAAATATCTTTTTTTTCTTTGGTTGTTTCCTTTTGTTTTATATTTTTCTGTTAACTCCCAAGTCTTGTTTTTTTGGTTAATATAGGATGCAAAAAAGACAAGCATGTCATGGATCTAGCAGATGAAGTTAGACGAATTATTTCAGAGCAAGAGCTGATAGCTTCATCATGATTTTCCAGTGAGGCTGAAATTGGTTTATCTTGGTGGTTACATACCATAAAATTATTTTACATACATGTACCACCCTGAACAAATTATCTCTTCATGCAATTCTAAATTACTGAGCCAATTGGTTCTTGGGTGTTTTAGAAATGACTACGTTAATTCTATCTTCTTAAGCTTCATGTTTCGTCATTTTCTTGTGTTTTTCAAGTTTAATATGAACTGGTTAGGAAGGATGTTGTTGGGTGTCTCTTAAGTCTTAACTGAGCACTGAGTATGCCTGCCATGCTTTACAGATGAAATTTAAGTCTAGGGTTTTTCAGTTCATCTCATAGGTGGTTCAAGAAAAACACTTAAGAATTATATTTTGAAGAGCAAAGGGTAATCTGTCCTTTTCTTTGTTCCTTTATTTGGGTTTTCTGTACAATTTTCTGTGAACCTGTGACTTCGTCTAAAACCTTTATGAATGTTATTCATTCTTATGTTTGATTTTGGTTCGCTCTGAGAAAGTTTCTAAAAAAATTGTAAACCCACACACACACAAAGTGAGAACCTGACACTCACTGTTTGACGAAATGCTTCAAAGAAACATGTTTCTGTTCATCATCATTTGCTTCACATATTTTTACTTGTTTTCTTGAATCATCTTCTTGTTTGTATTCTTATTAAACTTCACTAATAGATTGTTTTGGATGAGTTGTTGCAGTTGTTATTGTTCATGGCTTTGAGGCAAAAACTGAGGCAAATTGCTTTGGAAGATATTAGTGGTTACATCAAGGGTTATCGATGTTATAGCTCAAAGTTAGACTGGAACAAGCTTAGGCCAATGATACTTAAAAGAATAGAAAAGAGGGCTAAAGATTATCCAGTCAAGAGTATGATTCCTGTTGCTGAAGATGTTATTATTAACAGAGCACGTCTCTTTGAAGGTGTTTCCACACTCCTCAGACATTACCCTATCAAGGCCTGTAAGTAAGTCATAATGAACAAATTCTGGTTAATGTGTCTTGTTACTCTTGTATTTTACATTATTGATCAGAAGCTTAATACTTGGGAGTACTGGAAATTGGTTTTAAGTGTTAGTTTGTTATTTACAAGTTGCGCATTCTTTATGTTTTAAGATAACAATAGCTGAAAAACAACCAAACCCAGACTTAATCTTGAATAAACTTGGGTGGCGCGCTAGCAGTGCAGTAATGAGTTCATCATTGTATATCATTTAGACCTGATTACATAGCAGTCTGTATTAGGGTTTAACTTGCCTGATGCACAATTGTTATGTTTCTCTGATCGTTACAATTTGGCTTAGTTTAGTACTAAGCGGAAACATATGGGAGGACTAGTTTGGGGTAGATAGATTGGGGTTGACATACAATACTGTTATGAATGCTTTTGTATATCCTGTCTTTGTTTCTCAAGTGAAAAATCTTGCAGGTTTTGCCCTGAATTATACATAGGCAAAGAAGGGCATCTTATTAAGACATGCCATGGCTACAGCCGTCATATAAAGAACCAGGTTCATCACTGGGTTGATGGTGCACTTAATGATATTATCGTTCCGGTAGAGGCCTTTCATCTAAACAAGTTCCCAGATATAATTAAGCATGATCAAAGATTCGATTTTGATCGCATCCCTGCAGTACTCGAGCTATGTTCTCAGGCAGGTGCCGACATTTTTGATCAAACACTGCACTTTATTGATAAAGATAGTTTTTCTTCTGATGTCTCTACTTCGCTCCCAAAGCTAACATATTTGGCAGTTCGAACTTTAAAGGCATGGGAGGAAATGAGAGAAGGAGTGCAGAAGTTGTTGTTGGTTTATCCTGCTAAAGTCTGCAAGTTTTGTGACGAAGTTCACGTTGGACCATCTGGGCATAAGGCTAGGCTTTGTGGGGTGTTCAAATATGAAACTTGGAGAGGAGCCCATTTTTGGAAGACAGCACGGGTTGACGACTTGGTCCCTCAGAAGATTGTATGGCGGCGGCGGAATCAAGATCCACTTGTATTATTAGATAAGGGGCAGAATTTTTATGGGCATGCTCCTGCAGTTGTTGAGCTATGCATTCAAGCTGGAGCACGTGCCCCGAGCAAGTATATGTGTATAATGAAAGCAAATGGTTCGTCTCCAGCCCTTCATTAATTTTGAAATTTGGCCTTCTGGTACCACCAAAAATTCTGTCCTCAAACAGAATCACAGATTACTTGATACTTGATTAGGAACTTCTTGAAGTCAGAGATTTCTAATTTCTATGGTTTTGAACTTCATGGAGCTGACTTACTCAAGTTGTGAACGATGGTATGTCTTACAAATTTAATTGTTATTATCAATCACAAGCCAGTAGATTATTCTTTCACTTTGCTTGCTAGTTTTTGTAATAAAGTTGGTTTTCTGACTAGAAGTTCTACCTAATTTTGGTTTCAAAGTTTAATTGTTTTTTGAGATTATAACCTAAAATCTTGTAGAGTAAGGAAGAAATGTGCTTTAACAGAATCCCTTCAAGTTATTATAATATTTAAGTATTATAAAAGCTTATTTACTTCATAGGTTCTTACAATGCCTTAATCAGGTAATGATATGGAATGAATATAGTACGACTGAATTGGAGATATATCTTCGGAAACAACACTAATTGCTGATTATAATTGATATTACTGAAATGTCTCTCTAGTGAAGACTCAACCAATTGACTACCCACTGACTGTTTCATCTCATCAACTATTATTGCTTACTCGAGAAACACTTCAATTATAGAATCATCAGAAACATAATACGCTGATATATTGTACATGTCTTCCATTTCTATATCACGGTGGTAGAGTTTCATGCCAGCAATAGGCATGCCCATGGCACAGTAAATCATGAACTTCAATTGAGCAACAGTAATGTTGTCGTGTATATCTATGCAGTAAGTTGATGTCGCACAAGAAGCATAAATTATGGTTTGAAATTTGAATTTCTGTCCAGGTTTATGCACAGGTGCAACTCTGAGGCTTGCAGATGTTCCATTTTTGAGTTCATAAAATTTAACGGTGTAATCGTTTCTCAACTCTAATCCATTCGGCCCGAAACTTTGTCTACCAACCTTGACACCTGTTAACTTATTAAACTTCTTCTTCACTTGAAGAAATGTGTCAGTGGGCAATACTTCCAGTGGATACTTTTGAAACTCATCTGTGTCGATAGTGATTCTAATCTTCATAGCAGAACTCATCTTGTTGATTGCAACTTCTGATCCTTCAGTTTATATAAAACAACTTGATTGGAGTGAATTGATACAAGAATCGATATTAGTTTTTATGTATGACAAGAGAGTCATGCAAAAAGGGATTTAAAGTTCTGTAATTCTGTTGCTCATTGCAAAGTTGTTTTCAATCAGAACTGAAGAAGTGTGACTAACTTTTTTGAGGACCCTAACTCTTTCACCCTCAAATCAAATAGTTGTCTGCAAGTAGATTTTTGTTGACTCGCTTCACATGGATGGCAGAACTCCACAACTCTACTGCAGGGAATCCACTTGGCACCTGTTGATTGTCCTGTTGGATGTTTATCGAGGCCTATGGCACCTGTTGATTGTCCTGTGTGTTTTTCAAATTTTTAGCTACTAACATCTGATGGCGCGACTCTTTTTGTCCATGTGTTAGAATTGTTTCTCAATGACGTCCAACATTAATGTACATGCAGGCTCAAAATTTCTAAATGTAATATCGTAATATCAAAAAATCTAGAAGGGCATCTTATTAAAGGGGCATGAGCATGACTTAGAGAACCAGAGTCACCATGGTAACTAATAGATTCCACCTAGCCATGTGCCTGTTCAATTCGTAATTAAAATGCAGGAATATGTAGATTAGGCTGAGATATGATAGGTATCTTCCATTTCTTTGAAACGATGAAGCAGTCTCATAACATCCTTAGAACAATGAATATTGAACTTCAACTGGGCAACAGTATAATAGAGTTGGACCCCAATGATAGTCCTTTTCATAACATTATCACTTATTAGTGTATTTACCGCTAAGTTTCGATCCAGTTTACAGGCCACTCCTTTTGTAGATTGATGCTTAGTGACTCTTGGCTAAACAGGACCATGGTGTACTAACTAAAAAGGTAACATGCGGAAAAAAGTGCACCACTCTTATATAATTAAAAAAATTAAACACCATTTGATTTAATAATTTCAGTTAAAAATCATGAGAAAGAATTGAATTGAAAATCAGATGATTATAACTATTTTATGTTTCACACACACAATAAAAAGATAATTATAACTAGGAACCACCAGTAATACTACCATTGAAGATCTCAATTGTGTCACCTTGTTTAAGTTCATGTGACTTAAAAGAACGATCTTCATCCATAACATTTTGGTTATATATGAAAAAATACCCATCGCTTGGAAGATTAAACTGAACCCCTCTTTGATTCAATTTCTGCAACTCTTTTTTCAATTCTCGAACCTTATCATTTCCATTCACTTCTACTTGAACTTTTTGTGTTCCGCATTTTGGTAATACCATCAATTTCAGTCTCTTGTTGCAATCGGGTGACGAACCTGAACTCATACTACATCCTCCTCCTCTACCACCAGACATTGTAGTAGTCGTGGGCTTACCACCAGACAGTGTAGTAGTTGTGGGCATTGAAGTAGGTGGTACACTTTTCAGTGTTACTCTAATTTGAGAAAGATCAACAATGCCATAATCATTCAGCGTTCTCTTATCATCAATTAGTTCGTTATTAGATAAAAACAAAGCTAACCGACTGCATGGAATACCTTTCTGAATTTCATGAATTTTATCTCTTAATTTACCAACTGTATCATTTACGTCAAAATCTAAAGAAAATTGTTTGTTTGATACTAAAATCCTTATTAGAAGTTGGATTCTTGACGTAGAAGAAGACATTGATGACGACGAATCTTCAATCTTTATCTTGGGTGATGTAACTGGCAACATGGGTTGCTGATAATGTTGATGAGGAGATGCATCAATTTGAAGATGGAGACGAGAACCATGAAGAACTTGATAAAACTCAGTATCGTGCTTATCTGACATAATCTGACCATTGAGAATTAGGGTTTGTCTTGAGATTGGGATACCTTCGTATTTATGAATCTTTTCTTTCATTTCTAATACTGTATCAAAGTAACCCACTTCAATCGTAAAGACTTTACCTATTGAGGTTTCAAAAATCACATCCATTTCAAAATAATGTGTCAAAGAAACCTACTGTGTCTCTATCTCTTACTTAATTTTAGATGAGAAGAGATCCTTAATTTTAGTTCATTTTAAAAATTAGGGTTTTGTAGCTAGTAATTTAGTTTCTACATCTCCGTTTTGGCCCATTTTATGCGGATTAATATAACTGATATATCATATACGTGGCGCTCAAAAGTATTCTCAAAATATAACGGTCTGCACTGCACTACACCATTATCACTTATCCGTAAAAGTTCTTATATATCAGCGTTCGGATTGCATATTAATTTGGCAACGTAGTAATTAACGATTTAATCTATAAAATCGAATTGTTTACTTGACTCTTAATTTTGCGAAGAAATATCTAAATTCTGAAACACTTATAAAGGGTATCACCCAGCCTAATGCGGGACTCAACATTTTTACGTGGTAGAGCACCTCCAATCAGGGGCGGAGCCAACTTTTAGAGTACCTCCGATCAGGGGCGAAGCTAGAAATTCTTGAATGGGATATAAAAAAATTTAGAGGTTAAGTAAAAAGGTAACAAAAAAATTCAAATGGGCAAAAAAAATAATTGATAAACAAAATTGGGCTTTGGAGCCATCCTAGAAGGGTAGGCAACTACTTGTGTATACCCTTGCCACCAAGATTATACCCTTGCCACCAAGATTGTTAAGACGTAAATCGTAAAGTATTTCGTTTTCAATATTTGAATATCGAATCTATATTGAATCGTAAAACGTAGATTCTTGGTTAATTTTATATTTACAATTTAATAAAATAGATACATATTATGTATCTAAAATTTAGTTAATGAGTATTAATTTAATATAAACAAAACATTTTTAGTATAAACATGGGTTAGGTTGGATGATTTTGTTATAGAACTATAGTATATATTAAATATAAACAATATAATACATAATTGACCATGTAATTCAATGGATCAAGTGAGTGTTAGTATCAATGAGGTCTTGGGCTCGACTTGTTTTTTATAAACAATTAAGAAGATTTATGGGTGGATTCATGAAATGGTGCTTGACTCGTGCTATTCCTGACTTACAGGGATAGTTAAATGATTTTTAGAGAGTTTCCAAATCTACTGTTAGTCCATAGAGATTTTTGGAGAGTCTCCTAATGTCTCTTGTTATTGGTTAGAGATTAGGATTTCATAATAGTCACTCCAACACCCCTGTTATTCGAATCAGAATTAAAAGTTATTGATTTGTTGTTTTCAGATTTGGGAAGACTTTTTTAGAAAAATAGGCATGGTAGAAATCTCTCTCTAAGAGGTGATATTTTGAGATAGCATAGCAAGTAAAATATGGGGTGAGTGGAATAAAAAGAATGAAAACTTAGGCATAGGACAACAATGAGATTTATTTTGACAATGAACACATATTTTACTAGGTATTCATGGTACTTTTATTAACATTATAACGTGCATAATAAAAAAAACGGTAGATGCTTTGAATTTTTAATTAGATTTTATACATTTTTTGTCACAAAGACTCTAGAAATCTCAATTTTTTATCTCTATAAGTCACAAAACTCTCTAAAATACTTTTAGAGAATCACTAGAAATCTCTAGATTTTCAGAGAATCTCCGAGAGTTACTCAAATAAAAAAAAAAGTCTACCGAAATCTCATTTGACTACCCTCTGTTAATACGAGTTAAAATGAATTTTCCGGTCCACGGTCAGATACGAGTCAAGGCTCGAATCAACTTGATTTTAGATTTGCTGAAGTGACTCGTACGAGTCAACTTGTAACTCGTACGAGTCTAATAACTATGCTTGCCATGGGATGGTTCCGCCCCTGCCTCCAACAACGAGTGTAAAAAATTCTATGTGGAAGTCTTATTAAGACCTTTATTTATAAGACACATATAATAAATATAGGACCCCATAGTTAATAAACTATCTCCAATAGTACAGAGATTTAACTCTTCAAAATCTTCTATGATAAAATTTTAACCGTTTAACTTCACTTTAAATAATTGTTAAAAATAAAAATAATGAAAAATATGATATCGAGGTCATTTTGGAGGTTTAGTTAAGATTTTCTCTAGAGCATCTCCCATGGTATTTAAAAGTATAAGTGTTTTATGTCACCTAGGATTTTAGATCCCATATTTGAAAAAATTGAGCTCCAGTGGTTAGATCCTACATATTAGGAATAATGACATGGAAATTAAAAGATCTTAGAGAAAGTCTTAACTAGATTTTACCTCCATGCCACTTTTTTAACAATTATTTTTAATTTTTATTTCAGATAAAATTACTAAACCAATTAAAAAAAAATAAAAAAAATTTCTTCCTTATCCACATATGAAACTCTAAAAATAAGACCCCACACCACTGGAGATGGTTCATGAGACAAATGATCTTATTTTTGTCACATATGTAAACTCCCGTAAATAAAAGCCTATATAAGACCTCCACATATGATTTGTAGCACCCATTATTGGAGATGCTCTTAAAATTTTTGTATTTAGTATGTCATTGCCCCTACTTTATAGGATATGTTATGGGAGATGAATTTATGCTAAATGGGGTTCTAAACTCCCATGTGTCATGAAAAATAAAACTTACACCTTCTGTTAAAGATGGTCTTAAGGTTAGCCAAGACCATAAGGTTAGGTTATGGTTTGGTTAAGCAAATAACTAAATCCCACGTTTAGAGTTTCTAGGTCGTAGGCGTTGAAGTTGAAAGTTATTTTTGAAGCTGCTTGTTTTTCTTGAAAGGTTCTTTTAGGATTTTATAGTCTAGAATGTTGTTAAGGGGTGTCCTGATATATGGGGAATGTCCAAGTTACCGCATGAATAACCTATGTTACCATATTATCCTTCAATTTTTATATTTTTATTTTATTAATTTATATTTTTATTTTATGTTTATTTTTTTATTTATTCTGTTGATATTTTATTTATTTAGCAAAGATACTTGCACTTTCATATCAGTTTATGGCTAGATCGTACTTGATTTTCCTAGCCGTAATTGGGTTTTCAAATTCTAATTTTTTCTCTCAAAAAATCTACCCGTGTGTGGTTATATATAGGCATAGAAGTGTTTCCGGTTAGGAATTTTTATCCTCATCCTAGTTATAGATGAATCTGTAATTTTCAAAAAAAATAAACTGCAAGTACTTTTTACGGCTAGGTCGTAATGTTAACGACATAGGAACTCATTTGTTGACTTACAACTAGGAATAACCATTTATAGCTAAGATTTTTGTGACGAAAATTTGATTTTGGAAAACCCACTTACAGGTAGGAGTTCATCTATTCCTAGCCGTAATCAAAAAATATTAAACTACGACTGGAAGTTCATCATTTTCTAGTTGTAGAGATGGTTACTACTACAAAATTTAAAAGACGTCCTAGCCGTATCTGGGTATAAAAACTCAAAAAAAATAGAAAAGACTAACTATAAATTAAATTACCAATCTAATCTAATCGAACCACTAACACCTAATAAGCTAAAACAATTAAATTCATTAACATAAATTAACCGAAAGTTATTTAGTCATTATCAAAAATATTATGATAAGAGATTATTGACTTTATTAGTATTATTTTACCATTATGTGAAGCCCTTCAAGAAAAACAGGCAGCCCTAAAAATAATTTTCATGAAATGTAGTTTTTTCCGCTTTTAAAGTTAGTCGGGGCCCTTCGCGTGGTTAGGTTAAGGTTAGTTTTGGTGGGGCTATTAAATAATTTTTGTCGTCCGATCTAAATTTTTTTTCCGGCCATCCTTGGTATTATACAAACATCGCTCTTCTTTAAAATGTAGATATATGTTTTATAAATTGTTTTTGTTATAAACCTAAAATTTAGTTACTAAGATGCATTTGTGTCTAAGATTAGGGTTTACATATGTTTGGCACCAAATCTTCTGTTTATATAAATAGAGAATAAAACTCTTGTATTCTACACATATGACTAAAATTCTCTATTCTTTTTCCTTTTATGTTGTATCTCTTGTTCTTTACTTTCTAGTTTTATAATATATTATCACGCACGTAGCTCTACCAATTTAGTGGTAAAAAAAAAAAGATTCTTTTCACAAAACTAATTAATTTTGATCTCATAGTTTTTGATTTTCTTTTACTCATATGAGTTTCTACTTATGAATTCAATTAATTTGATTTGTTATAATCAAATCATTTTTTCTCAAACTTTTTTTTGATACAATCAATATTCATAGCATAATTGGTATATAGTGGAAGATTAATCATAAGATATATCGTATTAAAATCCTCACATGCTGCTTAATTAACCACATAGCAAAAGTATAATTTGTTAACCTATGTTCCTTTCTTTAGTTGGATTATTTATTTTCTTTTAGTTGGGTTAAAAGCCCAGAAAACTAAAGTACACTATTAATGTTCGTATGGGCCTAACTACAATGCTTGACACCAGCAGGTAAGTGAATAAGCAAGTCAAAATTTTCATTACTGTGTTATTCTAACTTACTGCATATCACTGTTATTCTTTAGTCCATTGAGTAGAATATAATAATATTATTTTTTTATTTATCGCTACGATTTTGTTAATCGTACAGGGTAATTGATATTGGTTTTTCCTGATGGGGTATATTAAGCAAATTTTAATGTTTTTTTCCTGGTATTAATCTTTAAAATTGGAACCATTTTATTTGTAGGTGGAATTTAATAGGATATTAAAGATCAATGGGTGTGCACCCGACTTGTTAGTCTGTCTCATTAGTCCATGAAATGACTTATTTAATTGACCTTGACTTAAAATTATTTTGATAAAGAAAATGTCCATAATTTCATTCGAATCGTTGGTCCGATAGGTCATTATTTATATTTTTTAGGAGATTTGTTTGTATATTAAATATGATTTTGGATGTAACCAATAAAATCCACATATGATGTTAAATTTGTATATCAATTAGACTACAAATATTTACATGTTCAATGATATTTTTTTATGACTCTTGAAGTCAGTATTTGTCGTCCAACTTGGTATTATTAGAATCCATAAATTATTATTAGTTTATGTCCTCAAATTAATTGGTTAATACTTTAACGATTTTTTTCCCCCGTAAATGAGATGAAAATATTCCCGCCGTAAACAAGGGGAGACTACACACTACGAGAGGTTGATGTTAATTAATGATATGTACTTTATTATATATTTTTACCATCCAATTTATATTTGCTAGTACATAATTTTATATTAATTCTATTATTTTTATGTTTTTATAGGTAGTGTACATAAAATCCCGGTGTTACAAATAAATTAAGGAAAATGGTGGTAACTAGTAACTTGATGTCAACCAAGTCAGAAGAAATGGCATTCACTGCTTTGCATTACGAGATTGGACAGAGATATTTATCTCATCATGAGTCATTCAACCCAACTGAGCATTAAGTATGAACCACAAAGGAGCCTAGGGATATTATAGCTTCTGACGTGCTTGGTGGACTTTAAGAAGTGGTTCTGGTGTGGGCGATGTTAAGAAACGAGAAAGCAAAAAGTGAGCACATGATGTAATCAGATGAAGGTTTTAATAGCCTGTGGATGTTGGCAATATTGGCTAGGTGTTGGCTATACCAGGAGATGAGAGTGGCTGATTAGTTTACATTGTGGAAAGGGGACGATTGAGCTAGAAGACGTGGACAACCAAGAGAAGAAGTGAAAATGGGGTGGCGTACTTTTGTTTTAGTTGATTGTGGCTGGTTGATTTGATGTGGCTAGGATAGGGAATAACAGGTGAATGTTTCGAGGTTAAAAGTAGGTGGGGCTTCTTTTGAGCCGGGGGCGTAAAGGTGGAGAAAGAAAAAAAAATAAAGGAAGAAAGTAGAGGGGAGAGAGGGAAGAAGTAAAAGGGTTGGCGGCTGATTGATCGAGAGAGAGTAGGGGAGATACCGAGGATTTTTCTTTTAGGAGTTGGCAGGCGGAGAGGGATTGGAAAAGAGGGAGAGAGTTTTTGGGAGGCTGCACGTCTTCTAAGTTGGGGTTGAGGAAGAGAGAGACAAAATAAGTAGGTGGAGGCTGGCGGATGATGTACATGACATGAGAAGAAAAGGACAACGTCGGTATTTGATTTTGGGTTTAACCTTTTTTCTCTCTATTTTTCTTAATTATTTTTATGGGTTTTGAGAAACCCAACCCCATGTTTTGTTGATTTTTGTAGCTATGGTTTTATGTTGAAACCACTAAGAGTATTAGACCACTTCGAATTGAATTATTTGGTATAAAATATTATGTTTTGAATAAATTAGTTCCATGATTTTGATTTATTGATTTGATGATAAAATTAGTTGTTGCTTCACCGGTTCTGTACAATACAATAATCTTTGCGCATAATTAATAGGATTGCAAATATATTTGTCTACTTATTCGATATTTCATGCCTAAGTTAAATCCTTTGATGGGGTATGCTTAGAATAGCCAGGTATTATTTATGAACCTATAATTAGTTTCGTATAATTTTCTCGCTAATGCAATTTGATGGTGTATGCTGAGACTCAGAGTTTTTGATGCGCCATGCTTAGAGTGTCATTGTGATATTTGCGACTCTAATATATATAATACGTGATGTCGATAAAACGAACAATATATAAATATTTAGGAGTTATGTTTCACTTCAGTAATTAAATAGAAATAGTGGTGAATACTAAAAACCCTGGTTACCGACTCTCTATGCCTAGTTGTTTTATTAGTTTAATTTGTTTTATTATTTCATTCATAATTATAAAAATCCAAAAATATTATTTCTGATTAGGGTATTATAAATAGGGTATTCTGAAATCCTATCAATTTTTGGCACCGCTGCAGGGAGCGGTTGTGGAATATTGTAATTAGTATTTTTGATTTTCTAATCATAGTTTAGGTTTTTATTTTATTTATTTATTATTTTGTACAATATTTTTTTTTTATTTTAGGATTTGTTTTTCCTTTTCACTTGTTTTTTTTTAATATTTCTTTTAAGGTGCTTTTCCGAGGATGATGACTTCTTCTCAGGAGATATCATCTAAAATGACACTTCGGGAATATATGAATCGGTCACGGCATAAGGAAGTTCTTGCTTCACCTATGGTAAGTGAAGAATCACCTCTAATGATGTATGAGAAGTATTATAAACATAGACCACCTAGTTGGAAGCAAAGATTGAGAGTTCTGGAATGCCAGAGATTATTTGTTGATGATGATCAGTCTTGTAGTGACTCTCTGTTCCATACAGAATATGTAGATGACCCTGTGGATGATTGTGTAGATGATTTTCCTAATTCCATGGATGAATCTATCTCACAAGATCATTCACCCGACTTAGAGGTTGTTTCTAGACCCCTAGACTTCCAAGAGTTACCTAATTTAGGGTTAGAATTGTGTGCTTCTCAAGTTTTGTTGGATCACTTTGCATCCAAATACCCAGAGGACTTTCCTATTCCTGACACCGTGCATGAACCAATTAATATTTCCCCAATCCCAATATTATCCCCTTATTTTGTTCTTTACGCACTTCCAAGTGTAGTAAAAACTTGGTTTGGGGGTAATCCCTTGTTTTTGTTAGTTTCAGTGTCTCCGTGTTGCCATAATATAAGTGTGAAACTGTCATTTGTATATATTTTATTTTGGGTTGATCCCCAAATTTTCAGGTTGTTAGTGTATGGGGATCCTTTCTGTACATATCCAGTAGGTAGATTTTTATTTTCTTTTTAGACTTTTTTTTTTCTTTTTATTTTATTTTCAGTGTTCTTTTTATTACTATCGTTTGATATGTGTTACAGAGAATATTGTTTTTCTTACGTCAATCAGGTGATACTTTCCAATCCCTTCTCTTTGATTGACATTTATTTCTCCTATTTATATTTATTGTATACCATTTTAGGTTGCACGGTTTGAAACATTGAGGACAATGTTAAATTTATGTTTGTGGGTAGAGTTTCTGAAAATTGATGTCAATAAGAAACTCCAAAATTTAGAAACTTGTGAATTAATCAGGATGACACTAACCATTCTAGATAGATGGAAACATAGTTCTTATCTATAGGAGTTGGTGTGCCCAGCTAAATGATCTATTCATATCTGGATGCACTCAGGTGTTAGAAATAACATGATAATCATTGAACAAGCATATCTCGGAATCATCATAATCATATCACTCTCTATTTTTATTTTTGCAATTTTATGTTTCTATAAGTGATTTGGTGGGGCCCTAGTATTTCTATAAGGTCGTAACTCGGATGCGTTAGAATTTTAATTTTTTTGCAATTTTTTTGACACTTTGATAGCAATATGTGTGTTTTCTCCCTGTCGTCGTCGCCTAAGCAAGCGTGGAATGCAGGATTCATGAGAACTATCATGTAATCTGCTGAAAAGGAGCATGCGCTTAGATTCAAAAGATTTAATCATGTAGTCTTAAAAAAAGAAAAAAAAAGAAAAAAAAATTATGTATATTAGTAATAATAACAATATGAGCGCCCGAGCTGGAATTTATACTAATATTTTGGGAAACATCGTTCACCTTAGTCAACATATGCACCATTCATCACTTCTATATCTATTTTCTAATCTATCCTTGTGTTTGAATTTGATTGATTCTGAGCAATGTGAATGTTTATAATTTTTATCCAGTTTTGGATGTTCAATGATGATTTGAGTAGAGTTTTGCATTCTTATATGAATTTTAGTACGCTGAGTGGAAACTCGTATACAACAATAGGATTCATACAGGGTAATGATTTTTATATCCGAAGAATTTAGTAGGCCAACTAAATAGCTTGTTTAGTATTTATCCTCAATCGTTCACAAGTAGCTAAAATTTGGAGTAAAGGTTTTGTGGGTATATCTCTTGTAAACCCTCACGAGACTATAACTCGTCCGATAGGGACACCTATGGGATTAAAGGCTTTTTACATATGCTAAATGTAGTCGCGATTCCTGCGAAAGTGAGTTAAATTTTTTATCTTATTTTCTAGATTAGTTTTGCTCGAGGACTAGCAAAATATAGGTTTGAGGGTATTTGATAGGCACTTTATTTATACATTCTTACCATCCAATTTATATTTTCTAGTACATGATTTTGTGCTAATTCTATTATTTTTATGTTTTTATAGATAGTGTACATAAAAACCCAGTGTTACAAATAAATTAAGGAAAATGGTGGTAACTAGTAGCTTGATGCAAACCAAGTCAGAAGAAATGGCATTCACTGCTTTGCATTACGAGATTGGACAGAGATATTTATCTCATCATGAGTCGTTCAACCCAACTGAGCATTAAGTATGAACCACAAAGGAGCCTAGGGATATTATAGCTTCTGACGTGCTTGGTGGACTTTAAGAAGTGGTTCTGGTGTGGGCGATGTTAAGAAACGGGAAAGCAAAAAGTGAGCACATGATGTAATCAGATGAAGGTTTTAATAGCCTGTGGATGTTGGCAATATTGGCTAGGAGTTGGCTATGATAAACCCGGTGTTTGATTTTGGGTTTAATATTTCCCTCTCTGTTTTTCTTAATTATTTTTATGGATTTTGATAAACCCAACCCCATGTTTTGCTGATTTTTGTAGCTATGGTTTTATGTTGAAACCACTAAGAGTATTAGACCACTTTGAATTGAATTATTTGGTACAAACTATTATGATTTGAATACATTAGTTCCATGATTTTGATTTATTGATTTATTGATAAAATTAGTTGTTGCTTCACCGGTTCTGTACAATACAATAACCTTTGCGCATAATAATAGGATTGCAAATATATTTGTCTACTTATTCGATATTTCATGCTTGGGTTAATCCTTTGATGGGGTATGCTTAGAATAGCCTGGTATTATTTGTGAACCTATAATTAGTTTCGTATAATTTTCTCGCTAACACAATTTGATGGTGTATGCTGAGATTTATAGCTTTTGATGTTCCATGCTTAGGGTGTCCCCATGATATTTGCGACTCTAATATATATAATAGGTGATGTCGATAGAACGAACAACAAATAAATATTCATGAGTTGTGTTTCACTTCAGTAATTAAATAGAAATAGTGGTGGATACTAAAAACCCTGGTTACCGACTCTCTATGCCTAGTTGTTTTATTAGTTTAGTTTGTTTTATTATTTCATTCATAATTCTAAAAATCCAAAAATATTATTTCTGATTAGTTTAATTGAGATATTGATTACAGTATTTTCCCTCTCCCTGTGGATTCGACCCGTGCTTGATGTTGTCTGCATTGTAGACACCGTGCGATTGCGGTTATTATAAATAGGGTATTCTGAAATCCTATCAATTAACTTATTAAGTTTATCAATTTCTCTCTCATCATGATCATATCAAAAAAGGTTGCCATCAAATAGGCGTTGAAAATATTTCATTTTAGCTTTTCCATAAGCTTATGTCGTTTGAAAAGGAAAATTCAATCACATATAGCAAGCACGTAGCGTTTTAGTACATGCTACAAGTACTCTTATAGATTCTATCTTAACACAATTCACATTCTCAGAATTAGTATCTCCTTATTTGAAGACTAGGAGATTATAACGCATCTAGCCACTAGTAGTAGTAAATTTTGAATTTTTCAAAATATGAATACATTGAAGAATTGTGTGGGAACGTTGTAAACTAATGATTTTCGAATATTTATTTACAATAGCTACTGAAATAAGAAATGATGTTCGTTGTTAACTGCTCTGCAGAGAAATATCGACATATGTGATTGGTGGGCACAAAATCCGAATTATGTTGGATTGAAATCTCTTGAATAACGTAATAATTGGATCCAAGACTTAACACCTTAAACGTGCAAGCCTGAATTCTAAAAATTACGGGTTGGTTTGGTTTTCATGCATTATATGATAAATATGATCGCTGTAAAAATGATTTGAGGGTTTCATTTTTTTTCCTCAAACCCTAGGATTGGTTCAATATATACTACTTTGTTCACCCTGTATGATGCGTTTTTCTCTCTCAAACCCTAGGATTAGTTCATGAGGTACACATGCATATGGTTTGTGTACTCAGTAGATACACATAACCAAACACATAAAGACACATATTATTTTATTATTCATTTATAATATTTCTCCATTAATCATTTATTGTAATTGACTGCTATTGAAACAATAAAAAATTCGTATAAAAAATAAAAAAAGTAATAATAATTACATCAAGAAAATTTATTTTTATGATTTCTAAGTGAAACCATTAGATATATAAACTAAAGTATTTTCTAGTCCATTACGAGAGCATATAAAATGTATACCTGAAAAAACCAAAAAATTTCAAACACCATTGAAGTCTAAAAAGTATAGAACTACGAAAATAAATTTATACACACCAAAATATGGCTTGTTTACTCAGCAGATACACATGCATATGGCTTGTCTACTCAGTAAGTACACATGCATATAACTTGTGTACTCAATAAGTATACATCCATCACAACCCCTTTAAGATTCATGTATTTTTTTAGCTAAAAACTACTCATAGCAACAATGATACTCCCAAGCCAACTTAGAGAAACTTGAAATGTTAGATGATGTAAAAAGTAACAATGATATTTATAACAAGGAGTTGTCTGAATTATGCAAGGCACGAAACCAATATAAATTCTATGATAGACATGGATATATAAAAACAAATTAGGTTGTTCGTAAAAAAAATACCTCATCGGACTGTAAGAAATCTGAATGAGCAACCTTTCATACAACCCACTCAAAACTAGCAACTGCTTGTGTAAATTATTTTATAGTTTGCGCAATTTAAGTTACTAGGTGAAACGATAAATGAGAACATAAATTCAATGAATTAACAATACATACAGATAATTAAGAAGGTATTCAGACCCTCCCAAAAAGGTTGAATATTAATAATATTGTGGTTTACTTCTGTTTTAGTCTATCAGCGTAAGGAATAATAGATATGCACTCAGCATTTACACACGCATATGACATGTGTAATAAGAAGGTACACCTGCATCTAGCTTGTGTAATCAACAACTACACTTCCACATGGCTCGTGTACCCCACAAGTACACATCCATATAACTTGTTGTAGATGGTGAATTTTCGACAAGAGGTAGTATCGTAAAATTGCCCTCTTGTCAAACAGAATATATATACATATATATATATATATATATATATATATATATATATATATATATATATATGCATATATCAAAAAATTACATCAACCCCACATATCATTCTGTTCATACTTACATGTATGTAACATCCCTCTCTATCCTTCTCCCACGCTTCTATATAATCATCCACACACCCCATCCTTAAGATAAACAAAAAAAAAAAA
>JAJJMC010025232.1:966142-1000036 GCA_023531435.1 Papaver californicum | reverse complement strand
ATATATATATATATGCATATTTATGCGCATATGTTTAACATAGAATATTGTATCTCTACTTATATTCCGCAAGCGAGTTAAGAGCACAGATTCTCTCTAAATATTCTAAACGGGCCTTGCAGCCTCCACAATACTCATAATATTCATTCCCTATCGAACTAGCCTCAAATCGTATAAATTCCGCAGCTGAATTCCTTGAACTTTCCTTGAATGTGAATTGTTGTTCAAACAACATCCATCAAACTCGGGAATAGCTAATGCTTAAACCCTAAAACACATTCTAGCTTAACGCTTCATTCGCAACTAATTCTCCTCAAATTGCTCTTCAGAGCACAAATATGCTACTTTAGCACTTCGCTTAAATATAAGCCATAAATTGTGCACCACTCCCCTTGGATGCGCCATAATCAAGAAGCAATGCCATAAAAGACACATCGAACCTCTGATCTAGGATAACCCTAGCCTTTTCTCATATTAACGCCAAGTTAGCACTAGCTATTTGGCTTAGCACCACATTGGCACCTGATAGGTGCATTATTTGCACTATTTGGATACTCTAATTTATTGATTTCTTGTTAGTTTTCATATCATTATGCTTTGATTTTGTTTGTTTATGAGTATCTTAGGAGTTTTGAAGTGTATTCAACCAAAGAAGAGGAAAGGAGTTCATTACGACACGAAATGAACAAGGAAGTTAAGTTCTGCCAATGGAGAAGGGCCAAAGAACGAATTCCACTCATTCAAATCCAGGAGTTCTTAATACTATTTTGAAAATAACGAGAAAACGAAGCCAACGCAAAAAGAATGAGGTCATTTGGAGTTTGTATGAGGAAGTTATGAGAAAAATAGCCGAAAGAAAATAATGAGACACTCAGCAAAACAATCGGAAGTTTATGAGGGAAACTAAACTACCGATTATAAGGGCTCAAAATACAATTCTCATGTACACTTATAATCGGTAGTTACGTTAGGGTTATGCCTACCGATTGTGGCTCGATGGGAGACACTTTTAAGACCCGTTTTGACTTCCTAATTAAGGTATCACGGTCCCATTAGGACTCTAACATCTAGATATGTTGAATACTATATAAGAAGACTTCCATAACTCTAGAAAGGTATCTTGGACACTTTTGGAGACTAGAGAACACAAGGAGATCAATGAGCTAGGGTTTGGAGTGGCGGTTGATCATCACGATTCCTAGGGTTTGCTTTATTGTTTTCTTAATTATTTTTCATGGATTTTGAGAAATCCATGATGAACTAAACCTTTCTTACTGGTCAGGGATGCAGTCCTAAGTTGGAAAACATGTTTATCAATTGAATGTCTCATTCTCATATGTTCATAATCTCTTCAATATCGCTCATGTTCTACCGTTTATAACGCCATGTATGATGGATTGCTTGTTCGTTTAAGTCGCGAATTAGATGAGCATGCATTGACATCTATAACTAAACTAGGGTTTGAGATCCAGAATTGTCAAAAGACCCTTGTTAAAAGTAGTATAACATAGTTGTTAACGACAGGATGTTGCTATGCAATTATGTGTAGAAGCGTGACCTAGGTTAAATACCAGTGGCTCTTGCGCCGGGTTGCTTAGGATAACCTCAACTCACAAATACCATTGCTTTTATTGGGTTAAACTTGAGTGGCTCTTGCGCCAAGTTATTCGATGAAAAGGATTCAAAGAGTGGCTCTTGCGCCTTTGATGATAATAGGAGTTTTGCCGGAGTAAGCCTGCGATAGGATGCTTTAGGGTTATTGATATTGAGAGTGCATGCATTTTGAGTATGATTTGGTTGATATTATGTTGGAAGATGGAAGATGAACTCTCTAACCCATGTTCTTTATCTCTGATATTCGTTTTAATCTACTTACTTTAGTATAATTTAGTTATAATCACAACCAAAATCCCCCCTATTTATATAAGTAATCGAAAGTAATTAACAATCACCTGCCTCTCTGTGACAACGAACTTGTTCTTATTACTATACTCTAATCTATATTAGCGAAGTAAGAACTTGAATAATTTTGGTTGGCTGACAACCGACCAAATTTTGGCGCCGCTGCTGGGGAGGCATAGCGGATTGTTATTTGTTTTTGGTTTCTTTTTTTTCTGATTTTTTTTTCCTTACCTAGTTTTGAGAATCTTGTTTCAGGTACTTGTATCCCATGTACAGTGCACAAGATCAAGCTTATAATGGTAATCAATTTGGTTTTCAATCTCAACCCTATGACAATTTCCAACCATACGGGGAGTATAATCACAACCAATCCTTTGGTTATGACCAATATTCCACGTTCCCTTTTAATTATTCTCATAATGCCAACCTCCTTATATTAGGTATGTAAATGAACAATTACAAGGATGGAAGGACAATTATGCTTGTGATGGTTTATCTAAATCTACTCTTGATCGTAATTATGATCATTCACCTATTCAATGGGAGGAGACAAGGTTTAGAAACTCTACCACAAGTAATAATGTAAGACTACCAAGTTTGAGAGAACTTGATAGAAGGTTTGAGCAATTGATAGATGAAGGGGCATCAGGTGCATAAATTGGAGCATCTAAAAGGGTTTTGAGAAATGAACGTGAGCGACGTTATTCTATGAGATACGATAATAATTTTGAACCTTTTGAAAATCCTTACACCAGTGATGACGTTATTCCAACTCCAAAAACCGATGAAATTAGTAGGACCATTCGTATGGAATTTAAACGACGTTCTGATAAAGGTTGGGAAACCGATGAAGATTCTTATTATGGTGAGTCTGAAAACGAAGAGGAGTATGTTGATAATGAAACCGAATTGAGCAATAGTGTGGAAGACCCAATTGAACTTTCCGAGGATGGTATTAATAATGTTGATGCCGAGATTCTTGTTGAGGCAGAAACTAATGAAGAACAGTTAGAAAGTTTGATAGAGGACCACAATATACAAGAGGTAAGTAATTCATTACAAATTTTTGAAAAAAGATAAGGATCCCATAATTCAAGGGACTTTAGAAGGTTTGACTGCACCTTAGCTTATTGATCCTTTTCCTTTACCTCGTTTTGGCTTGAATGTATATGCTTCGGAACTATTATTAAATTACTTTGCTTCTAAATATCAGTTGTTAGAAGTACTTGATTCTCATACTATGCAGGTTAGCAAAGAGGAATCTATAGAAGTTCCCGAATTTTATGTTCTTTATCCACTTCCGAATGTAGAAAAGACTAAGTATGGGGGAAACTTCTATCGAGTGATAACTTCACTATTATTTTCTTGTAATAATGTTTGTGTGAAGTTAATATTTGCAATGCAGATTGTTTTATGGGTGGATCCCCAAATTTTCAGATTATTGGTCTATGGACGACCAGAAGGTCGGGCTGAAGACGTTAAACTAAGCGCTAAATGGGAGGAAACCCATTGTTTTGTATTTCTATATTTCTCTTTTGATTTTTCTTTTCATATCATGTTAGGATTTCCCATCTTGATTTTACATTGGAGGAATCAATTTACATTGAGGACAATGTAAAATTTAAGTGTGGGGGAGTAATTAAACATATAGAGTTTTTTAGTATTTGCTTTTGTAAGCAGAATTTTAAAACTTTTTTACATATTTGCATGAAAACCTTCAACTTTTAGATATTTTAGAGTCACTTATTATACTTCTAGATACGTTTACATACGGAGTTCTAACCGAAACAACTAAACTTAGAAGTATTAGAGAACTATATTCGGAGTGCTTAGTTGTTGAGAGGCTAGAGCTGACAAAAATGAACTTAAACTGCCAGTAGAGAATACAGTATTAGAATAGTTGATCATTCAATACCCATGAGTGAGGCACCAAACCTTTAGTTGTCCGTTTAGAGTGTTTCATCTGCGAAAATTCCGGGTAGAATGATGAGCTACCTAACCTCGCACCAATTTCAGCACTACTTTTTTATCTTTTGAGTGCTATTTCTATCAATCATGAGGGTGTCATCAGAATTGCTAACTCTATCTTGTAGTCTTCTTTGCAGTTGGCACCATTCTCTCGACAACAACAGGTCCATAGAAACATATCATCATCAACAAGCGGAACATCAAAAATTTGAAGGGAAGTTGAAGAAATTCAAGGTGTATAAGCAACCGTTTAAGAAAGAACAAATTTCATATTCAAGTAAAGCAACAATACAATTAACATGTTGAAGATTTATGAACAAAAGTGAAATAAATCAAAAGATGTGAGTTAGTGAAGTTCATGATATCAAGGCAATACATGTTGTGAAGAATCAAGTGGTAAAGTCTTTATCCCACGGATGTAGTAATTCCATCATTTATTTTTCAGTTTATATTGTGAAGTCATAAAAAAAAAAAGCATATCATTGCTTTAGTGTATATTTGTTTTTGGTATTCAATCAATAAGGCTGTGTGGAAGAAGAAATCTATAGAGAAGTTTCTAACAACAAGAAATTGAGGAAAAGAGTTACAAATTGTCAAGGTTCTACGAAGTTCAAGAGTTCATCATCAACAGTTGAAGACCGAAGACGTTTCTTTTGGATGCTGTGAGAGTGGTGATGATTGCCGATCGGATGAGAAGGTAAGTAAGCATTCCCATCCTCACATAGTGGTTGATTTCCTTTATTAGAGGTCACTAGAAAAATTAAAAGGGGTTCTTTTTCGTCCCATGTTCTATGGGATAACATCTTCATATGATTCAGAAAGTTACCTTTCCTTCCCACCGTTCAACGTGTGCAGGATTTCTATCTTCATTCCTGCCTGCACACATGTGAGAACCATAAAGTGCGTCTTTTGAGAGTCAAATTCATAAAATCTTGTTGGTGAGGCAGAAATATTCGGTCACTCTCAAACCTGGATTCTTTCACATGTTGGTTTTCTCCTAACTCAAAGGTTAAGCATGAGAATAATGTTTTTTATACTTCTAACTTCTTATTGTTAGTGTGCAGAAACTTTATGTCTTCGTAGCTCTTTGGATGCATGTGCTCTTGAATGTTTGAAGTTGGAAAGTAGGTTTTGTGGGTATACCTCTTGTAAACCCTCATGAGACTATAACTCGTCCACTAGGGACACCTAGGGATTTAAAGTCTTGTTACACATGCTAAGTGTAACCGTATCCTCAACGAAATGGAGTTTTTTTAGTTTAGATTTGTAGTTTGCTCGAGGACTAGCAAAAGGCAAGTGTGGAGGAATTTGATAGGTGCATTATTTTCTCTATTTGGATACTCTAATTCATTGATTTCTTGTTAGTTTTCATATCATTATGCTATTGATTTTGTTTGTTTATGAGTTTCTTAGGAGTTTTGAAGTGTATTCAACCAAAGAAGAAGAAAAGAGTTCATTACGACATGAAATGAACAAGGAAGTTAAGTTCTGGCAATGGAGAAGGTCCAAAGACCGAATTCCACTCATTCAAATCCAGGAGTTCTTATACCATTTTGAAAACAACGAGAATACGAAGCCAACGCAAAAAGAATGAGGTCATTTGGAGTTCGTATGAGGAAGTTATGAGGAAAATAGCCGAAAGAAAATAATGAGACACTCAGCAAAACAATCGGAAGTTTATGAGGGAAACTAAACTACCGATTATAAGGGCTCAAAATACAATTCTCCTGTACACTTATAATCGATAGTTACGTAAGGGTTATGCCTACCGATTATGGCTCGACAGGAGGCACTTTTAAGACACTTTTTTGACTTGCTAATCAAGGTATCATGGTCCCATTAGGACTGTAACACCTAGAATACTAAATAAGAAGACTTCCATAACTCTAGAAAAAGATCTTGGACACTTTTGGAGACTAGAGAACACAAGGAGAACAAGGAGCTAGGGTTTGGAGTGGCGGTTGATCATCACGATTCCTAGGGTTTGCTTTATGTTTTTCTTAATTATTTTCCATGGATTTTGAGAAATACATGATGAACTAAACCTTTCTTATTGGTTAGGGATGTAGTCCTAAGTTGGAAAACATGTTTATCAATTGAATGTCTCTTTCTCATATGTTCATAATCTCTTCAATATCGCTCATGTTCTACCGTTTATAACGCCATGTATGATGGATTGCTTGTTCGTTTAAGTCGCGAATTAGATGAGCATGCATTGACATCTATAACTAAACTAGGGTTTGAGATCCGGAATTGTCAAAAGACCCTTGTTACAAGTAGTATAACATAGTTGTTAACGACGGGATGTTGCCATGCAATTATGTGTAGAAGCGTGACCTAGGTTAAATCCGAGTGGCTCTTGCGCCGGGTTGCTTAGAATAACCTCAACTCACAAAGTCCATTGCTTTATTGGGTTAAACTTGAGTGGCTTTTGCGCCAAGTTATTTTGTGAAAAGGATTCAAAGAGTGGCTCTTGCGCCTTTGATGATAATAGGAGTTTTGTCGGAGTAAGCCTGCGATGGGATGCCTTAGGGTTATTGGTATTGAAAGTGCATGAATGTTGAATATGATTTGGTTGATAACATGTTGGAAGATGGAAGATGAACTCTCTAACCAATGTTCTTTATCTCTGATATTCGTTTTAATCTATTTACTTTAGTATAATTTAGTTATAATCACAACCAAACCCCCCCTCCCTCCCTATTTATATAAGTAATCGAAAGTAATTAACAATCACCTTCCTCTTTGTGGGAACGAACTTGTTCTTATTACTATAATCTAATCTATATTAGTGAAGTAAGAACTTGAATAATTTTGGTTGGCTGACAACCGACCAGCACCAGTTAGCCACATTAGCGCTAAAAACGCTAACTTCCCTGACTCTAACCCTAGCACCTGAGAAGTTCCAACTAACCTAAAATGGTCTTATCTAGCAATCTTGGCCTAATGAGGCCTTAGATAGAGTGTTACTACCTTAACACCTTATTCTTAGCACTAAAAGTGCTAACCCTAACCCTAGCGCCAAAAGCGGTAACTCTTCTTGGCCAAGCGCCTTAGCCAACGTATCCTCAAGAACACCTCTCATGACTAGCCACTAGCCAGTGCGTCACATCCTCTAGTACTCCTCTAGATAGCAAGCCCCTCTATTTTACGCGTCCCCTTGTCTAGCGCGTCACAAGGCCGATGGGCCTCTAGCAAAGCGTTGATGCATCCCTCCATACCTAGCGTGTTCTTTGCTCTCTAGAGTTCCACCAACTCCAAGACGCCCCTAGATATGCCTAACACGTCCCTAGCCCTAGCTACGATGCGTCCTCAACATCCAGGATCATATGCGTCTAGCTCATATACGTCTATCTCCTTGGCGTCCTCAGCGGCCTAGCATCCTTGGCGTCCTTGGCTTCATCCTCGTCCTAGTTCAAGCACGTCCCATTGTGGCCTATGCATATCTAGCAAGCCTAGCGCATCTCCAAGGCCTATGTGTCTCTAGAAAGTATAGTGCGTTCCTAGTGGCTAGCGCATTCCTCTCTATCCAAAGCCAAGCGCGACCCATAGTGGCTAATGTGTCCCATAGTAGCTAGCACGTCCCTAGCTTCTCCATGGATTAGCTTATATCTCTAGCACGCCTCTCGGCCTAATACATTCATACTTAGCGACTTAGCCACAAATGCATTAGCGCTAACACCTTAGTGCTAACTATCTAATTGAAGTGCTAACTTTAAACCTCCTTGACATTATCTTCCTAGCCCTAGTATAATAGATATTTACTAGGAGTTGTGTATATTGGTCTTAATCCTGAGAGGTTAGCACATTAGCCTATTATATATTAAAAGATCAAGAACATTCTTATTTACGCTAAGAAGCTAGTACTAGCTTTGCTTGCTACCTCCCTCAGAAATACGCCTTTCTTATCAATATGGGTCCAACATTAAATCTTATATGAATTTAAATAGGTATCCTTACTAAAGAATTCCTCTATAACATCTGGCCTAAAATGCCTCTCAGACTTACAATAAGTCACTTCTAAGCTAATACTTAGCCATCAAAAATGCCATGTTACTTTCAAGCAAGTACATGACCACTAAACTTCCCAAACTCGACACTAATCAGTATAATTATCCATCCAGTGACAAAACTTGCCTCACTAACTTAGCAAGTCATTTGACTTGACTTGACTCAATCAAAACAATAGTGGATCATGACTCCTTTGCTTCCTTCCCCTAAGACCTACCCAAATCCTTAGTTCTTCACGCATTACCTATCATACTAATATTTTCTCAACCTTCTTTACTTCCTCCCCTAAGACCTACCCAAATATTTTCCATCTTTGTAATCGGAGCAGGATGTGAACGACCATTTCTTGGTTTAGGCTCGTCCTTTTCGAGCTTGATCTCTCGAACCTACATGAAAGTACGACTCTACCGTACATTTGTTTTCACCCTAAAACAATTGGCGACCATAACGGGAGATCAACCTCTCGGTTACATAAACCAGATTCTCAATTATTTAAGATGGTCGGTCTCATAATAGATCTTACAATCACTGATCCCAATTCCAACCCTTCCGGCACCAATGGTGATTTTCCTGATGGTGTTCTTTCTACAATCAACGACGCTTCAGATGATTTTCGCTCTAACAATGTGAGAGAGATTAGATATATTCAAGATTGAACACCACCCACGATGTCTGAGCTTGCACGGTGACAAGAAATTATGTCAAGAAACTTGGCGAGGCTAGAAGACTCACAAAACTTCATTCTGGATTTCTTTTATTGACTAACAGAAGAATAAGGCGCGGTGTTGTTTTCAGAGAAGACTTACATCCCCTAGGGTTGGAGACTCCTTCCCAAACAAATGTTCCCTCTCTATACAACATCAGAAGTTTCACCGCCTATGAGAAGCCAATGAATCAATAAGCAAACCGCCTGGTAGAAAGTTTATACGAACTTCTGTACTTCTAGAAACTCCAACGCATAGACGTAGTTGCTTCCCTGAAACGGGTTGCTACTGATGCATGTCTGATCCAGTTCTATGAAAATGCACTAGAAATACCTGCGTCATCTTACCTTTCTGTGAGTAATACCACCTTCACCGAAGAAGACATGATGGCCGAAGAAGGACACAACTGAGCCTTGTACGTGACTGCTTACCTCAAAGACTTTGATTTTCGAATAACACTTGTCAACACATGCACCGCGGCCAACATAATCACTCTCAAGACCCTCAAGGATACAAAGGTCCGACCAAACAAGATTATACATTGTCTTGTCGTGATAAAAGAATTCGAAGGAAATGGTAAGCTTGTTCTTGTTTAGAATGGCTAAGTATATATTTATAATAGTTTGGGAACACACGAGTTCCATGTAAGTAGTGGAGGTAGTGGAGAGATGGAGGTTGTGGGATAATGGTATAACCTCCTTGGAATTTTCGGGAAACCATTTCTCCATTACTCCATTAACTGCTTCAACCTTACCACTACTTTGTAATTCTCTTGTCATGGGGTGTTTCCACGCCGCATGTTGTTGTAACCACCAGAAAAAAACCCATGAAGAATCCCCTCATGAAATTGTTTTGATTTCTCGTAGGAGTTAGTGGATTCATGGAATATGGGCTAGTCTCAGCCGCATGAGATTCAATATTGATATTTTGCTTTGCCTTTGTGCAATACATAAAGAACATATTCAAGGAATTCAGCCGTGGAAGTTTGCGACTTGAGACGAAGTTCGATGCGACTTTGCATTTAGATGGTATGCATTTATTTAGTGTTTTTATTCAGAAATGGCATATCATTCTGAATTTCATATTTTCTATAATCAACGCGTTTTGTTCAATACATATAGTTTGCATAAGCGCACATGAAGTAACAAGGGTTGAGCCGGGTAAATGCCTGAAATTTCAAAGGCGCATATATATATAAAAGAGATGCAAGGCTAATGCAGTTGTGAGATGAATATGCATTCCCAATTCTCTTGCGGAATATAAGACGAAAATGTGTATTCATAATTCTGATGCCAGATCAGAAATTTATACATATTTATTTCATGCTTCTGCAGCTGAGCAAAACCAATTATAATTTTCTCCATTGTCAAAAATTTCAATCAATATTAAGCCCCCTGCTGAGCGCGGAACAATAATATTTCGTGGTAAGGATTAGATGGTGATTTTTTTACCGATATAAGAAAAATGAATTAACAAGCTTAGTTTCAAAAATTACCAGGAATTCTGATTTGAGGTATTCCTGATGACGTCGAATAATCGTTGAAGGAGCAATAGCTGACGTAATTGACCTTGTAGGATGATAGGGCATCATCTGGAGAGCATAAATTAGTGAAGCGTGGCTGAATCGTATTATGGAGAGACTAAAATTGACCCGTGTACGACACGCGATCATGACTCCAAAAGAAAATCTTTGTTTGCCCTAAATTTGGAAACCAATTACTATAAAAGGGAGTAAACCCTTATATTCTCTCCATCACCGCCGACGACATCACCTCCTCTCCCTTTTTTTAGCGACAATAGCAGCAACAACTCTCTTTGGCGGAGCTCCGTCGCCACCAGATCAACGCCGACAATATTCCGTCCAACTTAATTTTTTTTTATTTTTTTTTGCTTTTACGTGAGCGTTTACTTTTTTTTTTTTCGACGTGAGTATTAAATCACTAGTTCAGTTGCCATTGTTTGCTCAATTGCATAAGAATGCTATTGACTTGGTAATGATCTTCTCTTGACAACATCTTGCAGGTGAACTCCAATTCCATAATTCTTGTCTCTGATTGTGATAATCCTTCATTGGCTTCATTACAGCGTTGCTTATCTTTAACCAGGTACGCTTGGGTTTGTAGAAATTTTCCTTGATGCTGGTTTTAATTTATATATATAAGCATGTATTTGCATATCAGTAATATATATACATAAAATAAAACTAAACATTGCGCATGATTGTCCAGTTGTTGACATAAATATTATTCGAACCAATCGTAGATGTTTAACGGTCATGAAGATAATGCTACCACTGCTTCTAGTCGTGATATAAGTGAAAATTCTGATGATGTTTCTCTAGATGATATGCCCAGCATTTATGATAAACTTTTTGGTGGTATTGTAGAAGAGGTGGATGACTCTGGTTATGCTGGAAATTTTATTCCGAACATCAACAGTGCTCCACACCCTCGGAGTATTTATTCACAGGATCTTGTCAGGTGTTGTTTGCAGAGAAGTGAATACATACCTTTATTTGTTGATTTTAAGACATTCCAAACTTCTTTGTCTTAATGGACAGGATGGGCTAAGATTATGTTGAAGAATTCTCAAGTAAAGCTGGTTCTAGATAATGCTAAGATACTCCATGCTGTGCGAGTGTCTGAGACTTTGAGAATTAATAAGGACACGAAGGGTCTGCTTGTATTTTCTTCTCATTGGTGTGGTCCAGCCCATTCAGCAACATGTGCTTGGGGTGAGTTAACAATCACCTTAGAGGACGTGGAGGTCTTATTGCAACTTCCTGTTGTTGGTAGCATTCCGCTTGAATGGTCTGAGAAGGAGAAGAAATATATATGGCGCCATCCTTATTCAGAAAATAGAATAGTTACAGAAGTTCGTTCGTTGCAATAACAAAATTATTCGGCTTGGGTAGACTACTGGTGGAATAGTAGCACAAGTCTTGACGTTCTGGATGTTGAAGATCCTTTATGTATTGCTACGTTTCTTGTACTTTGGATTTCTAAAGACATATTCGAAGATTCTCCTGGAGTTCAACTAAAGCCTTCACCTGTTTCGGTTGGTGTTGCGCTTGTTGGTGGAAAACCCCTTCCTCTTGGTAATTTGTTTCTGGGTTCCTTATACTCTTATTTGGATACTTTCGTTCGCGACATGATGATTTCTAATGGTCATGCCAAGATATAATCTTTTATACTTGTTATGTTTATAGAAGCCTGACAATTGATCGTTTTAGAAAAGTGGTAAAAATAGTTCGTTCATTGAGACTTGTGAAGATTCATTTTAGACCTAATTTTGATTTAAAGAAAATAAGTAAAACATTTTAACAATATTTGGAGAAAATGGAACTCGGGATTCCACCAAAATCACTTCTGATTGATTTCTACAATGATTCTTTAATAATTATAGCTCTTTTATTGACTCTGCTTCTTTGCTAAAAGTAGATTTCTAAAACATTAACTGTAAGCATGGCGCATCAAAATCTTTTGAGTCCCAGCATACAACATCAAACAAAATCACAAATAATTAGAAAAAAAATCATAAATCAATTTAAAACCAATGAATAAGTCATTAAGAATCAAAAATAGTTACCATTCATTCATGAAAAATGACTTCCTCCATTGTCCCAGTGGTTGGGTTTAGCTTATCATGCTCAAAACACTCTCAAAAGATTGATACATGGCTCAAAAGTGCTTGAGAAGAAGAAAATAAATAAATATAATTGAAACAGGAAATATAAAGCGTTCTATAGACGTTACAGATTAACTGTTACAACTCAGGTTCAAGATAAACGTTGCAAAGCGAAGATAAACGTTGTAAAGTGGATGAAGAAACCGTGACAAAATGGTTGAAGGAACCGTTGCCTTATCTCCTGTTCTTCGTGTTCTTCAGCAACAACAGAGAACTTATTCCTGGAGTGATTTTTCTTCGTTTTGTTGGCCTCCTGAGCTCGACCCAACCCCCCTCTCTTATTTTGTGACTCCCACCAACTCCTTTCATACACCACAGGCCCAAAAATCCCTAAGATATTTCTTATATGAATTTTTTCCGGCCGACCACCCCCTTCCTGTTTTTATTTGATCTTTTCGATATATATAGGCTCTTGAAACCTAATAGCTTCATCCTTAATCGATAAGGACTAAATATCTAATCCAAAACCAAATCAGAATCGTGTAGATCCAAATTTGGGATCGATTCTATTTCCGGCAGTAAAATGAACTTCCAACCATGTTTCACGGCAACAAAACCTCTACTTAACGTGTTTTGAACGTGTTTTAAATGTTTCTTCACTTGGATATAACGAACAACCCATGAAATCCCCTAAAACTCGGTTTGATATAAGTTAGATAAACTCTTCATGCTTAGATAATGCTTCCCGCCATTTTCATTTTTGAATTAAACAGGAGAGGTGCCCCTATCCAGAAGTGGGTTACCTTTATCAACCATCCTTAGTGCCTTTAGTAATTTATGGGTGCCTTTATCACTTGTTGAGCCAATTTTTTCACAAATGTTCATTTCTCAAAAATACCTACAAACACATAAAATAACACAATAAATACCAAATTGAGCACTAACAAAATAGATAATTGAAAACAATTTAGATACAAAATTGTGTCTATCAAATACCCCAAACTTATTCTTTGCTAGTCCTCGAGCAATCTAATCTAAAAATAAAATAACAATCCTAACTCACTTTCGAAGGAATCACGATTGCACTTAGCGTGTGCAACAAGCCTTTAAACCCATAGGTGTCCCTATCAGACGAGTCTCATGAGGGTTTACAAGAGATATACCCACAAAAACTTCTACTCCAAACCCTAGCTACCTGTGAACGATTGAGGGTAAACACTAAACAAGCTATTTAGTTGGCATACTAAATTCTTCGGCTATGGGAATCATTACCCTATATAAGTCCAAATGTTGAACACAAGTTTGCATTCAGCATACTAAAATTCATATATAAGAAAACAAAGCTCTAATTAGATAATCGTTCAACCACGATTTTCAGAATATATCAAAGTTCAATCACATGGAAAGATTTAGAAGATAAATATGGAGATAATGAAGTTTGCGCATGTTGACTAAGGTGAACGGTGTTTCCCATATCTGCCTGAAGGTTAGTGCCAGGATGAATCCTAATGGAATGAAATACACTCCCACTGGTCTTAATCCTTATACTAATATCAACTCAGCTGGTATATACAAGGGCCCTAACGGTCAATTTATTAAAAATAAAACAATTATTGTTATTATTTTATTATTTTTTATAATGGTCTAAATAAAATACAATAATGGGGATTGATCTCAAACACTCTACTTCATCCTGGAGGTGATAACAATTCGATATTAGTGCCCCACCAAATCACTTAGAGAAACACAAAAATTGTAAAATAAAAACAGAAGGTGATATAGTCGAGGTAAACTACGAGATATGGTGACTACTATCATGTTATTTCTAACACCTGAGCTCTGTACTTTTATGAATAGACCATTTAGATGGGCACACCAATTCCTATAGAAAGAGAGTTAAGTTTCCATCTACCTAGAATGGTTACTTTCATCCTGAACTGTTCACAAGTTTCTAAATTTTGGAGTTTTATTATTGCAATAAAAGTTTCTCCCTTACCCCCAAACTTAAATCTAACATTGTCATCAATGTTCTAAAAATAAATGATTAAAAACATGAACAAGGAGAAATTGTTACCACTTGAAGAAAAAGAGTTAAGGAAGGATATTACCGTGTCACATGAGTATGGATTACCTCCCAATAAGTGTTAAGTTTAAAGTCTTCATCCAGACTAAGAAAGGACTAGTCACCTCATAAAATCATATAGCACTAGCCAGGACAACTGTGGGTCATCTGAATCAAATAGTGCTATCATAAATAAAAGGAAACTGCAACAGGCTAAGAAAATAAACAAAACGAGCACACCCTTATCTAGTTTTTTATTTATGATAACCACATCTAGTTATGGTTCAGGTTCATGCTCTATAAAAGGGTCTAGATAAAATATTTCCATGCGCTGGATTTTCTCATAGGCAGGATCAAAAGAATCAGGTTGTAGAGTCTGGAAAAACTTAACCAAGAACTTAGAAGCACATAATAAAAACATGAATAATCATGGATCCTAAAAGTTAATCAAATTGGACTTACACAGTTGACTACTATGAAATGGTGGTCATTCTTAAGCACATGTGTCGATTCTAATCTCCTAAAGTAATTAGGCTTAGTCTCAAAACTTAATAACTGACACATTCGAAACTCATACGTTCCCACAATTTGAAGAATTTTTATTGGTAGGAAAACAAAGTCAATCTTGGTATTACCTAGGTAAACCATATCAACCAGACTAGGTCCATATCAACCAGGGGATGGGTTTCTAACAACTGAACTTCTTTTTGGACATCATTAGGTTCGGGAAAACGTATATGAAGATAATCTTTTAAAATGGTAGAGGGACATATGTGAAGTCCTATGTGAGGGATATTTCTAAGAGTCAAAGGTAAAACAAAGGGAGAATGATAATCACCCCCAAACTTAGAGTTTTCAGTGTCTCTAGATAGACTAGTCACAATTTTCCTAATTTCTAGATCGCCATATTCCTGAAAACGGTCAATTTCTTCTTCTAAGTTATAATCAGGAGATGCATCCTCACTCATATTTAAAATCTCTACGAGTCTATCTTCGTTATCTAAGACTATTGTTTCTAAATCAATAGACTCTAAAACAATATTCTCAGGATACACCCATTCCTCTAAACCATCATCGGCTTCGTAACAAGGAAATACTACATCGTCTAAAACAATGATATCTCTAGTCTAATCCTCTTCCTTTTGAATAGGTGAATAATTATTAAAATTATTAGAATTTGAAACAGAAATAACAATATCATCATGAAGCGCAATTGGAGTAACAAATTCCTGATCACTATACCTACATATTTCAGATTTTTAAACAACAATATCCTCATCATCATAATATAATAAAGATGTTTGAACCTCGTTTAAACAAGTAGTGTTACCAATTCTAACCTCGTCATCTTGATTATGTAAATAACTATCCTCATTTCAAGAGTAATATCGAAAACACTGTGTTGGCAATTAAGAATATTTTGAGCAATAATCATCATTGCAAGACTCTCTTCACACTTAATGCAAAACCATTTGTATTCTCAGTTAACTACTTAAGGGATTCTTTTAGAGAAAGAGTTTGACTACTATTTGTTCCCTTCACACTTAAGAAAAACCTATTTGTATTCTCAGTTAACTCCTTGAGGGCATCCTTTAAAGACAAAGAACTCGAATTTTCCTTATTTTCCTGTTCATATGAATGGTGTTTGTACGAATAGTAATTGGGATCACCCTGGTATGAGCAATAACCTCCAAAAGGTTGGTGTTGGTCCCAACTACTATCCATACTATGATGATAGTACGAATAATGTCCATTTTGAAATTCAGTCGGATACTCATTGTATTGGTCCTCATAATACCAGTTCGATATTTTCTAACAAAAACTTCATAATATATTTACATAAATAAACTCTAAAAATAAATCCTAACTGGATGGGAATTCTAAGCAAACACAAGCAAGGCTGACTCAATCAAATCAAACCTATTGAACCTAGCAAACAAAAATCATGATGAATCCACTTCGATTATTTCTAGATCAGCTTCTATTCTTCCAAAAGGCAACTAGTTACAGTTTTAGCATATCTCTTAAAACAATCCGAATTAGATGAAGTCGAATAGAAACGAGATAAGCTCCAAGGAGCGTTGCCAACCCTGGCTCTTTGGTAACGTTTCATTGGGTTACAAGGCAGCTCGAATCTACTTAAAATAATTTTCCTGAACTTTGAGTTAGGCTAACAGAGTAACCAATACAATCCTTTCGAATAATTTTACAATAAGCTCGTTACCTATAGGTCTCTTTCTAGTCAAACTTTAGGCTTAGGTTCGTGTAGGTAACGTGTTCCTAAGTCGTACATAAAGGATACGATGATGAAATCTGAACCCTTATCTTATATGGTCAGTTTGTTCCTTTACTAGAAAAGTAAATTTCGTATTCAAGTCCTCAACATATATGCATTACACAGGAATATAGAAAACCCACTGACAGGGGATACGTGGGTGGTTAAAGTCTTACCTCCCGTACCAAACGGGTGATGAACCGCTGAAGTCGACTCAGGCCACCGACTCCTATGTCAGTGTACGAACCCAAGGGGCAGAGACGATATCGTAATTTTCGTCCTTCCCTATGCAGTTTATATTCAATTACCCTTCCATAGAGTTTAAAATAATAAAGTCCAAAAAAATGTCCAAAGTCCAAAAAAAATAAAAAATTACAAAAACAATAAAAGATTTCCTAATAGAGTTTTTCTAAAAAGAATAGTAATTAAAAAACCTAAAAATTAAATTAAACAAAAATAAAATACCTTGTCTTCTTTTCCGTTCTTTTTGCTTTAACTTTTGCTCCAAATCTTTTAATCACAAAAATCTTTGGCCCCGTTTCTTTTCAATCCAAAACTTGTAGCAAATAGAAAAATACCCAAAAACGTAAAATAGAACAAAAGGAAAAAAAATCTAAAAATAAAACTAAGCCTAAAACAAAAATAAATCTAAAACTTTAACCTAAAAGCAAATCCCCGGCAATGGCGCCAAAAACTTGATCGTTTTAGAAAAGTGGTAAAAATAGTTCGTTCACTGAGACTTGTGAAGATTTCTTTTAGGACTAATTTTGATTTAAACTAGAAAATAAGTAAAAGATTTTAACAATGTTTGGAGAAACTGGAACTCAGGATTCCACCAAAATCACTTCTGATTGATTTCGATAATGATTTTTTAAACAATTGTAGATCTTTTATTGACTATGTTTGTTTGCCTAAAGTAGATTTCTAAAACATTAACAGTAAATCGTAAGCATGGCGTATCAAAGCTGTTGAGTCCCAACATACACCATCAAACAAAATCTCAACTAATTAGAAAAAATTATAAATCAATTTAGCACTAATGCATAAGTCATTAAGAATCAAAAATAGTTACCATTTATTTATAACATATGGCTTCCTCCATTGTCCCAGTGGGTGGGTTTAGCTCATCATGATCAAAACACCTCAAAAGATTGATACATGGCTCAAAAGTGCTTGAGAATAAGAAAAGAATCAAAAATAATTGAAACGAAAAATCTGCAACGCTATACAGGCGTTACAGATTAACTGTTACAGCTCAGGTTCAAGATAAAAGTTGTAAAGTGGATGAAGAAACCGTGACAGAGTGGTTGAAGGAACCGTTGCCTTATCTCCTGTTCTTCGTGTTCTTCAGCAGCAACAAAGAAATTTTTCCTGAAGTGATTTTTCTTCGTTCTGTTGGCCTCCTGAGATCGACACAACCTCCCTCTCTTCTTTTGTGACTCCCACCAACTCCTTTTATACACCATTGACCCAAAAATCCCGAAGATATTTATTATATTAATTTTTTCCGTTCGACCTCCCCCTTCCTGTTTTTATTTGATCTCTTCGATATATATAGGCTCTGACAACCTAATTGCTTTATCCTTAATCGATAAAGACTAAATATTTAATCCAAAACAACCTCAGAATCGTGCAAATTCAAATTTGGGATGGATTCCATTTCCTGCAGCAAGATGAATTTCCATCCATGTTTCACGGCAACAAACCCTCTACTTGACGTGATTTGAATGTTTATTCACTTGGATATAATAAACAACCCATGAAATCCCCTAAAACTCGGTTTGATATAAGTCAGATAAACTCTTCACCTTAGATAATGCTTCCCGCCATTTTCATTTTTGAATTAAACAGGAGAGATGCCCTATCCATAAGTGGGTTAACTTTATCAACCATCCTGGGTGCCTTTAGTAATTTATGGGTGCCTTTATCATTTGTTGAGCCAATTTTTTCACAAATGTTGATTTCTCAAAAATACCTACAAACACATAAAATAACACAATAAATACCAAATGAGCACTAACAAAATAGATGATTGAGAACAATTTAAACACAAAATTATGTGTATCAGCTATGAGAACATTTTCCTGAATATGCGCTAAAGGCCAAGCCTTCTTATCCAAATGCAGAGATATATTATGCTAGAATATTCCGTTGGAGTGAAGAAACCTTCTTTTGTTATTCTTATTAGTTCAATGGACAATGAGAAGAAGGTGAATTTCAAACCTTGGAGGTTTCCGCACGTGATTCCATCGAAGACTTTTGCTGAGAGCTCTGATATTGTCCTATGCTTTGGCCCAAGTGATGAGAGCAATATCGCTATAGTCGGTGAGGCCACTTTTATGAATAGTTGTCCTCCAGGGTATATTCTTGATGTTCGCTCCGATAGTTATACCATGCAGAGTTATAACATTGATAGGGCGGCCCGGGAAAATGGATTTTGATCATTCTATTCCTTGTTATCGCACTACGGAGCCTCCTATAGATGTGCTTCAGCGATCTGAAGGTTCCCATACCATCCCTGGTCAAAGCATTCCTTCTTTTAGGTCGATAGAAAAGGATGTGTTACTGATAAATATGCTGATTTCTGGAAAACACAGTTTACTATCCTTAAGAACTTCATGTCTGGTGAGCCTTCTAGTGTACGTGGTGAGCCTTTTGAAAAGGAGTTAACGGCCTGGCCAAATTTGAAGATGACCTCTGAAGCTAGGTGTGACTTGATTGCCAGCTTGACTCAGGTATTTCAAATTATCCTTCGTTCAATTACCATCTTTTAATCGGTAATTAAGCGTTTAATTCGTTTCTTGCAGTCGTGGTTCCCAAAAAACTTTGCATATGATATTGTGACATACGCCATTCCCCAGTCTGGGGACAAAACCCCACGGGTAATTATTCCTGGAAGTGGATATCGTCCTTCAAAAAAGGTAACCATCTCATTTTTTTTTACTCTTGTTTTCTGCATGAAGTACTTCCTTGTCCTGACAAGTATCTTTCCATAGTCTGGGGGCGTAAATCATCAGGGTAAATTGAATATTTAACCTTTTAAGTTTGGTGTCCCATCTTTTCTTGGTGTTTTGGCTCCTTATGTTGTAAGTAACGGCCGCATCAAAGTACCATTTTGGTTGGAAGTACTGAGAAAGAAAACCAAGATAACATTGGACATGAAAAATCAATCCAGACTGAAGAAATTGAAGAATCCGAAGCTGAAAACGAAGAACTTGGTGGCGAGTCGTATTATGAAGTACCTTCTGCTTCCGATGGCTTGCCACAACTCAAAGTAAGTTTATTCCATTATTTTAGAATCATGACGACATGATTATATCTCTTATACCACCAAATATATAGAATCATACATAATTTCATGAAAGACTTTGGCAATTTTCGTTGTCAGAAAAATTCAGATTCAGGTCTTCTTACAGTAACAGCCGTAGAATTTTCCTCTGAAGTCGGAATGAGGTGGTTGACCTCTTATTTTTTATCTAACAGAAAGAAATAACTTTTTCAGAAACAATTTCCGGATTTAGAGTCCATTTAATAGGTGAAAAAGACTTGACACCGAGAGTTTAGAACTTTCCAGGCAGAATTCTGTAGGTTTTCAGCTGTCATGTAGTCGAGCGTTTCGGCCGCCCTTATTTCCTCGTTAATCCGATTGACGCGAACTTTTAGTATGTTATAATATATATCTATATAAATATTTTTGTATATAAATCACTCCCACATTCCTTACCGATTAACGCTAGTTTCAATTCTTCCAGAGGGTAATGTAAAAACGTTTTTGACAATATTTTTGCAAAACGTCTCATAGCCTTCTAAACCATATTTCATGACCCAAAACACTTTTTAATGAATGGTTAGGTTGCTAATAGACATATTTTGTGAATTTCATGATTTGTGCTTCAACTCCTTGCGGTCGAGATATTTTAACTTATTATTTCCATAATGTTTCCGTTTTCAGGGGGAGAATGAACCAAAACAGAGAAATGAGCTTACAAGTGAGGGATTGGAGATTGACATGAGCCGTGAAGCTGGTGATGTGTCTTTTCCAACTCAAAATCATAATCAAGTTTTTCCTGACACGATTGATGAAGAAAGCAGTCTGAATGGTGTTATTGTACATAATACTGATATGATGGAGACTGCTCTGATTGAGTATCCGAACGCTGGAGTTAGCTTTGACTTCAAGTTTGATATAACTCGGCTCGACCACGTGTGTATTGGGGGTTTCACTATTTCATCTTCCTACGCTGATCTATATACCAAAGTATGGAAGAAGTTTGGCCATTTCTTCGTAGGTAACCCTGAAAATTATCGTACTTTGGAGAAAAATGTGTCTGTGCTGCTGCCAACTGCGTATGAAATGATTTCTCTTACCCGTAGAGAAATTTTTAAGATAGTTCTCTAAGGCTGGAAGGATACCTTGGACGAGGATGAAAGAGATGAACTTAATGTCGCATGACTTCACCGTCATTTAAAAGCATTTGCAGGAGAAATGTGTATCTTATAACTTGAAGACGGTTTCCAAAGCAAAATGTGAAGTTGATAGGCTTTCTCGGGAGTTGAAGCTTGCGACTGAGACTCTTGATCAAATGGAGAAGGCATACACTGAAGGTGCTGATCCAGCTTTCAAGAAGTATTTCTAGACTTTCAGAGTTTTATAGGTTTCAGATACATATGACTTTTTTGTGGTTTTATTTTGGGATTTTTCTGAGTAGGTAGGGATTTTTGAATGATTTGCAAGGATATATTTTTTTTAGAAGAAAAAATACTTCGCTTAATTAATAAATTAAAATCCTAACTAGAACGCAAGATATTGCAAATATTTTGGAGGAATTACAAATATTGCATAAAACAAGGAAATGTTGTGAGGTGGTGTTAAAGTGATTTAAACGTTATGATCTTTAAGACACTTGCCATGGATGACCACTCATTTTGGATTTTTAATATTAACAAGCTTGTAGTAATCGTCGATCAAGTTTTCAATGACAAGATACGACTTTTCTCCAGGAGAGGCCGTAATTTTCTCCACCGTATCCCCGACATGGAAGGAATTGGGTTCAGGCCCCTTAACTTCATGACATGTCTTCCGAATAACCGGGTTACTAATTTTTTTATCTCTTGTTGAGATAATCCATACCCAGTTGATAAATTTTTAAAAAGGATCATCTTCCCATTCACATCGTCGAGTCAGAGTAGGGTTGATATTCGGTCAAGTCCCCAAGATTGGATGGGACGTGGGATCGCTGGTTGCAAAGGTATTAGTTGGATGTGACTTACTTGTGTGTGAAACCTCTGAACGTATGACGCCATGTCCTCTCCGGGAAACTGCTTCACATCCAGATCCATTGTACAGCGGAACTCGTCTGATGGGTCGTCTTCAGGATTTGATGGATTGATTGAGAGTCTTGGAGGCGTTGGCGCTGGCAGAGGTGATGCATCTGATTCCATCTTGTTGCTACGGACCCATGGGAGTCCAGAAACATGTCATAATTTGGATCTTCTTTGATAATGTGAAACTTGGTATGTTTCTGGGTGTCATCCATTTTTACTTCGAGAGTGATGCGGTCGTAAGCGCTCCTGGACTTCCCTTCAGAATTCTTAATTACAGTGGGCGAGTGCGTAGCCTCGTTTCTGGTGATTCCCGCATCCTTCAAAGTCTTAATGGTTATGATAGTGACATTAGTTCCCGCGTCGATATGCATTTGCTCAAACTCAGTATTCTTGAGGCGAGCAGTAGTAAGAAGTCCCCAACCAGGATTCTCGTTATGCTTGATGGTTACGCCTTCTAAAGTAGGTTCAGGATATTTTTTCGTTGTGCTTTTGATAGATAAAAAAGTTTACATGTGCTCCAACATAGATTGAACCGTTCTGTTGACAGAGCCTTCTGACAGGGAGAGGGTCTTTGTGAATACCTTCAGTCCCCAAGCGTAATTCTCCCGAGTCGATCTTTTCTCTGAATATATTCAAGTCATTGTATTCAATGGTGGTATGGTTAAAAAATATGTGGAAACGATATTATTTTGGATATGACATCTCCTCAGCGGTTAGTGGGCGTCGCACAGGTTTATGGGAATTCCAGGTTCGTTGGATCTATCTTTTACTGTTGCGGTTGACGCAGAGTCTTGGCTGAGCCTCGTCCTTGAATGGGTGTTGGCGTCGTCACTAAGGTCGATGCAGGGCGCTTAGTCTGCGACGTTGATTGAGGTACTGCTTTTATTTTGTCCCTTTCTTAAGTGACAAAACTTATAGAGGGTTGGGAAGAGTATTTCTTGTTCACCAGACTTATGCTCCCACGAGTGTCTCCACGACTTTCCTCTTTGGTGGGCCTCGTTCTTTCAACAAGGATGTAGCAGTTGTTGTTGATCTCTTGGCGGCTTCGTGTAGCTCATAAAAGGTTTGAAATCATAATTTTTTCAACAAAGCACAATAAATAGGAATCATACCATTAATGCAAAGCTTCACCTATTGTTGCACAGTTACGTTCTGGTCGTGGCAGTCAAGATCTTATGTCCTGAACTTCTTTACATGTTCATTCGGATGCTCGTTGTTTCTCTGGAACATTCTTCCCAAGTCCGAGAGAGTGATTTTTGCAGAGACAAAGAAATACTTTTTATAAAAGGCATTGACCATCTTAAATAAACTAAAGATGTTGTTGGGAGAGAGGTTGTTGTACCAGGTGTAAGAGAACTGGAAAACTCTTTGAGTCGCAACACTTGATTATATTCATGCTCCCCTAAAGATTCCAAGAAACGAGAGACATGATCTCTAGCGTCTCCAATGCCATCATACAATAAGAATATAAAAGATGAATACCCATTAAGCATTGTAATCCTCTGAATCTATGTTGGGTAAGGGGGTTGATATTGATGAAATGAAGATGGATCTTCTTTTCTACGATTTCGCAAGAGACTTTCCAGATCTTCACGAGTGATAAAGTTTTGTTGAAGATGGACCCTTTCTAGTACACGGTCCATGATAACATGTATTTCATCATCTTCTTGGGTGTTATCTCTTGACGTGATGGCGCCACCGACAGTTGTGTTCTTGGATTGCTCCATTTGACGATGACGCTGCTCCGGTGATAACTGCTCTGTTAAAGTCTTAAGAAAGGTAAGGACTTCTTTCTGGTTATTAGCCATGGGTACTTGAGTTTTGGCCAAGGTTTCTTGGCGCTTCATCATATCATTCATGGTTGGTGATTCCTGCTTCTCCTTTCTAACATCTTTGGTGGTATGGAAATGAGTGTTGGTATTTTTAGTGAAGGTATTTTGAGGAATGATCTCTGGAGTTCCACCACTGGTTGTTGAGGTTAGAAATGGGTGTTGAACCTGAATTGGAGTTGGTTGCTGAACCTGACCTAAGCTCAACCATTTTTGGTGATTAAAGAATTGATTTTCAGATGGTTGAAGAATTGGATTTGTGACCGAGATTGATCTCCCAATGTGGTCTCCACTCGTTAGTACCTAAAAATTGCTCATAGACAAAACAATGTACTGTTGAAGTACTTTATTTAGATTCAGAAATCAAAATCGTATAGGATAAGCCTAATTCACGAAAATAGCCGTTCCGTCCTGCTTCAGTCACAAGGAGAGAAAATGGGTTGATCTTAGGGGAGGGAAGCAATGAAAGTTGAAGGAAATGAGTATGATAAATAGTGTGTAGAAGTGATGAAATATTAGAGGAATAAAAAAGCTTATGAGAGAATGGTAAGCTTGTTCTGTTTTCTGAATGTCTAAGTAACATATTTATAATAGTTTGGGAACATACGATTTCCTTGTAAGTAGTGGATGTATTGGAGAGATGGAGGTTGTGGGATAATGGTATAACCTCCTTGGAAGTTTCGGGAAACCATTACTCCATTACTCCATTAACTGCTTCAACCTTACCACTATTTTGTAACTTTAATCATCATGGGGTATTGCCACGTCGCATGTTGCTGAAACCACCAGACCAAAACCCCATAAAGAATCCCCCCATGTAATTTGTTTTATTTATCGTAGGAGTTAGTGGAGTCATGGACTCAAAGCACATGAATGATAATGTTATCAACAGGTTTTATGCTAACTTAGCATGGCATCTTTGCAACATGCAATTTGTGCTATATATAATAACACATCTGAGTGTTATAGGCTATGGCCCAGTGTTGGTGCTAGTAGCAAAGGGTAATGCTGGCACGAAGAAACGGGGATGATGCAGCAAGCATTGGCGTGTACAAGAAAGAGTTGAGAAGGGACGCTAGAATAGGCACTAGCCCAGGTGTGAGTGCAGTGCTAGTAATTGGCCGTTGATGTTGGCATATGGGATAGTCTCAGTCGCATGAGATTCAATAATGGCATTTCGCTTGGCCTTTGTGTAATGCATACAGAACATATTCAAGGAATTCAGCCGTGGAATTTTACGACTTGAGACGATGTTCGATGCGACTTTGTATTTAGATGGTATGCATCTAATTAGCGTTTTTATTCAGAAATGGAATAACATTTATTCTAATTATTCATAATTTTGTATAATCAGCATATTATGATAAATATAGATAGTTTGCATAAGCGCACATGAAGTAACGAGGATTTATCCGGGTAAAGCCCTGAAATTTCAAAGGCGCATACATATATAAAAGAGCTACAAGGCTAATGCAGCTGTGAGATGAATACGCATTCTCGATTCTCTTGCATAATATAAGACGGAAATATGTAATCACAATTCTGATGCCGGGTCAGAAATTTATACATATTGATTTCATGCTTCTGCAGATGAGCAAAAACAATATTACAATTTTTTCCATTTTCCAAAACTCACCATCAACATGGAATCACACCAGGACTTATGGACATGTCCTTTTAGAGCTAAAGGTGGGGCCTATTCGATCAAAAATGATGTTTCATATCATTGAGAAAGAACCTGAATATCATATGATACTGGGAAGACCATGGCTTCATGAAAATAAGGTCGTCCCCTCGACTTATAACCAATGAAGACCGTATTAAATGAGACTAATTTGAATTCCGGCATCTTCATCTCCTTATGCTCCTGTTTGTGGCGCCGAATTATTCGAATCAAATACCGATGTGCTCCTATATTTAGCAAGATCCACAAAACTCCACTGCCCAGTTGCACAACTTTTGAAAAGTCCGATAGGGAACTCTTTGTGGCCAAGGAAGGAGGTAAATTTTTCAGAAATGAATCTCTTTAATGATTTTAATCACGATTCTCTAATGACTACCAATACGCCAAGTCATGGCAAGAGAGAAACATAGTTTCGTCACGAGTTACGACACCGAAGGAAGGGTTGTTTATATTCGCCCCCGATGTTAGCAATTATCAAGGAAGACTAGTGGAGGGTCTCCCCGCACAAAATGTAACCATAACGCAAAGTCTGGATAAGATAAAATCCCGGATGCTCCGCGACAATTATAATATGGTACCAATTCCACCAGGGACTCCCTTGAGACAGTCAATATCGGGACAAAATAAACCTCGAGGCCCATCTTCATCAGCTCCACCCTGTCGACAGAAGAACGGACGAGACTCATGAACTCCTTAGGGATTATCAAGACATGTTCGCCTGGACCTATGAAGAGATGCCAGGTATTGATGACAAGTTGGTCACTCACCACTTACATATCATAAATGGTTCCAAACCTATCAAGCAATAACCGAGATAATTTTGCATGAAGTTAAGGAGCAGATCAAGGTCGAAATCCAGAAGCTACTCACAAAAGGCTTCATCAAACCCATCAAACACCCCACTTGGAGGGCTAACGTGGTATCTGTCAAGAAGAAAAACGGTCAAATCGGATACTATGTTGATTTCAGAAACCTGAATAAATGTTGTCCTAAAGATGACTTCCAACTCCCCAACATAGACATGCTCGTCGATATGACCATTCGATATGGTATGTTCTCATTATGGATGGCAATAGTGGTTATAATCAACTAAATATATATGAACACGACGCCAGCAAAACTGCATTTCGAACTCCTATCAGATACTTCTACTACACTGTGATGTTGGTGCTACCTACCAGCGAGCCATGATAACAATCTTTCACGACATGATGCACAAGCAAGTAGAAGACTATGTTGATGATGTGGTCGTCAAATCAAAAACATGAGCAGCTCACCTGGAAGTTCTGCGACAAGTCTTCGAAAGATGTAGTGAATATAAATTGAAGATAAACCATTCGAAGTGCGCCTTTGGTGTCTTCTCTGATAAGTTCCTTGGATTCAAAGTGACAGAAGAGGGAATCAAAGTAGATCCAGTAAAGACCCAAGCTATCACCACCATGCCTCCGCCAAAAACTGTGAGAGAACTTAAAATCATTATGCGAAAGGTATCTTATATCAGACGTTTCATGCCAGGGATATCTCAATTTGTTGATTTTTTCATGCCACTATTAAAGAAAGGGGAAAATTATGTCTGGTCCTCTGCTCACCAAGAAATATTTATTAAAATCCGATTATTATTATTATCTCCATCTGTCATGAGGCCCCCACTCCAGGGATCCCCTTTGCTCCTATACACCCCTACAAGTGAGGTCTCCACGGGGGCCCTCCTCGCCCAAGAAGACGAAGAAAGAGTTGAGCATCCAATCTACTACATCAGTTGGTCTTTAGGAGACACAGAACTCAGATATCCTAAAGCAGAGAGGGTGTTCTTATCACTAGTACATGCCATTTAGAAGCTCCGACATTACTTACTTTCGAGCAGGGTCATGCTGGTAGCCAAAGATGACCCCATCATATTTCTACTTTCAAAATCGGCCCTAATAGGCAGACCTGCTAGGTGGCTACTTCAGATGTCAAAATTCGACATAACATGAGTCTCCCAGAAAGCAGTTAAAGGACAAGCAATTTCAGATCTACTAGCGGCTTTCCCAGGGGAAGATATGACCGCATTACATGAATAAATACCTAAGTACTTCCCAGAAATCTCTATTGTTAGAGAAGAAACATGGTTGCTATACTTTGATGGTTCAGCTACCCCCAGTAATGATACCTAAGGATCCGGCAGGGTACTTGTCTCTCCAACTGGGGAAGTCTTCTTACACTCATTCAAGCTCGACTTCAAGTGCACCAACAACTCTGCAGAATATGAAGAATTTATAATAGATATCTCATTAGCAAACGAAAAAGGTGCGACTCATCTGGAAATAAAGGGAGACTCTAAGCTGCTCATCAATCAAATGAATGGAGCTTACTCGCTTAAAGAGGTAACATTAGCTATTTATAGAATAAAAGCTCAGAAATTACTAAATTATTTTGCTGAAGTTGTAGTAGTTCATGTTGGACGAAGTAATAATAGATACGCCGACTGTCTCGCCACGTTAGGCTCCAAACTTCAATTTGGGGGAGCAAAAAATACTGTAATGCTGCAAAGAAGCATTATACACTCGAATGGTTATCTCAATCCGAACATGAACAAGTGGAGAACGCCGATCATAGAAGAACTTAGTAGCTCACTCCCTCAGAGGAAAGTCATCCTCAAAGATCTGAATAACTTCTTATTACTCCATGGAGAAGCATATCATAGAAATCCGAACGGGTCCCTCTCAAGATGTCTCGTAGATGAGGAAGCGTAACTGCAACTCAACCGCGTCCATAGCGAAGTATGCGGGGAGACGATGGTCGTGACTCTTTACCGTCGATCCCAACGTATAGGATATTATTGTCCCACGATGGAAACCTAATATCGAGCACTACAAGGATCATGTTCTAACTGCCAAGCACAACCACACCAACTGGAATCCCTGACAATTTATCATGATGGGGAAGGAGAGAGACTACATCAAATACATACATAATAACTCCCTTCCTCTGGAGAAGCGAGAAGCGACCAGACTGAAGCAAAAGGAAAAAAGGTTTATCCTTCATGAAGAAATCTTGTACTGAAAGAGTTTCGGAGGGAACCTATTGAGATGTATGGCAAAGCCCGATATCCCAACAATATTGAAAGAAGTTCATGGAGGAGAACATCAAGGAAAGAGGAAATTATTCTTACTGATTCATGGGAACCTTATTCACACACCGTGCCTTCCTCTACACTCCGTAAGCATCCCCTGGCCTATCTACAGCTGGGGACTAGATCTCATTGGAAAAATCAATCCAACATCATCAAAACAATATGACACATCATTGCACCCACTGAGTACTTCACCAAATGGGTTGAGGTCATCCCTCTTAGTAGCACGACTGGAGCAACCATAACGACTTTCATCAAGGAATACATCATATGTAGGTTCGGTGTCCCTTAACATATTGTCACAAATAATGGTACTCCTTTTGCTAACCAGACTGTAACAGAACTACTTCTAAAGTACGACATCAGGCAAGTGTTTTATAACCCTTAATACCCACACGGAAATGGAAAAACAGAAAGTACCAACAAGATATTGATTCAGATTCTTAGTCGCACAGTGTATGATAACCCCAGATCGTTGCATAAACAACTACACATGGCGCTTTGGGCATATAGGAAGGCACCGATAAGCTCCACATGGAATTCCCCCTATTCACTTGTATACGGGACCGATTCCATCCTCCCCGCCGAGATCAAGATCCCTTCATCCCGAATTACAGCAGCCATCCGAGTATATTGGGATGAGGCCGAAATCCCAGGTTCCGGGTCGCGGAGCTAGACCTTCCAAAGTCAAGACAGTCCAAGGCCGAAAGATATCCAGAGGCATATCGACAAATAATTTCCAAAGCTTAGAAAAAAGTAGTAAAGACCCGAATGTTTCAGGTTGGGGACTTGGTACTCAAAACACCCAAACATATCCAACAAGACATGAATGCTCTGAAATTCTCCCTGAAATGGGAAGGGCCTTACGTGATTTTTAAAGCAGTAACAAGCGGATACTACAAAATCATAGACATATAGGGAGTCGCAGTGGGAACGGTAGTCAATGGAAAGTGGCTTAAAGAATATTACGACTTAAAAAGAAAATTCTTTTATTTCAATTCCTATTCTTTTATTTCAGTTTTACATCTTTTCAATGAATGTTCAAAATTTGAAATTCAAAACCTATTACATCAATCAAAACGCTTATTATTGAGTCAAACCTCACCAACTTTCTAGAACAAACTTTTAAGCAACGAGTAATTCCGCTTATACAACATCTCCATCCTTTCTTGAAACCTCTCGGTCCTAACTTTCAAATCCTGAATTGACTTCTCAATCTTAGACGACTCCCTTGATAAAATCTTCTTCTCCTCCAATATGGATTTTGAAGAAGGAATCAATTTAGTTATGATAGCTACATGATCGATTTCGATAATATCAAGACGCTGGCGGAGCCAATTCACATTGAATTTCAAGATTTCACAATTGGTTATCATCTCATATCACTTCCGTATTTCTTGACTAGTAACTTCACAGAGTGACGCCTTACTCATAACTTTAATTATTCAAAGAATACCAGCAACCATTGTTACCAGAACAGGGGAAAAACGTCTCAGTAACTCTGAAGTAGCTATGTGACCGTATCTTCTCCAAATCTTGGTATAAAGAGAAGCATATCATTTTGGTTCTATGAAGCCTCCCACGACATGATGCTTACGAGACAAGGACTTCATATGCATCTCGAAGGAAGGCCTGCCGTCAGGTTTTCATGAATGGTGAGACCAACATCACTACTTAATATATTGACGGGTGGATCAGAAGGAGTTTCAACCTCCACGTCAATGTCCCTATCTTCCTCGCTAGGAGGAGACCCCTTGGTTTTCTCTTTCCCCGGTACGTGTCCACAACCTCCATCTCCTGTCAAAGAAATCAAATCAAATTTTATGTATTGGGGTACTTACCTAGCTTAGAATAAAAAAAGAAGAGCTTACTCACAGTAGTAAGTCTGTTAAACCTGGTGATGTTTGAAGAGGAACTACCCTTTATGATAGTTCTAGCCCTCAGCATGTATGGGGCCTTCTTAATATGGGGATCCTGCAAAAAAAATGAAAGAGAGTATTGAAATCTGCAAGTAGTGAAGACGACGAGATTGACAGGAAGAAAATGCCAACAATCTATCTACTTATATAGAGGAGAAGTAAAACTTTAATTTTCAAATTTCAAAAATTCAACGGAGACCTCTTCCGAAAGGGAAAGATCTGAGCATGGTCAACTTGACCCGGAAGCCGAATATTATAACTCCCAAGTTTCGTTGGATAATGAGGCCATGGCCTAGCTATGCATCCCATTCAAGTCAGCAACATGCGCGGAGACCAACTGCAAAATAAATAAATTAATCAGCCAATAATATTACTTTTTAAGGGAACCTGAAAGAGGAAAAACATTAGCCACACTTCTCCTGGTTCACGACAAGTAGGTATTTCTAACAGGAACAAGGGCACCTACTATTTCCAACGAAGTTTCACGCTAAGGGGTTCATATCTCAAACATCCAAGAAGCTAAGTACACTTTCTTCTACTTTCAAAATTTAAGCCAGGCATATGTAATCATTATAAGCATACTGTTACCATTAAATGTTTATTGTGCGATATTATTGTTCCTCACTAAGCATGGGACTTAATGTAGATGGTCAATTTTTAACAGGGGTAGAATCGTGAAATTACCCTCTTGTCAGACAGTAAGAATATATATATATATATAATATATGTGTGTATATGCTTAACATAGAATACATTATCTATCTTATATTCTGCAAGCGAGTTAAGAGCACAGATTCTCTCTAAATATTCTAAACTGGCCTTGCGTCCTCCACAATACTCATAATATTCATGCCATATTGAACTAGCCTCAAGTCGCATAAATTTCGCAGATGAATTCCTTGAACTTGCCTTGAATGCGCATTGATGTTCCAGCAACATCCATCAAACTCGGTAATAACTAACGCTTAAACCTTAAAATATATTCTAGCTTAACACTTCATTCGCAACGAATGCTCCTCAAATTGCTATTTTGAGCATAAATATGCTACTTTAGCACTTTGCTTAAGTGTAAGATATAAATTATGCGAAACTTCTCTCGGATGCACCACAATCAAGAAGTAATGCCATAAAAGACACATTGAACCTCTGAGCTAGGCTTACCATAGCTTTTTCTCATATTAATGTCAAGTTAGCACTAGCTATTTGGCTTAGCACCACACTGGCACCAGTTAGCCACATTAGCGCTGAAAGCGCTAACTTCTCTAGCCTAACCCTAGCACCTGAGAAGGGACAACTAACCTAAAATGGTCCCAGCTAGCACGTCTTGGCCTAATCAGGCCTTATCTAGTGTGTTACTACCTTAGCACTAGAAGTGCTAACCCTAAACCTAGCGCCAAAAATGCTAACTCTTCTTGGCCAAGTATCTTAGCCAATGCGTTCTCGAGAACACCTCTCATGACTAGTCACTAGCCAGTGCGTCACATGCTCCAGTACGCCTCTAGCTAGCACGCCCCACTACTTGACGTGTCCCCTTTCCTAGCGCGTCACAAGGTCGATGTGCCTCTAGCCATGCACTGATGCATCCTCATACCTAGCGCGTTCTTGGTTCCCCAGAGAGCCACCAAATCCATGACTCCCCTAGATATGCCCAGCACATCCCTAGACCCAGCTCTGGCGCGTCCTCAGCATCCAGGATCATATGTTTCTAGCTCCTATGCGTCCATATCCTTGGCGTCCTCAGCGGCGTAGCATCTTTGGCGTCCTTGGCTTCCTCCGTATCCTAGCTCAAGCGCATCCCATAGTGGCCTATGTGTCTCTAGCAAGCCTAGCGCTTCTATAAGGCATATGCGTCTTTATCAAGGCATATGCGCCTCTAGCAAGCCTAGCGTGTCCCTAGTGGCTAGCGCATTCATCTCTATCCAAAGCCAAGCGCGACCCATAGTGGCTAGCGCATCCTAGCTTCTCTATGGCTTAGCCTATCGGTCTAGCACGCCTCTTGGCCTAATACATTCATACTTAGCGACTTAACCACAAATGCATTAGTGCTAACACTTTAGTGCTAACTATCTAATTGAATTGCTAATTTCAAACCTCCTTGACATTAGCTTCCTCGCCCTAGTATAATTGATATTTGGTAGGATTTATGCATATTGGTCTTACTCCTGAGAGGTTAGTACGTTAGCCTTTTATATATTGGAAGAGCAAGGACATTCTTATTTGCGCTAAGAAGATAGTACTAGCTTTGCTAGATACCTCCCTTAAAAATACGTTTTTCTTCTCAATATGGATCCAACATTAAATCGTATATTAATTCTAAGAAGTTGTACTGCCTCTCATACCTATGGTAAGTCACTTATAAGCTAATACTTAGCCAATAAAAATGCCATGTTATTTTCAAGCAAGTACATGACAACTAAACATCCCAGACTCAACACTAATCAGTCTGATTATCAATCCAGTGAGTCACACAACTTTCCTTACTGACTTAGCAAGTTATTTTACTTGACTTGACTCAATCAAAACAATAGTGGCTCATGACTCCACTATTTCGACGAGATGTAAAATACAACACTTGGGGGATTCTCAAGTGGGGTATTGGTATGACGTTCTATGGAAATCGTGGGTGGTGACATCACCTCCATGAACAAGAAGGTAACAAGTAGTGGGCGGTTACAGAATAATTGGGAGGATTAGTGGTCAGACAGGTCTTCCCTACTTTCCGGGAACCACCCCACTACAATCTCCATAATCATCACTTCTCCACCTCTCCCTAACTTCCACGACTTACGAGAAATCAATATGTCTCCTTTGAACTATAAATAGATGATTCTCATCTATTTGAAGGCAAGAACGGACAAGACAATCAGTTTGGAGAAACAAAACATAAAGAATTAGTGATTCCTCTTAGAGACACAGATATTTTCTCAACCTTCTTTGCTTCCCTTCCCTAAGACCTACCCAAATCCTTTCCATCTTTGTAATTGAAGCAGGACGTGGACAACCATTTCTTTGTTTAGGCTCGTCCTGTTCGAGCTTCATCTCTCGAACCTACCTGAAAATATGATTCTACCCTATATTTATTTTCACCCTAAAACACTTGTTACGTAACATGTATACATGTCTATAGTTGGTGTACCTTCCAGGTATAACAACTATCCTTGCAAAATCCAATGCAGAACAAAACAAAAACACTAAAGACAAATAACAAAATGATACTGCACGAGGATATGTCATGTATTTCCATGGTAGCGACAACTGCTAGAAAAAAACAAAAACGCCAAAATAACGATATTGCCTTGCATAATGAAGCACATTCCAATAGCAATCGAAGTTTTGCATTAAAGCCTAACATCAAAGTAGACAATGAAAAAAAATGAATTGGTACATGAACCTACACATCAAAACTGTTGATATGACTTGAATCGGTATACCTAACCGGATTAGGACTGGGACTGTTTTAGGTTATCTAGTCG
>JAJJMC010025232.1:955713-966132 GCA_023531435.1 Papaver californicum | reverse complement strand
TTCTGAGTAGAATCACTGCGAGATGTGCAGTGATTCTACGATCTGATCTGATTTGATCACATATCTGTGATCTGCATTGAGTTTCTCCCTCTGATAATAAGATTCTGATTTCTCCGCCGTGGAGGTAGCTAACACGAGTTAGTGAACCACGTTAAATCCCTGTGTTCTTTATCTGTTTATCGTTCTCGTTCGATCCCTGTTATAACAAAAACTGTTCTTTCACTTCTGAGTTTTATGCAAAAGTTGGAAAAAGGAATTATCTTCCCTTTAGTTATCTGGTTGAGGATCCTCAGGTCAAAAACATCATTTGACTTGTGTTTATTTAATTTCTATAACGTTGTTCGAACAACCTGCAAAAGAACATCCTGCAAATTATAAGTAGGAAATAAGTTTGTAAACAACGAACTCAAAGCATTTTAGAATTTTAGAGACATATCAACAGTATGATTTCTTCAATTAATATGAGCAACACTAGGACACAAACCTTTCACTGCTAAGTAGCGCAATAATTTGATAATTACAAAAAATGATCATTAAGTCCAGCAGATGATTATTCTGACATTAAAAAAGATTACTTCAAACAATACTCCAACAAATCAACCTAAGTTCCTTCAAGCAAGCAATAACATCTGTTATACTAAAAACGTTCATCGAAAGACGCAAAAACTAAACACCTAAATGCGATTAGGGATTTGCTGACATTCTCAACCGCTAAAGAAATGTCTTAAGTTTTCACTTGATCCAAATGTTGGAAACCAATATATAAAATATAAATTTTAAGGTTTTAAGAAAATAATAAAAAATTGTTTTCTTTTGTGAATGAAAAAATTACTAGTCCAACATCAGGGAGTTTCCAATCTTAAATTGTTTTAAGATAATATACAAACTTATTAGTCCCACATCGAGGAGATCCCTCTTCTTAAGTTGTACTAGGTTATTATATAAACAAGCTAAGTATCAATAACTTTTATGTATTTGAATTTTCTTTATTTTTGATTATTGCGTGCAACAATCTTAAGATATTAGGTTTAGTAATAATCGTAAATGAATGATCGATTTGTGAATCGTTGAGGTTGGTATTATATTGGAAAACAAAGCATGTTAATTGTGAAGTGAAAAAAAACAAAATTGAGTTTTTTGATCAGCTGTAGAGTTTCGAGTATACCTCTTTAATTAGAAGGAATTTCGACAAATCCTTTTAAATTAATATAGTAGATATCCTAGTAGTTAGCCACACCAAATTTTAGAATTTTTGGAGTTGTAAAAGTATTTTTTAGGTATTTTACAAAACTGAGAAACGTTCCTGAAATATTCTGACGGGTGTAAAATATTGTTGACTAAATTACTTTTTCTGGGGTAACCATGAGTTTTTCGAAATAGTGATTCAAACAATGTTTGTATATCTAGATTTTATCTTCAAAACTCATTTTTTATTTTCTGATTCGGAGTTGTAGTTTGTGAGATATGGTGTTTGAAAAACGTTGTGCATGTTTGTCCAAAATATCAATAACTGTATCTAAGCTCTAGATTAGTATGAGATCTTACAACCATTTACAGTGGCACTTTGTCAACTTGGATATAACATAAAATAACGGTACTAGTGATTACTTTTATCCATAATGGACTTGAGATTTCAATTTAGTTGAAATATTTCTCATAAACAAATTAGAGCAAGTAACGAATTGATTTTTGTGACTTAAAGTGATAATCTCTTATATGTGTTAGATTAGTATCACATTGTTAATGAATAATGAGATATTGAATCAGTTGTGTATGAGTTATCCATTATGTTATAAATCACTTTGATTATGTGTGCTTTGTGTAGTATCAATTGGCGTGAATCACATGATTGGGTTTTTTTTTGTGAATTAGACGTATATTAGAAAACCAGTTAGATGTTTAGAACTAGCTTATTAGAAGTCACCCTATTAGTTTTTTAATCATATAATTGGTTAATAATTGTGTATTAGAAATTTTTATGGTGATTTCTAAATCATAGTGATAGTCTAATGTGAAGAAAGACTTAAGTAACTTGATAACTATGTGTTCACAATAAATATTTTGATAAGTTGATCAGTTATAATATCTTGATAATTTTATATTACCTGTGACGAATGAAAGCATCAACCAATTTTTTGAATCCTAGTTGGTCAGAAGTTTTATCATCTTAATTTGAATGATAAATTAAGTGTTAATCTGTGATAACTTATATTTTTTAGTTGTGTGCTTATCTCCTCGGATAGAGAATTGTATATTCAAATTTGAATAGAACAATTGACATTCTTACTGTGATAAGTAATTTTACTTTTCAGTGGAGATGATAAAAATAATTGGTTGGTAAATGCCAGAAGTGCTGGAACGTGTGCTCCAGAAAAGGAATGTTTTATCTTCTACCAAGAATTGAAAAGATCAAAAGCATTTTTATGAACAATTCAACTATCAAAAATAGTTGAAGAAATAGGTAAATGATGTGCAAGGCCTGTCAAGTATGTGCATTAACCAGATTATGCTATCATTCTCAATATGTGCATTGCAAATTAATACTAGTGCCAATGCTATCTACCTAAGTTACTATGAAATGTTATACTTGGAAATATGGTATTATGATGATTTGAGTGTTAGCTTAATAGAACAAGACAACAGTAGATAAAAGGGAAAATCGTCAATGAATTGAGAATGAATACATGAACATGTTAAATCATAATGTTGGTATAGAGTACCATTATATGATGTGTCTTAGTTAGATGCAACCTAAAGGACACATAATTATATTTTCTTATGTTGAGAAATCCTGATAATTGTGGGGGCGCCTTATGCCTCAACTGTGGGGGGTATAAGATAGAAACAAGTGTTTGTTTGATTTCTCAAGCAGATTCATAGAAGACCCTAGACTTATATGTGTCATATCCTGTATAACTCAATTGTGGGTGTCTAAGGTGAGAATGAAGGATCGACTTCTTTAGCAAATCATTGCATATGATCACCAGAAATGTAGTTTGATAAGTTGAAAGTTCTGAAGCTAACAATATTTGAATAAAATAAATTTTATTGTTGAGGATGTTGAGTTCTTGACATTAGTTTTCTTAGGTCGGGTTCTCACACGAGATTGAATAATTCAGACAGAGACTTAACTTTGTGAAATTGTTGTTAGAGAATAAAGTAGTGATATCTTGGCACATACTCACATGATTTTAAAATTACTACATCATGCATTATTTGCCATTATTGTCAGTATGCTGCATTAGATGGATGTTGAGGCATTATACTTAAATGGTTAGTTAAAGGTGGACAAACCTTAAGGGTATGGTTAGCGCTAGAGGTACAAGCTGATTACATTTATATATACTTGACCTGAACCAAGTTATAAGTCAATGACCTAGCAATATTGTTATGTGATGATGATGAATACTAGTGATGTGACACTAATAAATTTGATAAGTGTGCTTACACTAAATCAGTTAAAGGTTCATATGTTTAACATGCCTTTGTTATGTGTTTTACAACCACTAGCAAATTTTTGTTGTTTAAAGTTTGACAGGAAACTAATATGTTGAAGTGGTCTAAAGGATCAGAAAGAACCAAAATCAAATTTTGATGATATAGTTTCTGTCAATTGTGTGTTGTAAAATAGGTGTGCATGTTTCCCATTTTATCCTGGATAATTAAAGGGTTGCTCTGATCACAGGACCATAAAATTGGGATGCTTGAGGTACATATTTAATTTCAAATATGTGATATATATTGCACCAACGTTTGAAAGAAGATGTAATGACCGTACTAGTAAGTAGTACATGTATCTTGTATATGCTTTTATATGCTTTACAACCACTAGAAAACATATGATGTTTATTTATTTGATTTTTTTATTTTTAATTATTGCGCCCAACACCAATAACATCAACAAGGTATATCCCCTTGTTATGTGTTGCAGTTGCATTTTTTATAGAAAACACAAGTCAAATAACCTAAACTAATTGGGAAAAAGATCTCTTTAATTTTTTTATTTATGCGTTATATCCACATGGCCACAGTTTTTGCATTACCAAATAGATTTACTCTATTCAAATGGGAAGAGTTATGTACAACAACATGTATTGAGTTAGTAGTAATAGTTTCCCATTTTCAAGTCAGGGCGGCAGAATTTATTTACCTAGCAGTTAAGATCGATGACAAAATGTTAACTAATGGCATTTAAAAATAGTGAAAAAATGTAATTAGCATGATATATAGGATGGATATAATTAAAGATGGGAAAGGATCCGTTGACATGGTTAGAATGACATTGTCTTGACATTTAATTGTCATTTTTTTTATAAAACTCAAATGGAAATGAATTTGAAGTTAATTTTTTGGTTACGTGTTCTTCTTATAAAGCTATACATTCTTACCAAAAATGAGTGCATTCGGAGATACAAAACCTCACCATGGAGATACGAAACATATTTAATTTCAACAGTTAATCTTTAACAACTGATTTTTAAAGTGGTATATGATGGTATTATACGTCTCAGAATACGCTCATTTTTCGTAGGAATGTAGAGCCTTATAAGAAGAACATGTCACCAAAAAAAATTAGCTTCAAATTCATTTTCGTTTGGGTTTTATAAGAAAAATAGCACTTAAATTTCAAGATAATGTCATTCTAATCATTTCAACAGATCCTTCCCCATTAAGATTAAATAATACTTATCTTCCAAATAAGCTAGATGTTATAGTTTACGTAATTCTTGCTTAAGTCTGCATTGTTCTTTCATTGTGGATCAACAGTTTGTCATCCATATTAAATGTTGGTTAGCTGAACGTACTCATAATTCAACTCTTAGATTTATATCACTAGATGGTGTTGATGGTGGATATTTGACAATGATGAAAATTATAAAATCACCTATGCCATGCTGCAGAAAAACCAAATTTATACGAAAGAGGAGTACCCATTCACTCTAGGAAAATTGGCAAATCTTAGTATAATGCATGCTTAATATAGTGTTGGCCGTAGGCTATCACCAAATTATATACAATGCTGGTTTTCCCAGCGCCAGACTTGCTAAGACGCTAGCAAAGTCTAGCGCCAGAATCTTCACGGCGCTTGGGACTTCCCAGCGCCAACTAACGTTGGGTACAACCTAAGTTAATCCCAGCGGCAACTAAAATTTTCCCTGGAACTATACTTCTCTCACTCACTCACACTCTCAGCGATAGCTCCTGCTAGTACTGGTACTTGCTAGTATCTCTTACTCCTTGGTACAAGACCAAGCCTCTATCCTTGGTGCACCACCAATCCTTCTCCTTACTCATGTGTGTCTCAAGTCTTGGTGTCCGCGGCTGGCGTTACTGCTCACATCCTATTGCTTAGAGATCCTCACTTATAACTTACTACTTACAACTCATCGTTCACGTCTTATTCATCAAATCTCAACACTCAGGACATGTCTATGAAATCATCAGAGCTCAACACTCGAATTATATCAATACACCAGCGAAAGAATGTTACCCTGGGTAACGTTAGCACCAGCATCAATGTTACAACGTTACCCAGGCGCCAACACTCACACTCCAGAGCCAACGTTCCCCAGGTAATGTTAGTGCCATCGTCAGTTGTTCCTAACAGCGTCATCTATATTCTCGGGTCTTCTCTAGCACAGTTCCTCGGTGATGCATTTTTTCCCTAGCATGGTTTCCTATATATGCATCACTTCCCAAGAATTATCCCTCAAGAAAGCTTCACTACTCAAGTTACTCGAGGAAGCTTTAATACTCAAGCTTCGTTAGTCGTGGACGCATCAAGGCCCTAGCCCTTCTCTCTTGGATGCGTCATTGCTCCAGCTCCATTTCTCTTGGACGCATAACCTCCCAAGTATATTTCCCTTTGGACGCGCCATTACTCAAAGAATTGTCCCTAAAGACGTGCTTCATAGTGCTGGCTTAGTTCCAGCGCCAGCTTCTTCACGACGCTAGCCTTGGCCCAGTGCCAGCGCTAAACTCTCTAGGGCGCTGGCATAATTCCAGCGCCAGTCTACTCACGTCGCTGGCCTAGTGCAAGCGCCAGCCATACACCATCCCTAGCCTATCCCCGGGGAGCAATGCGACAATGCGTAGTCCTCGAGAGCATGGCACCAATATCTTGCTCGGTTCTTTTGAATTTCTACAAACCTTGACTTTGAACACTTCTAAGTCTTGTTACTTTCAAGCTTGTGCACAACTACTGGACTTACTATTTTCACTAGACTTGACACCTATCAGTCTACTTATTCACTTATTGAACTGAGCGACTTGCCTCACTAATTTAACAGGTTATTGTTATAAGTTAACTAAAATAATAGGTAATCCATGACTTCACTATTTTTTACGAGATATCAAATACATCACATGGGGTGGGGGTGGTGGGGGGGTTCTCATCGCGATATTGATCTGCGGTGTACAACAACGTGCGGTGTGGCTACACATCCATGACGAGAAGGTAATAAGTAGTGGGATAGTTATGAGTAGTTGAGAGGATGAGGGATTAGTGGTCATACAGTCTTCCTGACATAGCAGACACATAATTCCACCAAAATCTCTAGATCATCACTTTTCCATCTCATCACAACTTCCACGATTTATGAGAAATCAGTTTGTTCACTACAAGAGTATAAATAGAGGGCTTCATTTATTCGAAGGGAAAAGGTCTATCTCACAGAGATAATCAGATTTATAGTCATAAATCCAGCGTTTACCATAGTTCAACTACCACACACTATAGTTTCATCACACAGTGATTTCTCAACCTTTTCTGCTTCCCTCCCCAAAGATCAGCCCATCATCTCCACCTTTGTTACCGAAGCAAGACGTGAACGACCATTTCTTGGTTTAGGCTCATCTTGTATGATTTCGGTCTCCCGAACCTACAGAAAGTACTACTTGTAGTACATTTTTATAAAACCTTAAAACAGCTGGTGATTTGCATTTAGAATTTCAGCTCTCTTATTCATTAGAGAATCAGTTTTTTTCACTAAACTCTGATGAAGATAGCAAAATTAAGAGAAAATTTTCAAATTCATACACATAATTCATATGTTGTAGTTATATTACATGTCTTGTTGCATCTCAAACAACTAAAACAAATTTTGATTGGATTAAAAACATTCAATCAAGAACGGATACAAATAGATATGAGTTGATACGAGATCAAAAATTGACAGTAAATCAAATTTAAATTGATTTGATATGTAATAGATATTAGTATGTTGCATTCAAATCTGAACTTATATTTTCGGTTGAGATTACAGATTGAGAGCTTGATCAAATTCAGTCAAGAACACTAGAAAAAAATTAGTAAATATTTCTTTTTTAAAATTTAGCTCAAAAGAAAGATTAAGATGTAATTAATATATATTTAAACTCTGATCATAAATCAGAAAAAGAAAAAGACAACGAAATCAAATATGTATACCTCTTCCACAACACCAACACCTAATAGATCGCGGTAGCTTCCATATATACTTGTTGGATCTAATTCAACGAACTATAATGACCTGACCGTCCACCGATATTGTCCCCACTTAGCCACTGCGGTCATCCAACAGTGTGGGATTTTCAACGGGCACCGCTGCGGTCATCTAGCAGTACTTTCCCAAGAGGTCGTCCATCCTTGGATTACTATCGCCCGAGCACACTTAACTGCAGAGTTTTTTTCTAACCCTGGAAATAGTTGTGTTAAAAAAGTCTCAGTGTAATTTTAGGATATATCATTACTTATATTTCATTCGGCCAACCACTGCAGAATATTGGGTGTTACAATCTCACCCTCTTGGATTAGAGCCATCCCCAACTTCGAAATATACAAACCCAGATCTCTGTCCTTCCCTGCCACTTTTAAGACCAGTACCTAGCACCGCCCTTCTAGTAAACTTTTCACCCTCAATAGGTGACCCGTTGTCGGCTCTTATACTATTTTTAATGACCCGACCCTCTATCGATATCGTCCCTACTTAGCCATTGCGTTCAACCAGCACTAGTGGGAAAAAGTCATTTTACGACAGTTAGGAATTATCATATAAGAGCATTATACGACACTTTCAAGTTATCCCAGAAAGTGTTGTAGATTCGCTGTCTTTTTTTAGAACGACACTTTCAAATTAACACTGAATAATTTAAATATACTATATTTTTAAGTTGTACCTATATACGATATTAAAGTGGTGTCGTAGATTTATATTTTATATTATAAAAAAATTAGAAATTCAACTGAATTCCAGAGTTAATTCAGAAATTGAAACTTAAACAAAAACTAAGAATCACTGAAACCAAAGGAACATTTTATTAAAATCTGAATTCAATTTAAAACTTCCAACAACCTAAAATATTTCAAGTTCAAAATTTACAAATTTTGACATTATGTAAAAAAGTAGTATTATCTACATTCCTTTTACAATTTTAACAACAAGAAAAATTCAAATACTCCATGGATATCTTTTTTTGTCTCTTAAAGCAAATGCTACATGCTTAACAACCAGCAATCCCAAAGTAACTATATCAGAGTAATTCCAATGGGCATTGGAAAATTTTCCAAAATACCAAGCCAGGTGGATGGGCAAACTCGGTTTTGGGCAGTGGGGAATGGATAAACGACGCAATATGAATCGACCGAGGCACATTAAGCCGCTCGGCCTAGGTTGCGCCGAGGCTCGGTGCAATTTGAACCGAGCCTTGGCACAACCTAGGCCGAGCGATTTAATATGCCTTGAAAATGGTCGACTCCCAACGGCTATAATTAATCCTCCCCTATAAATTCAACCCACACCAAAATCAATCTTCACTACAATCTTCTCCAAAAACTCTTCATATTCCGTTTCGCTAAATATTTTTTTTCAAAAAAAAATGTCTCAATCTCAAAATATTAGTCAAAATCGAAATAGAAAAGCACCTAGAAATAGGTATACTCAACATCTACTGACTTAACAAGAATTATCAGATGAATAGAACAATCCTAATTTAGTTTCCAGTCGAGAATCATCCACGAGTCAAGGTCATGTATCTTCAGTAGCAGAGCGAGATGGCAAGGGTCAAAAAAAAAAAGGTGTTTGGTATAAAATAAAACCAGTTTATGATAAACTCCCAGAAAGTGCTAAAATTATTGTGAATAGATTTCCTTGGAGGACTTTGTAACATATGGGGTCGAAGAGACATTCGGCCAAATTCATGCATATGATGTTGGAACGTTGGTAGCATAATACACACACGTTGTATTTTGATAACTTCGAAATAGGTGCGTCATAATTTTGATTTATAATTTTTATGCAAAAAATACGATTCATATATAAAATTAATAATTTTAATATTTTCAGGAATAACACCAATAGATTTGTATTTCCTGCTTGGGATACCTTCCGGTCATGGACAAAATGTTCCATTTGACCAACAAGGTTTGTTGGCAAATGCATGATATAAAGGTGAACTTCTTTTGTATTTTAGCATAACGGAACGCAAGCATACCGTTCTAAGAGGCTTGGGGATTCCTAATGCTGGTTTAAAGGAATTTATATCCAATAAATTATATTAAGATATTGTAGAAGAAGATCCAGACCAGCAATACGTTACAAAAATCGCAAAGGTTTTATTTTATGGGTAATTGGTGTGTGTGTGTGTGTGTGTATTCCCCAACGCAAATAGTAGTGTTTTAATATGATGGCTAGAGGCATTGGAAGATTTAGAAAAGGATTCCAGTTATAATTGTGGGTCCGCTATATTGGTCGAGTTATACATTTGTCTCGATGTCGCCTACTTGGGTGGGCCAAGCATCGAAGGTGTTTGGGGAGTCCTTGAGGTAAATATGATAAACTAATCGTACAAATTTATATAAGTTTAAAAGTATTTATAGCAAGTTAAACTAATCGTACGTGTTGTTTACTTCATATTTGGTGGTATACATATACCAATATTAGTCTACCAAGACTAAAGGTGTTCGATTTAAACGTATTCCCAGTTGTAGTAAAGTTTGAAATCAATAAATGGCAAAAGAAGGATCAAGACACCAATAAGCGAGATCATATACATATATTTGAGAACCCAAATGGATCTTAAGAGTAGAGACAATGTTATTTGGAACCCCTACGAGGATTTAGAGGAGTTAAATTCCAATATAGGCAATGAGATCATAGAATATTCACTACAATGCGTGTTGTTATACAGTCGAATCAGAGATATTGGTGTCTATTTCTTCCACCATCAACCGTCATGTGAACGTAATAAGTAATTCGAAAGGCCCGGAGACGGAAAATGTATGATCGTTATTGAACAGCTTGTGGTGAAGATGAATATGACCAAGGTACAAATCATTCGCGAAGCCGATAATTAATGTAGATGTTATGAACATCTATGGGATCGATATTGCCCTAATAGGAAGACCCAACTCGGGCACTATAGGTTCCAACTTTAGTTGTT
>JAJJMC010025232.1:925701-955313 GCA_023531435.1 Papaver californicum | reverse complement strand
CAAAGAGGACCTTTTGCGCCTTGTTTTTCATCGGTCGGGTCCGATTTTCATGAATTGAGTTGGGAAATTGAGACCTATAATCTACAAAAAGAGCGTCATACAATTCCAATTGTCTCGCAAGGTATAAAGCGAACTAATTCTTATACAGGAATAACGGCCTCTGTTGATAAAATGGTAGAACGTATGAATCAGATGGAGTTAAGAGATCAATTGACTAGGCATATGTACAACGAATATTTGTGGACATTGACGTAGTCCACAACTCTCAGTCCCTATCTCGCAGGACTTTTTGGACCAACACCTTATCATCAGGGGGATGTAGTGTGAGATACGCAAGAACCATCCCCATATCATGTGCTACCTCCACAACCAAGGTCTAGTGATGCCAGTCCACAAGATGTCAATCAAGATTATAGAAGACATTTAGACTTTGGCACATCTCTAGTTCAAACGTTTGATTTCGTTGGATCGGACGATGGATCTCAACCAGGAGAAAGACAAGGCTTTGGGGATTTGCTGGACTGGGGCCAGTACCCACCCCGGGGACGTTACCCACCCAACTGTCCTAGGAATGAGTAGTTTCATTTTATTTAATAGTTGTAATTTAAATTAAGATTAAGAAACTACCTATTTATGTAATCAGAATAAATCTATAAAAAAATTACTAATGTTATTTCACATTCAATTAAATTTTAACAACGTCTTTTCTTATAGCAAACTACGTAATATTAAAATGAAACTATATCATTACATAAAAGGGTCGAATCTGTGAAGATCTCTAAGGATGTTGAAACAAGCTTCGTAGAGAAAAGGTTTGCTTTAAGTTTCCTGGCATACATCTAGAGATAATTGGATCACTTCATCTTCAGTTACACCATTAAATTTTTCTCGATCAATTGTGCTTACCTGAATAAGGAATCGCGTGGCTGAATGACTAACTTCTTGAAAACGACTCGAATACCCAAGGCTATGACGGTTTGTCGGGTTCCCCGTTTCTGCGACGAACATAGTGAAAATGTTCTACCAAAAAGACGTGTGCGACATGAGTTGGCCAGTAGGAACATTTTCTCTGCTATAAAAAACATATACTTTACAAATGGCTAAATCCTCTTCTTGAGTATATTTTGGATGACGAATTATGGCAGCCATTTTTTTGAAAGTTTTTTTCCTATAAAAACTGAGATTAGAAGTTTGAGATGGAAAGATTAAGATTCAAAAAAGAAATAGAAGAATTTTTGAGTGGAGAATGTGTGATTTTGGAGTTGAAAATGTTTAAATTTATAGGGAAATGATTGAGAGCCGTTGAGATTCGACCGTTGTCGAATCTCATTGAGAAGCCTCGGCTAGCATGGGCCAAGCGGCTCAATGTGAGTCGATCGTCACAAACAAACGATCGACTTAGTCTGAGCCTCGATGGACAAACCTCTCGATATACCCATTTACCAAGTCATGTTTTGAGTTTTCCCATCCCACTGTGGGATGGTAATTGGCAAATTAGTCAAAATTTCCACCCCACTGACTTTGCTTTCAGTCCCTTAAATCAAAAATAACCCAAACTCACAAGGAAATAACATTTATTCAAAGATGTACCTAAAAGTAGAATATTGAATGATGTTTAGAACATGAAAACAAAAACAGGGCCAGTGAACTCTTTGTTGTTTACTTAATAATATTACACTTTAAGTTAGGAACAAACTAATGAAACAGTACCTTGCCACTATGCAAAGTTTTCCATATATAGTCCTTCAGCCGATCCTTGGATACATTTTCTCCGCACTCTCCAACCACGGATTTTATGCATGACTAAACCTCCTGTATGAACGGAAATATTATAATCATCAAACCGGAAGAAACAAGATAAAAGTTCATACCCGAGAACTAATTCACAATCCAGAAATAATAAGCAATAAAATTTAACTAATAAGTGTTTTGTAATTTACCTCTGCAAGAGCCAAAGAGTGTTGGTATCAGATCCTGTAACATCATAGAGAGAATGGTGTGCAAGAGCCAAAGAGTGTTGGTATCAGATCCTGTAACATCATAGAGAGAATGGTGTGCTCAGTGACCAGCAAAAACTTCTTCCTTACTCCCGTTCAATCTCTTAATATCAAAATTTCCAACCTTTTCAGCTATTGGAAGGATCCACGTTTGGCTTCTTTTGCGCAATTCTGTACAAACCACAAAACAAAACTCATTAAAAAAGGACATGTAAAAATCAACATATAAGAAAAACCAAGATTGATTAAAAGATGGTACAACTCGTTATCGAAAGTCCGAGCTAAAATCCTAAGATATGCATATAAGCTGACAGATTCTGAACAAATGTACATGTTCTGACAGAGACACTTATACCTACACTGATGTGAGAAGTGAACTAATTGGATCCCACACACAAGAAAAACCGGAAGGATAAAGTATAAATCAATTACGTTGTTGTACTACACGAACGAAATATAAGATAAACTGAAAGGAGTAATAGAAGTTGTTGCTCTAGAAATGAAACTAATTTTGCACACTGATGACAAATGCTTCTAATGTAGCCAAAAAATTTGCAGGCATGATTTGAAATGAAATTAATCACAATGATGAACTGAAAATGGCAAAATGGTTGTACAGAGATCATTCACTCATGTATACTACACAACCTAAAGTTTCTCATCATTCTCGTAAAACCCTATTTTTGGGTAGAAACGATTTGAGGGTAAATAGGGAAATAGGGAAGAAAGGATAATGCTAGTCAGAGCAATGAGAGATCAAGCTATGCTAGTCGAAGCAAGTCACTCGATTAAACACCAAATCGCTTAAACATCAAACATTTGTACTGTATGAGTACTTTTAAGATTCAAGAGATCAATCTGTACGAAATCAGCCTAAATCAAGAAATAACCGTTCCAGTTTCGTTTCAGTCACAAAGGAAGGAGAAGGGTTGATCTGTAGGGAGGGAAGCAGAGAGAGTATTGAGATCAAAGGAATTGAATGCCAGTAACGGTAAGATGTGTTGGACTGCTTTGAGGACAAAGATCAGAATTCTGAGTTTTCTGAGAATTTCTGAGATGATAGCTCTGTGATCATTCAAGCTTTTGTGAGATAAAATTCTGTCCTTTGTCGATAGGTTGAAGAACCTATTTATAGAATTGGAAGTTAACACATTGATCTCGTAAGTGGTGGAAGTTGTAGAAGAGTGGGAGAGTAAAGAAGTGGAGATCGAGTGCTGATAACCAATTCCATCATGTTAGTGGGACATGAAAGTTGTGCGATCACTATTCCCTTCACTCCTTCAACTTCCGACACGACATTTTACTTTCTCGTCGGGGGTGTATGTTATACCACATGTGTTGTACGCTGCCAGACCAAAACCCTAGTGAATATCCCCCCATGTGACATAAATGATGTCTCGATATGATGTGTGTCGTGAGTTCAACAAATTGATCAATATATTTCCCACTAATTAACTAGTAATATAACGGTAGTAAGGATCGTTCCCACAAAGAGCTGTGTAATTGATAGGTTATTTGGATTAGCAAAATTAGAATAAATACTAAAAAAAGTGTTAGTGAATTAATTAACTAAAAATAAAAATTAAGAAAATAATAATAATAAAAAAGATGATTAGGGAGTCCTTCGCCGTTACCAAACGTTGATTGATTAGTATACTTATCTATCTTTCATCAGAATCATTCATCACAAACCATAGAATAGCAGGTACGCTTAGCTATCCCCAAAACTCCTTATATCACTGAATAACAGGTACACTTAGTCACCGGATTCTATCCAACTGAGCCTCCTTGAGGTACGCTTACAAGGTGTAACTCGATCGAACGCTTTAAGATTTGTGAATTTAGGTTTGATCCCAGTAGTTAGACCCAATACGCTCGGTCCACTTGCTAGCGTTGTCTTCACACAAGATTACTCCACAGAATCCCTCTGCAAGGTCTCACGTTCTCTACTTATGTTGGAGATGATCGACAATTACGGATCACTCAACTCTCTACTAGCGATAGAATGATCAATAGAATAACTTGGTTGAGCACCCAAACAATCTAAGAATCAATCATAAATCCTAGATATAGTGAAAATAAACGATGATGACAATAACTTCAAACAAACTTGTATTAAATAATAAAGCTTCACGCTTAGAACATTGAATTCATCCTTAATCAACAAAGATTTAGCTACTCATAATATAAAGAATAATGATTTCCCCCTAAAGGGGTAAACCCTAGGTTTAAGATGTGAGTTGTAGTATGAGAGGTAGGAGGTTATAGAGATTCCTACCAAGGTGTAGAATATCTTGTTTGAACCATATATGTCTTATTTTATGGCCTTTAATGCTTGGCCTTCAAGTCTCCTTTCTTCTAGGGTTAAGAAACCCATTGAGACCAAGTTTCCTCCTTTTAAAAGTCAAAAACGCGTCCAAGAAGTCTCTCTTGGCTTGAAATAATTGGTAGGCTCGATACCCATCATATCTACCGATTGTAAAACCCTTAAAACAGACTTTTTCTGTTTCCAAAAACACCTATAATAGGTAGGAACGGTTTCCAATCATCTACCGATTGTAATACTATGTGTTTCACTTTCTTCATCTCGGTTGTTTTTCTCATAACTTCCTCATACGAACTCGGAATGATCTCATTATTTTTGCGTTGGCTTCGTCTTTCAATTTTCTTCAAGATGATGATAATAAAATATGGATTTGAACGAGTAGAATTTGGTCTTTGGCCCTTATTCATCAATAATACTTCATTTCCTTGTCCATTTTATCATTTTGTAGCTCCTACTTGGATGATTCACCTAATATAAGACATAAACTAGAAATAATCATAATACCAAGTAATATGCAAGAATTATAACTAAAACAAACATGGATTTGACACTACAAACATGTGAATTAAGCACTTATCATGAGCATAGTTGAGTCTATTTTGTAGACGATTGGTTAGTTGTTGACCTAGCTAGACTATCAGTCTTAGCATGTTGATGATTCTAGCATGTTGAATCATTGATGAACGAAGCACTAGTTGTATGCTGAGACAAGCAGTGATGCTTAATAAATCATGGACGTAGAGAGCCTGATTAATGTTAACACTGGTAGTTGTGTCGTATTATTATGTTGCAACGATAATCTAATGATGCCTGTCGTTCGAGCCTCAAGTCGCATGATTGCTTGGTCGTGCGAGCACCAAGTCGAGTGAGTGCTATCAAATTGTAAAATATTTAGTTTCATCAGAGTAGGACAAAACTGAGGTTATTTTAAATATTGGTAGCGGGACCAGTTGAATTAAACCTTAATATGGCAGATGAATCATGGTGGATGAACCATGCCAGATGAACCATGGTAGATGAATAACTAGTGGAGAGACCAACTAGAGAAGAGGGAGAATCCCAGAGAAGGAGGACCGACCAAGGTGGTGGGACTGGTCAAGGATACGTCCAATCATGGATTAAGCACGAATTTGGTAGTCAGTAGGACTATGTTCGTGTACCATGTCGTCTATATATAGCTCTGCAGAGCTATGTGTTTGAAGCAAGAGAGATTAGGCTTTGGTAGAAAGAGCATAAGAGTTTTAATGGAAAAAGGAAACCCTAAAATAAAATAAAATAATAAAGTTTTTTGGAGAAAATATGGGAGTGGGGACCAGCCAAGAAAGACCGGTCGGCTGGCCAATCGTAGCCGGTCCCACAATCTTCCTATTTTTATTATTATTTTATTTCTTTCTCTTCTTTGCTATTTAAAGTTATGCTTTTCAAGCTATGCTTTTCGTGCTATGCTTTGAAGAGCATTATTCACCCGTGGGTGTTAGTTTTTTATAAAAATTTCAGACATGACGTCCTTCAGTAAAAATATTGTAGATTCTTCATACGATGTCCATTTTCGATGATCATCCCCAATTCGAAATCCTGAAACCGCTGGCTACATATCAACGTGAAAGGATTTAGGTTTTGATCTCGTTTCGGTCGTCAAACTGAGAAAACAGTAACCCTCTATATGAAATTCTAACAGTTTTCAGATTGTAGTTAGTCTAGGGTTTGAATCATATCTCTTAGAACGTTATTCGGAATGAGATGCCCTTTTAGTATGTTGTAATGGAAAAATAGGGGAGCATATGTTGTTTAGAAAATTTTGCCCCATTTCACACCCATCGTCACGTTTTTGTAAGGTGATATGACGATGTGTCAGAAATTTGGTATTAATCAAAATTGGGTTTCGCTGTATTTCAACCAATATTTGGAATTTTGATACAACCAACATTGAGAATATGTTATTCAAGCTCGACTAATCATTATCGGAGCTTTGGTTTTTGCATTTGGCGTGACGGTGACTTACGAACATGTGGTGTTTCTTCCTAGTACATCCGTGCGCAGCTTGTTATGCGTTATGATCAATCAATGTTATTCAATTAGAGTTTGAAAATTTATGTAAAGTCACTCTAAATATTCTACCAGTGAATATAAAGAGGAAATAAGTTGCTCTATACTAGTAAACAATCTATCTATGAACATTGACATCCAATCAGGAACAAAAGAATGTTCAGGATGTTTATTCTGAATAGTCAGAACCATCTGGGAACGAACTTCTATCAACATTAGTGATATTATGAGGACAATGTTACTCTATACTAGTGTGCAATACATCTAGGATCTTTCCATGGTAATTCTCTTTCGGAATATAAAATATAAATTATTCAATATTTCAATTCTCTTTCTGAATATGAAATATGAATTTTACACTAAGTCAATAGCATATACACTATTATGTCTTTGATTCTACTACTGGATAGAGATGATTTACTATTTTATCTTCGTTAAAAATCCACCATCTACAAACACGTATTTTATATCTCAACAGAGAGACAACCAAGCAAAAAATACACATATCAATACTACACTTCAAAGTCACTTAACATCCATTCTTTCAAGTTTACTACGAAGACATCATTATAATAACTAACAACTACATTAAAGTAACAACAAACATTCCACTTACCAATACTACACTTTACAGTCGCTACTTAAATCATTCATGCACATAAACATCATTTCAGCAACTAAATCCCTTACCCTAGAAATCCAAACCAAACAAAACCGTAAAAACTTCTTAAAAAAATAAGATAACAAAAAATCAAACAAGTTAGAGTTGGAGAAAAATGCATACACTAGCTTGCAAAAGAGGAAGTTGTTTAGAAGGAATAAACAACAGTGGCGAAGTGACACTCTTCTCAGCAGAAACCACTAAACCTTTTCTTTCATCGTCATGCATATTGCAGTTGATCCAAGCTGTGAAAATATACAAGAATTAGGGGGTTTTTCAATTACAAAATTTCACTCACAAACTAGAAATATGTATTTACTACTTTTGTTGTTTACCTTGATAACTTTAACTTTAAACCATCTCCCTTCAGGTGAGAAAGTATTCACACCTTTACTATAATAATCAGTCCTACAACAGAAACCCCAAAAAATATTAAAATCAATTGGAATTTTTTTTTTATTAAAACCCTAGATTTGAAAAGTAAATGGTTTTTTCTCACCTTGTAAAAAACATCAACTGTTTAACCTTTTAAAAAATATGCAAAAAAAAAAACAACACAAATTAATTAGAAGTGAAGTGTAGATATTTAAAAAAACATATTATAACTAAAAAATCAGAGATAATTTGATGAAGATTTGTGGAATGATAGTAGGGTTCATATCTTTTTGATCTTCGAGAGAGAAAATAAGGATTTCCTGAGTATGACGATAAAAAATTAATATAGGGCTTCTTAGTTTTTGAAGAAAAAAGGGGATTTGAAGGAGTTTTTTTAAAGAAAAGTAGAAGTAGAATAGTAGAAGTAGAATAACAGCGCCATGAGATGAAGAAGCATGGATCGATATAAACGAAATCTCTTTTGATTCATCTTTGAAAACTCTTCGTCAATCAACAAGAGGGAGAAGGAGAAAGAGAGATCGGGTGAAGGAGAATGAGATAAGAGGGATAAAAGCAGAGAGAATAGTGTATCTTCTCTCTCCTTTTGGATAGATAAGGTTGAGGTGAGATATTTGGTCCCACCACTTAATTGTTTATTTTAATTAAATTTTAACCTGAATTATCCTACCATGAAACCATCTTATTTAAGTGTTGTTGTTGCGGTCAACAAAATTCATAACACAACGACGTTTTGAATTTAGTCAGCGATAATTCCCAAGTATAGTTTCATCTTCCCGTTTTTACCAAATGAACGACACTTTTCAAGTATTGAGTTATCGTGATATTTAGTTTGTGGTGTTCCATTGTGTCTTAGATAGCCCATTTTTCACTAGTGTAGCAGTGTAGAATTTTTAACGGGCACCGCTGCGTGGCGTTCTTTTCCATTCATGAGACCAGTAGCTGAGCCAACCCGTTCGATCAATGTAACACTCTCACCCTCGACAGATAACCTATCGTCGGCTCTGACAACATATGTAATGACCCGACTCTCTACCGATATTTGTCATACTTAACCACTGCGATCATCCAGCAGTATAAAATTTTCAACAGGCACCGTTGCGGTCATCCAACAATACTTTCCCAGGAGGTCACCCATCCTTGGATTACTATGGCCCGAGTACGCTTAGTTGCAGAGTTTTTTCTAACCCTGGAACCAATTATGTTGAAAAGGTCTCAGTGTAATTTTAAAATATATCATTACTTATATTCCATTCAGCCAACCACTGCAGAATATTGGGTGTTACAATCTTACCCCTTTATATAAGAGCCGTTCCAAGCTCCGAAATATACAAGCCCAGATCTGCAACGTTCTCTGCCACTCATGAGACCAGTACCTAGCACATCCAGTAAACTCTCTCACCCTCATCAGATAACCCGTTGTCGGCTCTTATACTATTTGTAATGACCCGAACCTCTACTGATATCTTCCTTATTTAGCCACGGTGATCATCTAGCAGATTAGAATTTTCAACGGGCATTATTATGGTCATATAGAAGCAGCTTCTCGGGCGGTCATCCTTCCCTGGATTACTCCCGCCCGAGCACGCTTAACTGCCGAGGTTTTCGCCAACTCTGGAGCCTATTATGCTGAAAAGGCATTGGTGTTAGTAAAGGTCAAACCATTACTTATATTTCATTCGGCGAACGCTACCTACTAAATCGGGGTATAACAATACCACCACCTTAAATTATAGACGTCCTTTGTTCTAGTATACGGATCCCCGGATCTTCAACGTTCCATGCCACTCAGGAGACCAGTACCTGACCAAAACCGTTCAGTGTAACTCTTTCACCTTCGAAAGGTATCCCGTCGTCGGCTCTTATGCCATCTTTAATGACCCGACCCTCCATCGATATTTGTCATACTTAGCCACTGCGGCCATCCAGCAGTGTGGGGTTTTCAACGGGCACCGATGTGGCTAATAAAAATTTCTCACGAGGTCACCCATCCTTGGACTACTCTCGTTCGAGCACGCCTAGCTGTAGAGTTTTTTCTAACCCTTGACCAATTATGCTGAAAATGCCTCGGTGTAATTTTATGGTATTTAATTACTTTTATTCCATTCATCTAACCACTATCGAATATTGGGTGTTACAGTTCCCCGACTCAATAATATACAAGTCCAGATATTCGACGTTCTCTACTATACATGAGAATAGTACCTGGCACACCCCGGCCAGCAAACACTCTCACACTCGGCAGCTGACTCGTCGTCGGTCGGATACTATTTTTAATGACCCGAACCTCTAACGATATCATCCCTACTTAGCCATTGCGGTCATCTAGCAGGATGAAGTTTTCATCGGGCACCATTGCGGTTATCCATAAGCAGCTTCCCTGGAGGTCATCCATCCCTGGATCAGTCCCGCCCGAGCACGCTTAACTGCCGAGCTATTTGCCAACTCTGAAGTCTATTATGCTGAAAAGGCCTCGGTGTTAGTAAAGGTCAAACCATTACTTATATTTCATTCGGCGAACGCTACCTACTAAATCGTGGTATGACAATACCACCACCTTAAATTATAGCCTTCCTTGGTTCTGGAATATGGATCCCCAGATCTTCGACGTTCCATGTGACTCATGAGACCATTACCTGACCCAAACCGTTCAGCGTAACTCTCTGACCTTCGAAAGGTATCCCGTCGCCGGCTTTTATACCATCTGTAATGACCCGACCCCCCACCGATATTTGTCATACTTAGCCACTGCATCCATCCAGCACTGTGGGGTTTTCAACGGGCACCGCTGCGGTCATCTAACAAAATTTTCCCAGGAGGTCACCCATCCTTGGATTACTCTCGTTCGAGCACGCTTAACTGCATAGTTTTTTCTAACCTTTAAACCAATTGTGCTGAAAATGCCTCGGTGTAATTTTAGGGTATTTAATTACTTTTATTCAATTAGGTCAACCACTTGCGAATATTGGGTGTTACAAACCCCCGGATTTACAATACACAAGTCCAGTTCTTTGATGTTCTCTGTTACTCATGAGATTAGTGTTTGGCACAACCCGTCTAACAAACTCTCTCACCCTCAGCAGGTGACCCGTCGTCGGCACTGATACTATTTGTAATAACTCGAATCCTCTACCGATATTGTCCCAACTTAGCCGATGCGGTCATCCGGCAGTATGGAGTTTTCAATGTAACCACTGCGGTCATCCAGCAATAGCTTCCCGGGAGGTCACCCATCCCTGGATTATCCCGCCCAAGCATGCTTAACTACAGATATTTTTTCCAACTCTGGAGCATATTGTTTTATAAAGGCATCGGTGTTAGTAAAGGTCAAACCATTACTTATATTGGATTCGGAAAACCCTACCTGCCGAATCGGGGTATTACAATACCACCACCTTAAATTGGATTCGTCCTCGGCTTCGGAATATATATCCCCAGATCTTTAATATTTTCTTCCACTCATGAGATCTGTACCTGATTCAAGGTACGTTTTATATCCAAAATCTGACCAACAAGAGTCGTACAAGTGGGTAATGATGGGGTGAAATATAAAAGTCTGGTAGAGCCAGTCACCGTAACTCTATGTCCCTCGACAGGTGACTTGTCGTCGACTCTAATACCATCTTTAATGATCCGAACCTCCACAAATATTTTCCCCACTTAGCCACTGGGTCATCCAGCAATGTGGGGTTTTCAATAGGCACTGTTGCGGTCATCCTGCAGCAGCTTCCTATGAGGTCACCCATCTTTGGATTATTCCTTCCCGAGCATGTTAACTGCAAAGTTTTTCTAACGTTGGAACCAATTGCGCTGAAAAAGCCTCGGTAAAATTTTAGGGTATATCATTTCTTATATTTCATTTTGCCAACCACTGCCTAATATTGTGTGTTACAATCTCACCCCCTTAGAAGAGATCCGTTCCCGACTCTGGAATATATACAAGACCAAATCTCTGACGTTCCATGCCACTGAGAACAGGACCCGGCACACCCCGTCCAGCGAATCTCTCACCCTCAGCAGGTGACCTGTCGTCGGCTCTGATACTATTTGTAGCGACCTAACCCTCTACTGATATTATTCCCACTTAGCTATTTCGGTCATTTGGAAGTGTTGCATTTTTTAATGGGCACCGGTGCAGTCATCCAGCAGCTTGCAGGGAGGTCAACCATCCCTGGATTATTCTCGTCCGAGCACGATTAACTACAGAATTTTTTTCGAACTCTGGAGACAATTATGCTGAAAAGGTCTCGGTGTTAGTAAATGTAAAACCATACTTATATTCCATTCAGCGAAGCCTACCTACTAAATCGGGGTATTACACTACCACCACCTTAAATTGGAGTCGTCCTCCACTCCGGAATATATATCCCCAAATCTTCGACGTTCCTTGCAACTTATGAGACCGGTACCTAAACTATCCCTCTCAGTGTAACTCTCTTACACTCGACAGGTGACCCGTCGTCACCCATCATTGGTTACCCCCGCAGGGCACGCTTAACTTCAAAGTTTTTTCTAATCCTGGAACCAATTATGCTGAAAAGTCCTTGGTGTAATTTTAAGGTATATAATATTTTTATATCATTCATCTAACCACTACTGAATATTGGGTGTTACAGTTCCCCGACTCAATAATATACAAGTCCAGATCTTCGACGTTCTCTGCTACACATGAGAATAGTACCTGGCACACCCTGTCAAGCAAACACTCTCACACTCGGCAGCTGACTCGTCGTCGGTCGAATACTATTTGTAATGACCCGAAACTCTAGCGATATCATCCCTACTTAGCCACTGTGGTCATCTAGCAGGATGGAGTTTTTAACGGGCACCATTGCGGTCATCCAGAAGCAGCTTCCCTGGAGGTCATCCATCCCTGGATCACTCCCGCCCGAGCACATTTAACTGGCGAGCTATTTAAAAATTTTATATCAAAAAATATTCAGAAGATTCGGACAAGTGGGTAATGTTGGGGTGAACTAAAAAATTTTGGGTAGAGCCAGTCATCGTAACTCTCTCACCCTCGACATGTGACCTTTCGTCGGATCTTATGCCATTTGTAATGATCCGAACCTCCAGAAATATTGTCCCTACTTAGCTACTGGGTCATCCAGCAGTGTGGGGTTTTCAACAGGCACCGCTGCGGTCATCCTGCAGCAGCTTCCTAGGAGGTCACCCATCTTTGGATTATTCCCGCTCAAGCTTGTTTAACTGCAAAGTTTTTCCTAACCTTAGAACCAATTGTGCTTAAAAAGCCTCGGTGTAGTTTTAGGATATATCATTACTTATATTTCATTTGGCCAACCACTTCTAATATTGTGTGTTACAATATCACCCCATTAGATTGGAGTCGTCCCCAGCTCTAGAATATACAAGACCAAATCTCTGACGTTCCATCCCACTGAGACCAGGATCTAGCACACCCGTCCAGTGAATCTCTCACCCTCAGCAGATGACCTGTCGTCGATTCTGGTACTATTTATAGTGACCTGACCCTCTACTGATATTTTCCCCACTTAGCTACTTCGGTCATTCGGCAGTGTGGCGTTTTCAACGGGTACCGCTGCGGTCATTGATGTGAATGTAGATTGTGGTAAATAGGGTTTGTTTTCGAACTTGTGAAAAATTATTTTTAAATCTAATTTCTAAGACTAAAAATAGCAAAACTAAAATTATTAACAAAGTTGGGAGAGAACTGAGGCTAGGATTCCACTAATTTCCAATGATTAAATTCAATAATTATAATTATGCAATTCTACGTTTAATTGGATTCTAAAATATAGCAACAAGTAGATTTTTGAAAGAACAATTGTATAACAAAAGCATGGAACATCTAAAACCTAGGCCAAAGCATGTACCATCTAATGAAATCACAATTGCTTAGCAAAAATCATTAATTCAATTTTTAACCAACGCTATTAATCATAAATAAATTGCATAAATTAATTAAATAAACATTACCACATAATCTTTGAAAAATTAGCTTCCTCCGTCGCCTCAGAGATGGGGTTTAGATCCTCATTGTATTGGAAACACACTCAAAATAGATTTCCATAGCTCAAAAATTGTTTACAAAGATAAAATTAATAGTAACACAGGAGAACAGAAACGCTTATAAGCGTTACAGAGACTTATTCTCTGCGTTACAGAAGAAAGAAAAGAAAACAAAAATAAAGGACGGACTTCTGGTGCTGTTTGAAATAAGACTGCTTCAGCAACACTTTCAGCGACAGTTTCCTGACACCTTATGTTCTTCATGTTCTTCCCACTAGCAAAAAAATAAATATTTTTCCTGATTTTTTTTCTTTCGATCTCTGGCTACTCTGAGCTCTCCTGAATCCTCTTTGCCACTTTATGACCCTCGACACTCTTTTATACACCCATAACACCTCCCAAATCTCCTCATTTAATCTTCACATACCTTTTCATTGATGAGAAATATTCTCTGCATTTACTTTCTTCTTCGATTCTGTCTCTCGGTGATATCATGATTTTATCATGTTTCCATAATTAGAACACGAAAGATGATGTTGTTGCCTTGTCTTGAGACTAAAATCTTCTCTTTCAAGTCGAATCAAAATAGCCGAGAATATTTTGTATCCTTCTTAATCGCAACTGACTTTGGAAAGTGACGATATTTTCTTTGATTTAAAGTTATCCAATCTTGTACAAATCCTATTAATAAGGCAAGAACAAATATTCTTGTCTTAAAGATTCTTCCAAATATTTTCAAGATCGTATAACTCATTCACGCAGAAAAATAGTTTCCCGCCTAATTTTGAATTTGAATTAGGTGGGTGCCCGTAATCCAAGGAATTGGTGCCTTTATAAATTCTGGAAGGGTGCCTTTAGTATTTTCTGGGCGCCTTTATAACTTTTTGAGCCAATTTTTCCCAAACGTTTATTTCTTCAAAAATACCTACAAATACAATAAAGTGACAATATTAGTACAAAATGAGTTTCAACACTATAAAAGTTGAGAGAAAATTAGACACATAAATGTGTATATCAGTCATTCACCAGCAGCTTCCCGGAGGTCACCCATCCATGGATTATTCCTGTCTGAGCATGCTTAACTACATAAATTTTTTCCAACTCTGGATCTAATTATGCTAAAAAGGCCTCAGTGTTAATAAATGTCAAACCATACTTATACTCCATTCGGCGAAGCCTACCTACTAAATCGGGTTATTACTATACCCCCACCTTAAATTGGAGTCGTCTTATGCTCAGGAATATATATCCCCAGATCCTCGACGTTTTTTGCAACTCATGAGACCGGTACCTGAACCATCTCTTTCGGTGTAACTCTCTCACCCTCGACAGGTGAACTGTCGTCACCCATCATTGGATTACTCCCGCGTGGCACGCTTAACTATAGAGTTTTTTCTAACCCCGGAACCAATTATGCTGAAAAAGCCTTGGTGTGATTTTAAGGTATATATACTTTTGTTCCAATTCGTCCAACCACTACTGAATATTGGGTGTTACACTTCCCCGAATCCATAATATACAAGTCAATATCTTCGAAATTATCTTCTATTCATGAGAATAATACCTCGCACACCCCTACAGCAAACTCTCTCACCCTTGGCAGGTGGCTTTTCGTCGGCTTTGATACTATTTTTAATGACCTGACCCTCTAACGATATTGTTTCCACTTAGCCATTGCGGTCATCCGGCAATGTGGAGTTTTTAACAGACACTGCTCGAGTCATCCACCAGCAGCTTCCCGGAAGGTCACCCATCCATAGATTACTCCATCTCGAGCATGTTTAGCTGCAGAGCTTTTTTCCAGCTCTGGAGTCAATTGTGATGAAAAGGCCTCGGTGTTAGTAAAGGTCAAATTATTACTTACATTTCATTCGGCGAACACTACCTGCCAGATCGAGTTACTACAATACCACCACCTTGATGCGAAATATATAGATCTTCGACGTTCCCTAACAATCATGAGTTTAGTATATGACCCAACCAATCATCGTAACTATCTCACCCTCGACAAGTGACCATCGTCGGCTTTGATACCATCTTTAATGACCCGACCCTCCAATGATATAGTCCCCACTTAGCTACTACGGTCATCCAGTAGTGTGGGGTTTTCAAAGGGCAATGCTGCGGTCATCAAGCAACAACTTCCCAGAAGGTCATCCATTCTTGGATTACTAACTCCCGAGTACGTTTAACTGCAAAGTTTTTTTCTAGCCTGATAGACCAATTTTTGTGTCTAAATTGTTCTCAATTTCATATTTTGTTGGCACTCAATTTTGTACTTATCATGGGTTTTTATGTCTTTGAAGGTATTTTTGGAAAATAAATATTTATGGAAAAATTGGCTTGAAAAGATGTTATAGGCACCCGGAAATGAAATTACTAAAGGCACCAACAAAATTGATATAAGGCACCGAGTTCATGGATTAGGGCACCACTTCCCTTTGAATTCAAATGAGAAAAAGGTGGGAAAGTTATTTTACGTGAAAAAAAAATCTGAATTTTACTGAACCGAGTTTAAAGGGAATTAGAAGGTGTTTTCAACTTCTCTAAGGACAGGATAATCAAAACACGTCATTAGCATTGATTAAAGCCGAGAAAAAATGGTTGAAAACTATTATTATTGTCGGAACAAATAAAGTTACGGGAGCAGATAAATTCTAGTTGGATTTGGTTTCGGGAACTTGTTGAGAGTTCTTATAAGTTAGGAAAAGCTTATTGGGGTTTCCTACACCTATATATAGCCAAGAAATCAAAGGAAAAAAAGGAGAGCTTCAATTGAAAAAATACAGGAAGAAAAATAATATTGCTGCTGAACGTGAAGAACAAGGATACATCGACGATTTCTTCAACTGGACAACAACGGTTATCTTCGCCTTTGCTACATTTATCTTAAGTTATGACGGAACCTTCAAGCATTAGCAAAGGATATCTTCATAATAGCAACGTTTATCTTCAGCGGAAGCACTTTCTCTTCTTTAACAGTGGAAACAAATGTCTGCAACGCCATTACACCGTTCAAAACTCCTTGTTTTACACAATTTTTACTTTTTTCATCTTTGTAAACAATTTTTGAGCCATGAATCCATGTTTTGAGTGTGTTCTCAACATGAGGAGCTAGACCCCATTGCTGAGGCGATGGGGGAAGCCATTTTTTCCAATAATAAAGTGGTATAGTTTTATCTAATTAATTTTTGCAATTCTTTTATGATATTTGCTTTGAATTAAATTTGAAACAATGATTTTTATCAATTAGTTGTGTATTCTTTTAATGGGTCATGCTTAGTTTAGAGCTATTGATGTCTCATACTTTTGATTTACAACTATAATTCTGAAAATCTAACTTTGGCAATATTTAGAATCAATTGAATGTATGAGTTGTAAAATAATTATTAATACTAAATCACTTGAAAAATTGGCTAATGGTGGAATCCTTAGTCTCAGTTCTTTCCATAATCTTAAATAAATTTTAATTTAATCTTCTTTATTTTTAGTATTAAAAATTAGGTTTAAAAATCAAATTTTCTCAAGTTAGAGTATCGAATCTTTTACCACTAATTCTATAACACATCAGTTTTTGGGCCCACCGACGCGGATTTGTTATTATGTTAGATATTTAGATTAATTTTTATTTTTAATATTAGTTTTATTTTTAGATTTTTATTATTTGTTCTATTTTACGTTTTTGGGTATTTCTCTTTTTCTACAGGTTTATAAACGAAAAGAAATTGAGCCAAAGATTTTGGTAGTTAAAAGACTTGGAGTAAAGTTAAAGCAAAAAGAACGAAAAAGACGACAAAGAATTTATTTTTATTTAATTTTTACTTTTATGGTTTTTATTTGTTATTTTAATTTAGAAAAAAATTATATTAGGAAACCTTTAATTGTTTTTGTAATTTTATTTTATTTTTGGACACTTTGGGACATTTTTGGACGTTATTTTTATTTTTAAACCCTACGGAAGGGTAATATTAAATATAAACTGCACATGGAAGGACGACAATTACAATATTGTCTCAACCCCTTGAGTCCGTACACTGATACAGGAGTCAGTAGCCCGAGTCGACTTCAACAGTTCATAGCCCGTCTGGTACGGGAGTTAAAACTCTATCAATCCATGAAACCGATGCAAGTGGATTTTTTGTATTCCTTTGTAATGCATATATGTTGAGGATTGAACGCAGATATATTTTCTAGTAAAGGGTAACAACTCGCCATACAAGATAAGGCCTCGGATTTCATCACCGTTTCCTTCTTGATCGCCTTAGGAAAACGTTATCAGACGCGAACCTAAACTTAAAATTTGACTAGAAAGAGACCTATAGGGTAACGAGATTATTGGAAAATCATTCGAAAAGATTGTATTGGTTACTTTGTTATCCAAACTCAAGGATCAGGAAGATTAATTTTAAGTTGTTTTCTGCCACCTTGTAACCCAAGGAAACGTTTTCCAAACACGTCGGTTATTCAAGCTCTATAGAGCTTATCCTGCTTCTCTCGGTCGACTTAATCTAATACAGATTGGTCCAACGAGACTAGAAGTTGGTCTAGAAACAATCTAAGTGGAGCCATCATGCATTTTGTTTGCTAGATTCAGTAGGTTTTCTTGGTCAGCGTTGCTTGTGTTTGTTTAGAACCCCTTCCAGTAGGATTTATTTTTAGAGTCAATTTTTTAAATATATTAGGAAGTTTTTGTTAGAAAATTTCGAACTGGTATTATGAGGACCAATACAATGAATATCCGACTGAATTTCAAAAAAGACATTATATGTACTATCAACATAGTGTGGATAGTAGTTGGGACCACCACCAACCTTGTGGAGGTTATTGCTCATACCAGGGTGATCCCAATTATTATTCATGCATAAACCCATCATATGAACATGAAAATGAGTAAAATTCGAGTGTCTTGGAGGGTATCCCTAAAGAAGATGTGATCTAGTACTCCCTATGATAACCCAAATCCTTCTCTAGAAGAATCACGCGAGCAGTTGCGATCTAATACTCCTTATGATCCATTTTTTTCTCTAGACAATTCCCTCAAGAAGTCGACTGAGAATACAAAGAGGTTCGTATTAATTATGGGGGGAACAATTAGTAGTCCAACTCTTTCTCTAGAAGAATACCTCAAGCAGTTAACTGGGAATACAAATAGGTTTGTATTAAGTGTGAATGAAAGTCTTGCAAAGAATAATATTGCTCAAAATGATTTTAATTGCCAATATAGTGCCACCCTTGATAATTATTCACCTAGTCAAGAGGACGAGGATAGAATTGGTAACACTACTTATTTAGACGAGGTTCAAACATCTTCATATTATTATGATGATGAGGATAGTATTGACGAAGAACTTGAAATATACAGGAAGAGTGATCAGGAAATTTTCACTCCAATTGTGCTTCATGATGATAGTGTTATTTTTGGTTCAAATCCAAATAATTTTAATGATTATTCACCAATTCAAAAGGAAGAGGATTTGACTAGAGATACCAATGTTTTAGACGATGTAGTATTGTCTTTTTTTGAAGCCAATAATGGTTTAGAGGAACGGATTTATCCTGAGAATACTATTTTAGAGTCCGACGATTTAGAAACAAAAGTCGTAGATAAAGAAGATAGACCCGAGTGAGGATGCACTACCTGATTATAACCTAAAAGAACCAATTGACCATTTTCAAGAATCTGACGATCTAGAAATTAGGAAAATTATGACTATTCTATCTAAAGACACTGGAAACTTTAATTTGGGGGTGACTATCATTCTCCATGTTCTTTACCTTTGACTATTTCAAAGCTCCATAACTTGGGACTTGACATACGCACCTCTACCATTTTATAAGATCATCTTCAAATTAGATTTCCTGAGCCTGGTGATGTTCATAAAGAAGTTCAGTTGATAGAAACCCATCTTCTGGTCGATGTGGTTCACCTAGGCAATAATACCAAGATTGACTTTGTTTTCCCACCAAAACATTTTCTTCCATAAGTTGGAACGTATGAATTTCAAATGTGTCAGTTATTAAGTTTTGAGACTAAGCCTAATTACTTTAGGGAATTAGAATCGACACATTTTCTCAAGAATGACTACAACCTTCATTGTAGTCATTTGTGTGGGTCAAATATGATTGACTTTCAGGATCCACAATTATTCAGGTTATTATTATGTGCCTTAAATTTATTAGTTGAATTTTTCCATACACTATAACCTAATCCTCCGGATTCTTCCTAAGAGGAAATTCAGCCTAAAGAGATTTATCTAGACCCTTTCATAGAGCCCGAACCTGAACCTCAACTAGATGTAGTTGTCTTAAACAAGACACTAAATAGGGATAAGGTTGTTCTATGTTTGTTCACTTTATGAGCCTGTTGCAGTTTTCTTCTATTTTGGATAACATTATTTTATTCAGATGACCCACAGTTGTTCCGACTATTGCTATATGATTTTATGAGGTGACTAGTTCTTTCTAAAGTATGGCTGGAGACTTTAAAATTAGTACTTCTTGGGAGGTAACCCATGCTCATGCGACACGGTAATATCTTTCCTTAACTCATTTTCTTCAAGTGGTAAAAGTTTCTCTTTGTTCATGTTTTTAATCATTTAAAACACTGAGGAAAATGTTAGATTTAAGTTTTGGGGTAAGGGAGAAACTTTTTAGTGCAATAATAAAACTCCAAAATTTAGAAACTTGTGAACAATTCAGGATGACACTAACCATTCTAGATAGATGGAAACTTAGCTCTTTTTCTATAAAAATTGGTATGCCCAGTAAAATGGTTTATTCATAAAAGGACAAAGTTCAGGTGTTAGAAATAACATGATAGTCGTCACCCTATCTCGGAGTCTATCTCGACCATATCACCTTCTTTTTTTTTGCAATTTTTTGTGTTTCTCTAAGTGATTTGTTGAGGAACCAATTTCGAATTATTATCGCCGCCAGGATGCAGTAGAGTGTTTGACATCAAGCCCCATTATTGTATTTTATTTGGATTATTATTTTTAAAAAAATTGAGTATTGACACTTTGATAACAATATGTGTATGTTCTCCCTGTCTTTGTCGCCTAAGCAAGCATGGAACGCAAAATCTATGAGAACTATCATATAAGATGCTGATAAGGAGCATGCGCTTGGATTCATTTGATCCAATCATGTTGTCAGTACATTTAATAAAATAATAAATAATTTTTTTATTTTCAATAAATAGATCGTTGTGACCCTTGTATATATCAGCTGAGTCGATATTAGTATAAGGAGTAAGACCAGAGGGAGCATATCTCAATCCATTAGGATTCATCCTGGCACTGACCTTCAGACAGATATGGGAAACACCGTTCACCTTAGTCAACATGCGCAAACTTCATCATCTCCATATCCATCTTCTAAATCTTTTCATGTGATTGAACTTTGATAGATTCTGAGTATCGTGGTTGAGCGACTATCTAAGTAGAGCGTTGTTTTCTTATATATGAATTTTAGTATGCTGTGTGCAAACTCGTGTATAGCAGTTGGACTCATAAAGGTAATGATTCCCATAGCCGAAGAATTTAGTATACCAATTAAATAACTTTTTTATTGTTTACCCTCAATCATTCACAAATAGCTAGGGTTTGGAGTAGAAGGTTTTGTGGGTATACCTCTTGTAAACCTCACGAGACAAAACTCGTCCACTAGGGACACCTAGGGGTTTAAAGGCATATTACATATCCTAAGTGCACTCGCGATGCCTGTGAAAGTGAATTAGGATTGTTATTTTATTTTTAGATTAGATTTGCTCGAGGACTAGCAAATAATAAGTTTGGTGGTATTTGATAGACACATTTTTGTGTCTAAATTGTTCTCAATTTCATATTTTATTGGTACTCAATTTTGTACTTATCATAGGTTTTTATGACTTAGTAAGTATTTTTGGAAAATAAATATTTGTGGAAAAATTGGTCCGGAAAGTTGTTATAGGCACCCGGAAAAAAAATTACTAAAGGCACCCACCAAAATTGGTAAAGGAACCATCTCTTGGATTATGGGCACCCTTTCCCTTTGAATTCAAATGAGAAAAAGGCGGGAAAGTTACTTTACGTGAAAAAAAAATCTGAATTTTACTGAACCGAGTTAAAAGGGAATTGTAAGGTGTTTTAAACTTCTCAAAGGACGGGATAATCAAAACACGTCATTAGCATTGATTCAGGCCGAGAAAAAATGGTTGAAAACTATTTTTATTGCCGAAAACAAATAAAGTTACGGGAGGAGATAAATTCGAGTTGGATTTGGTTTCGGAAAGTTGTTGAGAGTTCTTATCATTTAGGGAAAGCTTATTAAGGTTTCCTACACCTATATATAGCCAAGAGATTGAAGAAAAAAAGAGGAGAGCTTCAATTGAAAAAAAACAGGAAGAAAAATAATGTTGTTGTTGAACGTGAAGAACAAGGATACGACGACGATTTCTTCAACTGAACAACAACGGATATCTTCGCCTTTGCTACATTTATCATCAGTTATGATGGATTCCTTCAATCATTAGCAATGGATATCTTCAGAATAACAACGTTTATCTTCAGCGGAAGCACTTTCTCTTCTGTAACAGTGGAAAAAAATGTCTGCAACGCCATTACACCGTTGAAAACTCCTTGTTTTACACAATTTTCACTCTTTTCATCTTTGTAAACAATTTTTGAGCCATGAATACATATTTTGAGAGTGTTTACAACATGAGGAGCTAGACCACATTGCTGAGGCGACGGAGGAAGACTTTTTTCTAGTAATAAAGTGGTATATTTTATCTAATTAATTTTTACAATTCTTTTATGATTATTTGCTTTGAATTAAATTTGAAATAATTATTTTTATCAATTAGTTGTGTTTTCTTTTGATGGGTCATGCTTAGGTTAGAGCTATAGATGTCTCATACTTTTGATTTACAACTATTATTTTGAAAATCTAACTTTGGCAATATTGAGAATCAATTGAATGTATGAGTTGCAAGATAATTATTAATACTAAATCACTTGAAAAATTGGCTAATGGTGGAATCTTTAGTCTCAGTTCTTTCCATAATCTTAAATCAATTTTAAATTAATCTTCTTTATTCTTAGTATTAAAAATTAGGTTTAAAAATCAAATCTTCATAAGTCTGAGTATCGAATCTTTTACCACTATTTCTAAAACACATCAGTTTTTGGCGCCGCCGACGTGGATTTGTTATTAGGTTAGATTTTAAGATTTATTTTTTTTTAGTATGAGTTTTATTTTAGATTTTTATTATTTTGTTCTATTTTACGTTTTTCGTGCCAGCTTATAATCCAAGGATCAGGAAGATTAATTTTAAGTTGTTTCGTGCCACCTTGTAACCCATGGAAACGTTTTCCGAAGAGGTAGGGTTATTCAAGCTCTATAGAGCTTATCCTACTTCTCTCGATCGACTGAATCTAATTCGGATCGGTCCAGCGAGGTTTGCTAAAACTGTAACTAATCGCCTTTTGGGAGACTAGAAGCATGTCTAGAAACAATCTAAGTGGAGTCATCAATGTTTTTGTTTGCTAGATTCAGTAGGTTTTCTTGGTCAGCCTTGCTTGTGTTTTTTTAGAACCCCTTCCAGTAGGATTTATTTTTAGATTTTTAAATATATTAGGAAGTTTTATTAGAAAATATCGAACTGGTATTTTGAGGACCAATACAATGAATATCCTAAATTTCAAAATAGATTATCAGTACTATCAACATAGTGTGGAAGTAGTTGGGACCACCACCAACCTTTTGGAGGTTATTTCTCATACCAGGGTGATCCCAATTACTATTCGTACATCAACCCATCATATAAACATGAAAATGAGCAAAATTCAAGTTCTTTGTCTTGGAGGGATGCCCTAAAGAAGATGCGATCTAATACTCCCTATGATGACCCAAATCCTTCTTCATAAGAATCACAGAGCAGTTGCGATCTGTTACTCTTTATGATCCATTTGTTCCTCTAGATAATTCCCTCAAGCAGTTGACTGAGAATACAAATAGGTTCGTATTAAGTATGGGGGGAATAATTAGTAGTCCAACTCTTTCTCTATAAGAATCCCTCGAGCAGTTAAATGGGAATACAAATAGGTTTGCATTAAGTGTGAATGAAAGTCCTGCAAAGAATAATGTTGCTCAAAATGATCTTAATTTCCAATATAGTGCCACCCTTGATAATTATTCACCTAGTCAAGAGGACAAGGATAGATATGGTAACACCACTTATTTAGACGAGGTTCAAACATCTTCATATTATTATGATGATAAGGATAGTATTGACGAAGAACTTGAAATATACAGGCAGAGTGATCAGGAAATTTTCACTCCAATTGTGCTTCATGATGATAGTGTTATTTCTGGTTCAAATCCAAATAATTTTAATGATTATTCACCTATTCAAAAGGAAGAGGATTTGACTAGAGATACCAATTTTTTAGCGACGTAGTATTGTCTTGTTTTGAAGACAATAATGGTTTAGAGGAACGGATTTATCCTAAGAATACTATTTTAGAGTCCAACGATTTAGAAACAATAGTCGTAGATAAAGAAGATAGACCCGAGTGAGGATGCACTACCTGATTATAACCTAAAAGAACCAATTGACCATTTTCAAGAATCTGACGACCTAGAAATTAGGAAAATTGTGACTACTCTATCTAAAGACACTGAAAACTCTAAGTTTGGGGGTGACTATCATTCTCCATGTGTTTGACTCTTATAAAACTCCTTAACTTGGGACTTGACATATGCACATCTACAATTTTATAAGATCATCTTCAAATTAGATTTCCTGAGCCTGGTGATGTTCATAAAGAAGTTCAGTTGATAGAAACCGATCCTCTGGTCGATGTGGTTCACCTAGGAAATAATACCAAGATTGACTTTGTTTTCCCACCAAAACATTTTCTTCCATAAGTTGGAACGTATGAATTTCAAATGCGTAAGTTATTAAGTTTTGAGACTAAGCCTAATTACTTGGAATTAGAATCGACACATTTTCTCAAGAATGACTACAACCTTCATTGTAGTCATTTGTGTGGGTCAAATCTGATTGACTTTGTGGATCCACAATTATTCAGGTTATTATTATGTGCCTTAAATTTATTAGTTGAGTTTTTCCATACTCTATAACCTAATCATCCGGATCCTTCCTATGAGGAAATTCAGCTTAAGTGATTTATCTAGACCCTTTCATAGAGCCCAAACCTGAACCTCAACTAGATGTAGTTGTCTTGAATAAGACACTAGATAGGGATAAGGTTGTATTCTGTTTGTTCACTTTCTGGGCCTGCTGCAGTTTTCTTCTATTTTGGATAGCGTTATTTTATTCAGATGACCCACATTTGTTGTGACTATTACTATATTGATTCTATGAGGTGACTAGTTCTTTCCAAAGTCTGGCTGAAGACTTTAAACTTAGCACTTCTTGGGAGGTAACCCATGCTCATGCAACACAGTATTATCCTTCCTTAACTCTTTTTCTTCAAGTGGTAACAGTTTCTCCTTGTTCATATTTTTAATTATTTAGAACATTGAGGACAATGTTAGATTTAAGTTTGGGGGTTGATAGACACACTTTTGTGTCTGATTTGTCTCAATTCTTTATATTGATAGTGCTCGATTATGTACTAATTGTGTTATTTTATGTAATTGTAGGTAATTTTGGAAAATAAACATTGATGAAAAATTGGCTCGAAAAAATATTAAAGACACCCGGAAAATTACTAAAGGCATCCCAAAGAAATTGATAAAGGCACTCGCGCTTTGGATAGGGGCACCCCCTTTCTTCTTCAAATTCAGACTTTTTTTTTTGCCGGAAGTTTTGTTTTCAGCTGAGAAGTTTTAAAACGAGATTTAGACAAGAATTTTGTAGAGTTAAGACAAGAATTATATTCTTTCCTTATCAACAAGTGTCATACCAATTCTGGAAACGTGAATCACTTAAAAAATCTCATGAAATATTCGAGTCTCATCAAATACAGGGAAGATAGCATATCTCAGGATTTTGGGTTTGGAAGATTGGCGTGTGTTTAACTACTTCGTGGATGATAAATCAATGTTTTGGAGTGTGTCAACACCAGCAGACGCATGAAAGAGATAAATATAAAGTAATTCCAGTGTTTTTGGAAGAATATTATTCTCGAGTGAATAAGAATATCTCTGATTAATTGCTGCGAGATTTGAGTTTTTATGGTATAAATTGTGAAGGGTGAAGACACAGAGGAGGACAGAGAGTTTAGAGAGAGCTTAGGAGACAAATAAAAGGTAGAGAAATCAACTCATAAAAATTTGTTGTTATTGATGCATGAAGAACAGAGAATAGGCAACAGTTTCTTCAACCTCTCATCCACGGTTTCTTCATCCATTTGCAATGGGTATCTTCGCATGTGCAATATTTATCTTCATCTGCAACGGTTTCTTCAACCCATCTGCAACCGATATCTTAGCATCTACAACGTTTATCTTCGGTCCTTCTCTGTAACAGTGAGTCTGTAACGCCTATAAACGTTGCAAACTCACTGTTTTCTTTGTTTTTCTCCTTTTTCATCATTTGTAAACATTTTGAGCCATGAACCATAATTTTGAGCAAGTGATTAATATGAGGAGCTAAACCCCATCTCTGAGGCGACGGAGGAAGCTACTTTTTCCAAAAATTATGTGGTAATATTTATTTAATTAATTTATGCAATTCTTTTATGATTGTTTGCCTTGGTTAAAAATTGATTTAATGATTTTTATTAAACAATTGTGATTTCGTTTGATGGTACATGCTTGGCCTAGGTTTTTGATGTTCCATGCTTTTGTTATACAATTGTTATTTTGAAAATCTACTCGTAGCAATATTTTAGAATCAAATTAAATGTAAGAATTGCATAATTATAATTATTGAATTGTATCACTTTAAAAATTGGAAAATGGTGGAATCTTAGCCTCAGTTTTCTCTCAATCTTATTATCAATTTTATTTAAGTTTTGTTATTTTTAGTCTTAGAAACTAGGTTTAAATCTAAATCTTCACAAGTCTTGAACGAACTTTTCTTACCACTATCGAAAAACATATCAGGGGTAAGGGAAAAACTTTTTAGTGCAATAATAAAACTCCAAAATTTAGAAACTCGTGAACAATTCAGGATGACAATAACCGTTCTAGGTAGATGGAAACTTATCTCTTTTTCTATAGGAATTGCTATGCCTAGTTAAATGGTATATTCATAAAAGGACATAAATCAGGTATTAGAAATAACATGATAGTCGTCACCATATTTCGGAGTCTATCTCGACCATATCACCTTTTTTGTTTTTATTTTTGTAATCTTTTGTGTTTCTCTAATTGATTTTTTGGGGCACCAATATCATATTATTATCGCCGCCAGGATGGAGTGGAGTGTCTGATATCAAGCCCCATTATTGTATTTTTTATAGATCATTATTTAAAAAAAATTGGGTATTGACAGTTTGATAGTAATATGTGTATGTTTTCCCTGTCTCCGTCGCCTAAGCAAGCATGGAACGCAAGATCCATAAGAACTATCATGTAAGATGATGATAAGGAGCATGCGCTTGGATTCATTTGATCCAATTATGTTGTCAGTACATTCAATAAAACAATAAATAATTATTTTATTTTCAATAAATCGATCGCTGAGACCCTTGTATATACCAGCTGAGTCGATATTAGTATAAGGAGTAAGACGAGTGGGAGTGTATCTCAATCCATTAGGATTCATCCTGACACTGACCTTCAGACAGATATGAGATACACCGTTCACCTTATTCAACATGCGCAAACTTCATCATCTCCATATCCATCTTCTAAATCTTTTCATGTGATTGAACTTTGATAGATTCTGAGTATCGTGGTTGAACGACTATCTAAGTAGAGCTTTATTTTCTTATATATGAATTTTAGTATGCTAGGTACAAACTCGTGTATAGCAATTGGACTCATAAAGGGTAATGATTCCCAGAGCCAAAGAATTTAATATGTCAACTAAATAATTCTTTTAGTATTTACCCTCAATCGTTCACAGGTAGCTAGGGTTTGGAGTAGAAGGTTTTTTGGATATACCTCTTGTAAACCCTCATGAGAGAAAACTCGTCCACTAGGGACACCTAGGGGTTTAAAGGGTTATTACATATATTAAGTGCAATCGCGATGCCTGCGAAAGTGAGTTAGGATTGTTATTTGATTTGTTAGATTAGATTTTCTCGAGAACTAGCAAATAATAAGTTTGGGGGTATTTGATAGACACATTTTTGTGTCCAAATTGTTCTCAATTTCATATTTTGTTGGTTACTCAATTTTGTACTTATCATGGGTTTTTAAGTCTCTGTAAGTAGTTTTGTAAAATAAATATTTGTGGAAAATTGGCTCGAAAAGTTTTATAGGCACCCGGAAAAAAAGATAAAGGCATCCACCAAAATAGATAAAGGAACCATCTCTTGGATTATGGGCACCCCTTTCCTTTGAATTCAAATGAGAAAAAGGCGGGAAAGTTACTTTACGTGAAAAAAAGAATCTGAATTTTACTGAACCGAGTTAAAAGGGAATTGGAAGGTGTTGTCAACTTCTCAAAGGACGGGATAATCAAAACACGTCATTAGCATTGATTCAGGCCGAGAAAAAATGATTGAAAACTATTTTTATTGCCGGAAACAAATAAAGTTACGGTAGGAGATAAATTCGAGTTGGATTTGGTTTCGAAAGGTTGTTGAGAGTTCCTATCAGTTAGGGAAAGCTTATTAAGGTTTCCTACACCTATATATAGCCAAGAGATTGAAGAAAAAAAGAGGAGAGCTTCAATTGAAAAAAAAACGGAAGAAAAATAATGTTATTGTTGAACCTGAAGAACAAGGATACGACGACGATTTCTTCAACTGAACAACAATGGATATCTTCTCCTTTGCTACATTTATCTTCAGTTATGACGGAACCTTCAATCATTAGCAACGGATATCTTTAGAATAGCAACGTTTATCTTCAGCAGAAGCATTTTCTCTTTTGTAACAGTGGAAACAGTTGTCTGCAACGCCATTACACCGTTGCAAACTCCCTGTTTTACACAATTTTCACTCTTTTCATTTTTGTAAACAATTTTTGAGCCATGAATACACATTTTGAGAATGTTTACAACATGAGGAGCTAGACCCCATTGTTGAGCGACGGAGGAAACCATTTTTCCAATAATAAAGTGGTATATTTTTATCTAATTAATTTTTGCAATTCTTTTATGATTGTTTGCTTTGGATTAAATTTGAAATAATGATTTTTATAAATTAGTTGTGTTTTCTTTTGATGAGTCATGCTTAGTTTAGAGTTATTGATGTCTCATACTTTTGATTTATAACTATTATTTTGAAAACCTAATTTTTGCAATATTTAGAATCAATTGAATGTATGAGTTGCAAGATAATTATTAATACTAAATCACTTGAAAAATTGGCTAATGATGGAATCCTTAGTCACATTTCTTTCCATGATCTTAAATAAATTTTAATTTAATCTTCTTTATTTTTAGTATTAAAAATTAGGTTTAAAAATCAAATCTTCACAAGTCTGAGTATCGAATCTTTTACCACTATTTATAAAACACATCATAACCCAGGAACCAATGTGCTGAAAATGCCTCGGATACAAATTTAGGGTATACTATTAGTTACATTTCATTCGACCAACCACTACCGAGTATTGGGTGTTACACAATTATCTTTAATCCAGAAACCTTTTAATATCACAAAAACAATTTACAAATCTTTCAACGGAACAATCTACAAAAAATAAATCAAAACTTTGTATTAAGTATGAGATAAATTAAACAATCATTACTTACGAAATCGAATCCATGAACAAGCGATGAAATCGAACGAGTTTTTCTCTTCAATCTTCTTTTCACTCGTGAAGTCGAAATAAAAAAGAAACCTAAATTATTTTCGATGTTAAGAAAAAAAATAAAATAGAAAATGAAACTAAAGATGAACCTATGATTCTTTTTGATATATATATATATAGGGCACTTTAGGTACTATAAATCAGATCTAATAGTTTTATTGGTAATCCCAAAATTAAAAGTTTGAACCTATAAATAACAAATTCCTAATAATATACTACTAACAATGAAGGATCCAGCGGGATTTCTTACCGTTGAACCCATATACTGTTGGAGATGTACCTTGCTGTAACAGAAAAACACAAACACAGAGAA
>JAJJMC010025232.1:827251-920701 GCA_023531435.1 Papaver californicum | reverse complement strand
TAGTAAAACATTAATTTTAGTAACATACATTTTTTATTTCCCAACATATACATAGTATGGGGTTACTAGTAGCTTTCACTTAACTGACACTACTACAATTAAGAAATCATCAGAAGTCATTAGGTTCTCGATTCACTGTTTCAGTTACTCGGTGACTTAGTTATTCGGATATAAATAAAAATTAAAAAAGATTCAATTTAAAGTTTTGATCAATATAAAAATATCTAATGACGGTCACATGGGTTAGTGATCAATTAAAATAATGTGGGATATAAATAAAAATGTCATAAAATAATAAATTCCAGTGTCAAATTCGTTTTTTGATTTTGGAAATACTAGTTAATATGTATGCTAGGTTGATAAACTAATTTTATTTCTTAATCATAATATGGAATAAAAAACTTAATCGACCATACTTTCCATACAAAAACTCCTCCCATATTATACTTTATAAATAAAAATCATTTGAATTAAAAATGAAATAAAAATCTCATATTCTTTAAATTTAGTTTTTACCACTTTTTTAAATACCATCCTTACTCTTTCTTTCTTTTCTTTCTCATTTCTTCTTCTTTTCTTCTCTCATTTCTTCTTCTTCTTCTTCGACTTCCCACTACCATCACCAGCAGCAACAGTAGCTCCTCTGCCACCATCACCAGCAACAACAGTAGCTCCTCCGCCACAACAACACCTTCGTCTCCTTCACCAACACCTCTTTCTTTTTATTTTACTTTTATGTTCACCAATAATAAATATTGTCACCCATATCTGTCACTAACAGCACCTCCGTCTCCTCCACCAACACCACCAGTACCTCCTTCTCTTTCTATGTCCAAATCCGCCAACAACAACACCTCTTCCTTCCCCATCGCTTCTTCCTCGTTATTTTTTCTCCTCCACCAATACATGTCCAGATCTACCAACAACAACACCTCTTCTTACTCCTTCTATCCTCTACAAACATCACCAACACCTCCAGATCATCATCATCGAAAATCATCATCAAAAAATAATGATACATCATCATTGTCGAAATTAAGGTTTTTTGTTGGTGAAACGTCAGAAAAATAATGAAACCAAATTTGGTTTCATAAATATCACCAACACGAAAATTGAAACCAATTTTTGTGTTGGTGAAATGTCAGAACCAAAACAATGATGAAACTTTTTTTTGTTTCATCATTTTTTTTTTTGATCTGGAATAAGGTGGAACCAAATAATTTATGAAACTTTTTTTGGTTTCATCATTTTTTTTCGTCCGGAATAAGGTGGAACCAAATAGATGATGAAACTTTTTTTGGTTTCATCATTTTTTTTCATCTGGAATAAGTTGTGTCGGTAAAATATCAATTTTATGTTGAAACCAAATTTGATGGTGGTGGTGGTTGGTGTTGGTTCTGGTTTTCGTTGTTGCTGGTGGTGGTGCTCGTTGGTGGTGGACCTGGTGGTTGTTAGTGGTGCTCGTTGATGTTGGTGGTGAAAGTTGTTGGTTGTTGGTGTTGGTTGTGGTGTTGGTGGTTGGTGGTGGTGGTGGGTGTTGGTTCTGGTTTTCGTTTCTACTGGTGGTGGTTGGCGATGGTGCTCTTTGGTAGTGGACCTGCTGGTTGTTAGTGGTGCTCGTTGATGGTGGTGGTGGGTGATGGCGGTGCTGGTTGGTGGTGCTCGTTGGTGGTGGTGGTTGGTGGTGTTGTTAGTTGGTGGCTGGTAGTGGTGGTGTTGCTAGATGATGGTGGTTGTTGTTGGGTGGTGGTGGTGAGTTGGTGTTGGTAGTGTTGGCAGTGAGAGAGAATAAAGATTAAAATTGGGGTTGATTTTTATTTTTATTGGGTTGAAATAATGTAAAGGGTAGTTTAAGAGTGGGGTTGATTTTTATTTTTATTGGGTTGAATTAATGTAAAAGTAGTTTAGATAAATTTATTTAAATGAGATTTTTATTTTATTTTTTATTTTGATTGAGATTTTAGTGGTAAGAGGTATAAAGTTGCGAGGTTTTAACCCACGGTCTGTTTTTTAATTAAGTAATTGTGTACCTAGTAAAATCTTAGAATTGTCATTGTTTTTCGTGGAAAACCTTTTGAACTTCAAAATTTTGCTACACAATCCATATTTAGATTGTTTTTCTATATTTGTATGCATCTTGATTTCGACACTGACAAAATCTTCTTGAACGATGCATGCAGAGTAAATCCAATTTATATATAAGATCCTAAATACGTGGTTTAAATTTAAAAAGAGCCAGTCCGTTTTATATGTATTCACACACTTTATACCAAGTTCATACAAACTAATAAATCGCCCGTGAATGCAGCTAACATGATCAACTCTCTTATGCTCCAGCATTATATAAGTGTATTGGTCGGGACATGTACCGGCTCTTTAATGAATCCCGAACCGTACCGTACCGTTTGTATTATAGCCTTAAATTCAGTTAATCCTATCTGTGCACGATTTAACCCTAACATTCAGTTTCTAATCTAACTCTCCCTCTCCCTGGAACGACAGCCACCACCACTTCACCTCTTCTTCACTTCTTCTTCACAGAGAGACAGCCATCACCACTCACTATCACAGACACTACCACCACAATTACTACCTTCTTCTTCTTCTTCTTCTTCTTCTTCTTTTTCTTCTTCATCAGTTCTTCACTTGTTCTTCTTCTTCTCGTTTTCAAGTTTCAACAACACCTGCAACAACAGTCAACAGGTTGCTATGATAATTTCTTAATTTCTAACTATTAATTTTAATTGATTATAGTTGTTTTGATGTTTGATTTGAGAATGATATGCTATAATTTCTAATTACATAACTCATTCATTTTTCTCATTTTCTGTGTATTATTTAGGGTTTTATTTATGAGAGATCGATTTGGAAAATGAACCATATGATTATGGATTGATTCTGTGGGTTTGATGTTTAACACCTAACAAGTAACAACAACAGCAACATGTAATGCAAATTTAAAATTCTCTGTAACCTAATTCATATGAATTTCCTTATTTGATTTGGGTTTTTAATATATCGCCAAATATAGTAAATTTAGATGGTTTGTGAATTTGTGATATGGGTTTGATCTTTTTTAGTGTTTTGATAAATGTTCTTTTTTTTTTTCATCTCAATTCTTACTGTAATATGTATTAGGATCAAATGAAGATTATGGAATTTTAGATGAATTCTTGTCTGATGTCACTTTGATTGTTAACCTAAGCAGTACACTTTGATTTTTTGTTATGTGCAGATAATTTGTAGGAATACCCATATGGAGGAAGATATATATACAATGAGCTACTGGGAAGGCAACAAATGAAGGATATGATGTGAAGAAATGGCACAAAACTCCACAGACAGATCCTCCACCAGAAGAACAAGGACCTAAAGACACCACTGTATGGTGGATCAAATCTATCTTTGGGAAATGAATGATTAATCTATGTTTGGATTTAGCATTATATCTGTTTATAGTAAGTGAGTGAAGAAGATGATACTGAATCATAAGATAGATGAACTCAATACAATGTGTGTTAAGGGTTTAAGTTGATGGACCTTTTTAATGTGTTAACTGGCTTAACTATGTATCTCATTATTTGCTTTTTAAATCAAATTTTTATTCATAGAACTGCCACAGGTATAAAATCCGAACTGAATCAGTTACTAAGGAGATACGGTTCTAGAACTAAATCAATTCTGATCGGGATAGATATCGGTTCCATATTAAAAAACCGATCTTAAATCAATGCAGATACTTGGTACTCTAAAGAACCAATCCGAACCGATTTTAGTAGAGCCACAGTCGTTTGTAATCTTTTGACTGATACGAAAATAAAATACAAGATATTTGTAATCTTTTGATTGATATGTAAATAAAATACTCCCTTCGTTTCAGGAAAAGAGTTACTTTCTCTTTAAATTTTTATTCCAACAAAAGAGTTACTTTCATTTTCAACATAACAAACTTTCAAAACTACCCTTGTTATTTTAATAAATGTTATTGTTCTCATTATAAAGATATATGTAGTATTAAACTTTTTGTTAGGGTAAATTTGGAAATTAATTATAAAAGTAATTCTCTCTCATCTTGCCTTAACAATTGTGCAAATAGGAAAAGTAACTCTTTTCCTAAAACGGAGGGAGTACAAGATATGGTGCCTTAAAAGGACACATCCATTTTCCATGCGCTATTACATTTTCAATCATCAATTCCATTTCTTAAAGATTTTTATTATTGAGAATAACTTGACGGTGGCCCCTATCAACAGTTTTTTCGGGGGTTAAAAAAAAGAGACTGAAATTAAATGTTTGGCTTATTTTGTCTGTCATTACCCTGTACTTAGGATCTTATTCGCTCTTTGATAGGCAAGGCTGTGGCCAAAATATATAGGTGTTTTGAACTGGTCACAGGTGAATGTGGTTTATATAATTCACAGAAGTTTCCTCGTTGTGAAAGAAGAAATAAAAGAAGGCAGAATGGACGGAATGAGTGTTATAGCTACGCTACAATAAAAATCTAGAGAAAAAAACATCATATAGTTTCAAACTAATTAAGTTTAAATGTATATATGCTAACCCTTTTTAACGACCTTTTTAAGCTTATTTGGTCGAGTTGAAGCTCGAATAAGCACAAAGTTCAGTATTCACGACTAACAGTTCCTTTAAAAACATACAGAAAATCCCATCCTCAACGCCATGCCAATGGAGACTACTGTCGTCTTGCATGATTCTCTGTTTGTGAATGAAAAAATAGTCATCTTGAGGAAGGATCTTTCCATCTGATAATACCTGTCTAATCTCTCTAACTGTATTAGATTCAAACATTTCCAATGGAGTTCTGGCGGAATTAAGTACAGAGGTAGTCTGAGCTACCAGATTCAATCTTCTCGCCGAAGGTTGATCACCTCTTACTGGATGATTCGCATTTCTATAAAACACGGATACTTCAGATCCTTGGCATATCCCATACTCGCATAAACTTCGATAGTTTTCATTCAAAACCGTGAATGAGACTTTCATCTCGCACGGCTCCTAAGTGATAAAAGAAAGAAGAATTTATTTTTTTTCTTTTTTGATTACCTCGTATGTATAAGACCGAATCCACTAAAGTTAAGTACTGTTCTTTTTGTTGGTTTGACAGTAACAAAACAGGAGTTATTGATGTTGTAAGTGAATGTCTTTATTGATCAGAAAACTGGCTTTTATAGCCTTTCAACCAAAACAGAAACAACTACATAAACGCAACTTAATTCTAAGAATGTTAAGCAAACTAATTTAGCTAAAGACTCTCTTAATTCCTCAAGAATCGGACTTCCCATGACTTGTTCAGCAACTGCAGCAACTGCATTGCTCTGACATGTTCACCAACTGTAACAATCCCTCCCTTGAACTCATTCTTCTCTATCTGTAATAGAGTTCACACCAAGCTTTCTGCGCAGCTTCTGATATGCCTCCAGTTTGAGAGGTTTTGTAAACAAATCAGCAAGCTGATCTTGTGTTCCACAAAACAGCAGATTTACAGTTCCTTCTTTAGAGAGTTCCCTGAGAAAGTGAAATCTTACCCTTATATGCTTGGAACGACCATGTAAAACTGGATTCTTGGACAATTTGATTGTAGAAGCATTGTCACACATCAACGTTGTTCCTTCTTTCTGTGAGTGCCCAATCTCTTTGAGTATTCTCCTCATCCAGATAGCTTGACAGGCACATGCCGTGGCTGCAACAAACTCAGCTTCTGTAGTTGACAGGGTGACTATTGGCTGTTTTCGAGAGGACCAAGCTACTGCTCCTCCACTCATCATGAACACATAACCTGAAGTACTCTTACTGTCTTCCATATCTCCGGCATAATCACTGTCAGTGAATCCAACCAAGTCACTGACTCCCCCTCTTCTATAGAACACTCCATACTTTGCAGTTCCTTTTAAGTACCTTAAAGCTCTTTTGGCTGCTGCAAAATGTAGATGTGTTGGACACGCCATGAATCTACTGATCAGACTCACAATGAACATGAGATCAGGACGAGTGACTGTGAGATACATTAAACTTCCCACAATCTGTTTGTACAAGGTTGCATCCACCTTTGTGCCATGTTCATCTTTGCCAATCTTTTGTCCTGGAACAATGGGATTTGAGACAGGATTGCAGTTTTCTACTCCAAAGCGATTCACCACTTCAGCAGCATACTTCTTTTGGCATATAAAAATGCCATCTCTTCTTTGCATCACCTCAATTCCCAGAAAGTATCTCATTTGACCCAAGTCAGTCATATCAAATTCTTTCTTCATGGAATGTTTGAATTCTTTCTGCATAACTTCATCATCTCCAGTGAACAGAAGATCATCAACATAGACACTAACAATAAGAATTTTACCTTCCTTCCTCTTAATGAAGAGTGTGTGTTCACTGGAACAGTTTTTAAAACCTTCTCTGACAAAATAGGACTCTATTCTACTGAACCAGGCCCTGGGTGCCTGTTTCAGTCCATAGAGAGCCTTTTGAAGCTTGTATACCATCTCCTCTTTTCCTTTCTTCTCATAACCTCTTGGTTGTTCAATGAATACATCTTCCTGTAACTCCCCATGTAGAAAAGCTGATTTGACATCTAACTGATGAAGTTTCCATCCTTTGTGCGCAGCAAAAGCTATGATCATTCTTACTGTGTCCATTCTGGCCACAGGTGCAAACACTTCTGTGTAGTCAATTCCATGTTCTTGTGTGTATCCTTTTACCACTAATCTTGCCTTGTACTTGTCTACCTCTCCTTGCTCATTCAGCTTCGTCTTGTAAATCCATTTCACTCCTATCTTCTTTGCATCAGTTGGTAGAGACACCAAGGACCATGTCTGATTCTTTTCAATCGATTTGATTTCTTCATCCATGGCAAGCCTCCACTTTGAACTTCTTACAGCTTCTTCAAAGTTTGCTAGATCCGAAATTGTCAAGAATGCCATGCCAGTTTCCTCCTCCTCTGACATTTCTTCTCCTGACACATAGTCTACAGCCCATGCTGGTGGACGCCTGTTTCTTCCCTCCCTTATTCTCAAAACTGGTACAGATGTTGATGGTTGAGGAGTGTCTTCAGCAGCATCTTCAGCTGGTGCAGCTGGTGGAGTTGAATCAGTATTGGTTCCCTTTTCAGCAGCAGGTTCAGTTTGTGAGACAGGTGCAGTTGATTCTCTTGTTGCAGATGTGTGGTCATTTGTTTCAATGCCTTCTCCCCACTCCAGTTCAGTTGTATCTTCAGAGTGTTTCCAGTCCCATTCACGATCTTCTTCAAAAACCACATCACGGCTTACTATGATTTTTTTGGCAATTGGATCATACATTCTATACCCTTTTGATTTATTGCTGATTCCAAATAAAACACATCTTATGCTTTTGTCTGCAAGTTTGTTTCTTTTGGCATCTGGAATATGAACATGTCCTACACATCCAAAGACTCTGAAATATGCAACTGATGGTTTCAGTCCACTCCAGGCTTCTTCTGGTGTCATATCCTTCACTGCTACTGTAGGAGATCGATTCAACAGGTGAATTGTCCATCTGACAGCTTCAGGCCAAAATTTCTTGGGTACTTTCTTCTCTGTCAGCATGGCTCTCACCAGGTTCATTACAGTGCGATTCTTGCGCTCAGCTACTCCATTTTGCTGTGGTGTGTAGGCAGTAGTCAGCTGTCTTTGCACTCCATGTTGTCTGCAGAAGTCATTGAACTCTTCAGAGTTGAATTCTCCTCCTCTGTCTGTTCTCAGGCACTTGATAGACATCCCTGTTTCCTTTTCTACCTGTGTTTTGAAACATTTAAAGTGATAAAATGTTTCTGATTTCTCTAAGAGGAAATAGGTCCATGCTTTCCTAGAGAAATCATCTATGAAACACAGCACATATCTCTTCTGACTGCTTGAGGCTGGTGTGATTGGTCCACACAGATCCGCATGAATGAGACCCAGTTTTTCAGCTGCTCTGTAAGTCCTTTTCTTTGTAAAAGGAGTGCGATGTTGTTTTCCTTTCATGCAAGCTTCACAGATGCTGTCTGGAGCTTCAATTTGAGGCAGTCCTTTAACCATGTCTTTGAGTTTCAGGGTACTCAAGCTCTTGTAGCTTAGATGTCCATAACGGCAGTGCCAAAGTGTTGACTGGTTTGTTGCTGAAATCTGGAGACACTTACCTTCTGTCTCTGTGGCAGATGATTCAGCAAGCAAGATAAACATTCGATTTGCACTCATGATTGATTCTGCCATTTTTCCTTTCCGTGGATGGAAAATAGAGCACACACCATCCTTTAACAGCACTGCCACTCCCTTTTCTTGCAGTTGTCCGACGCTCAGCAGATTGTTCTTGAGCTCAGGCACCCAATATACTTCACCAACAGTGTAGCATACTCCCTGCAAGACCAGTTTGACAGTACCCTTTCCAGCAACTTTCATCTTTGTGTTATTTCCCAGTTTAACAGTATGTGAGAAACTTATGTCTAAGCTTGAGAACATACCTTTCGTCGCACACATGTGATTTGAGCAACCGGAATCTAAAAACCAGGCATCACTTCTGTTTGTTTCATGTAGTTCCACATGAGTCATTAGCAGCATTTCATCTTCTTCTTCCAGCTATGCATAGTTTGCTTCCTTATTCCACTTTGGACACTCATATTGAAAATGTCCTAAGTCATGACACTTATAGCATTCAACAGTTGTTTTGTTGAAAGGTGATCTTCCTCTTCCGCGTCCTCTTCCCCTGTAAGTTCCTCTTCCTCTATAGCTAAAACCTGATCGGCCTTCAACTTTCAGAACTTGATCCTCTTCATCACTCCTGGTTCGTTTGAACTTATGCTCATGGACCACTAATGAACTTTGTAATTCATCAATGGAAATGGTGTCAGTGTCTTTTGATTCCTCAATGGACACTACAATATATGTGAACTTCTCTGTCAGGGTGCGCAGAATTTTCTCCACAATCTTCTTCTCTGGCATCGCTTCTCCATTGCTTCTCATCTTATTTGAGACCAGCATCACTCTTGCAAAGTAATCAGTGATGGTTTCATCCTTCTTCATCTCTAGAACTTCAAACTCTCTCCTTAAGGCGTTAAGAAGAGTTTTCTTCACTTTTAGATTTCCACCAAACTTCAGCTTCATTGAATCCCAAACAACTTTGGCTGTGCTACGATCCAGAATCTGTTCAAAGATGCTGCGATCAATTGCTTGGAAGAGATAATGCTTCACTTGGTGGTCTTTGATCCTAGACTCATCAAGTTTTGCTTGTTGTGCTTCTGTCAGTGTTGCTTCTTTTGTGGGTTCTGAGAAACCAGACTCCACTATACTCCACAGACCTTTTGCTCTTAACAGGTTTTCCATCAGTTCACTCCAGTGATCATAATGACCATCGAAGTGAGGGATTTTTGTTAAGGTTTTGTCTTCACTCATTCTCTCAACAATTTGATCACTCAAGATTTCTCCTTCTTCTCTTCAAAGCTCAGTTCCAAGCTCTGATACCAATTGTTGGTTTGACAGTAACAAAACAGGAGTTATTGATGTTGTAAGTGAATGTCTTTATTGATCAGAAAACTGGCTTTTATAGCCTTTCAACCAAAACAGAAACAACTACATAAACGCAACTTAATTCTAAGAATGTTAAGCAAACTAATTTAGCTAAAGACTCTCTTAATTCCTCAAGAATCGGACTTCCCATGACTTGTTCAGCAACTGCAGCAACTGCATTGCTCTGACATGTTCACCAACTGTAACACTTTTGACTGGACTTCCGTCAATTCCATGGATTTTCTCTTTCAAACTCGCAACCGTTTCAGTTCTATCGACTTTAAAAATAGTTTTCCGTTTTGATATCAGAAGAATTTGAATTCTATTAGGATCAATTTCAATAACAAGTTCTTTCTTCTTCATGTTAAGATCAATTCTTGTTCCTTCGGCAATAATTGGATAATCTCCCATGTCAAGTCCATCGATTAGTTCCAACCAATATACTTTTAGAATTTGTGCAGATACTTCGATACCCAAGCCTTGTTCGATTCACTGTTTTATTTCAAGAACAGACTCTCTGAAACCAATCTCCATCGTGAATTCGCCGTTTCTTGTGATAATAATGACATTCATGGTGCTTCCCCAAGAAAAGAAAACGTCAAATATCTCCAATGACTTTTCAGTCTGTAAAAAGGAAATTTCAAAGATTAAATAAGCTCTAATGAATTGCAATAACCAATTCTAAAACAGAATTGTATGAATCATAATGCATGGAGTCATTCAAAGATAATGAGGATGGATACCATTTTTGCCTATCTGTTCATTCTGGAAATCATCATTCTGTTATGTGGAACTCATGCTTGACATCTTCATTGGGCTGGTTTCCTTTGCACATTTATACTGTGGTGAGGCTTGTACTTTTCCTAACTTCTTGTATTATTAAGGGAATTTTAATAAAATAGCAGATAATTAAAACCCGATATAAGAAAATGCTTCCGTTTTTTTTAACTTTTATAAAATGTCCCAACCGTTAGTATTTCCGTCAAAGCCATCCAAATTGGTAAAATCCCGTTTACTAAGTTAATTTATCGTCTGACGAGATGGTAAATTGATGAGCATAATTACAAAGCTACCCTTTAAAAATCCCTCACAGTTGGATTCGTTGCACCAGATTACACGTGTTTTTTTGGTCAAAAAACACTTCAAAGGAAAAAACCTCTTCCCTTCTTCGTTTTTGATTCCGCCGCCTCCTCCTCTTTTCCCTTTCTCTTCTTCATTCCACCTCCTCCTGTTCTTCCCTTTTCTCTACAACACACGAAGATCACTAGCAACATCAATCTCTGCAAATCAAGGGTTTTGTTTAATAATATGAAACACACGAAGATAACCATTTTCTCTGCAACACACGAAGATAACCCTAACCGAGAAGATGAAGAACAAAAACAGGGAAGGAAAAAAAGCGATGAAGAGGTAACCATATTGTTTAATTTTAACAGTAGTTAATTTCATATGATTAGGGTTTTGTTTTTTTTTATGAAATTAGGGTTTTTTTTTTTTTTTTTAGGGTTTTTTCTTCTTCTGAAATTAGGGTTTTTTTCTTTCTGAAATTAGGGTTCTGTTAGGTTCTTATGATTAGTTTACTGGGTTCGTATGATTTCGTGTTGTTGTTGAAATTAACATGGTGCTGTTGAAATACTAGTCGTGTATTGTGAGTCTGTGGATGGTTTCATCAGGAGCAGCATGTATGTGATTTGATGTTTTTTAGGGAAACATGCTGTTTGTGATCTACATTACTTCAATTGGGGATTTTGAAATTAGGGCTTGTTTTTTTGCCCAAATCAGGAGCAGCATGTATGTGATTTGATGTTTTTTTTTTATATTATAATTGAATTTCAACGCACAACAGTTCCCAATTTTACAAAGCAAGGCAAATGTTGATTTCGTAAGGAAATTTCGTAATTTCAAAGCATCATGTAACTGAAAATGTTGATTATAAAGCATATGTGATTCGAATGCAAAGCAAAGCATATGTTGAAGTTCAATTTTAAAAGGAAGAAATCAACTGCAGCATGATAAGTAGTCAAAATTTATACCATATGTAAACTAACTTATACAAAGCAAAGCATATATATCATATGTATTGAAGTAATTTAGATCACATGCAGCATGTTTCCATGCTGTTGAAATACATGCTGCTACTGTAGATCACATACAACATGTTTCCCTAATTGAAGTAATGAAAATGAAAAAAAAGAGAAAAAATAACTATTTACTTACATTTGAGATGACAAGTCGTTATGACTGTGTGTGTGAAACTAGCATTTCTGATGGATGGTTTCTTAGTCGTGAGTCTGTGAAACTAGCATTTCCATTTTAGGGATCAAGAATCAGGCAGGCATACAAATGTCTCCCTTGGCATTTCCATTTTAACATGCTTTTCTGTTTTTGCTTTTGAACAATACTTTACTGTTTTTGCTGTTAGCATTTCTATTAACTAAATGGTACTATATTATTTAAAGTGATTATGCATTTGAACATTAGTTTACTGTTTTTGCTGTTAGTATTTCCATTAACTAACATTAACTAAATGGTACTATATTATTTGAAGTGATTATGCCTTTGAACATTATTTTACTGTTTTTGCTTTTCTCTTTGCCTTTGCTAAGTTTGTATTGAAGTGATTATGCATTGAATATTGCTTGTCTGATTTTATGTTGCAGTGGCTATGTGTATTATCCATACAGAAACATTAGTGTGTATGTTGATGAACGTAATTTGACTTTGCTTTTCCCTCATATGGATAGAGATAAAGTAGATTTGAATAGTTTTGAATGTACATTGCGTGTAAGATTGGGTCTGAATGAAGAAGTTGTTCTCCACTTAGCTTGGATGCAGGATCCATGTTTGCCATTTAGTTTGGTAAGCAAAGAAGCAAGGAAAAGCTACATATGTTGGTGAGTCTTCATCAAAAACAAACACTCATGAAAACCACCTCCAATACCTACCACTCATGGAAAAGCAGCTATAGGAACTAGCAATTCACAAAGTTTCAGTCAGTCCTTTCCTGGTGTTGGATATGTGGCTCAAAATATTGCTATTGTCACTAAGAAAATTGGAAAGAAGAAGTAATGTCAGTTTTTTTTTTTTTTTTTTGACATGAACTTGTTTATATTTAAAAAAACAATATTTGATTATTAGAACCTTTTAATATGAATGGCATCTATTAGTATGGCTAATTTATTGGAATTTTTTTTCTCAAACCTTGTTTTCAATGTTAGTGTTCATAACTGTGATAATTAGGTTGAAGATGATGAAGGTTGAAGATGATGAAAAAACACCACTAATGATAGCACGTGCTTTGCACATGCTATGAGTCATGAATTGAACACACAATGACTCAATTTTCTAACTAGGACTCTTTAAAACGATTCAAGGGAAGTATCGTCTTTTTAAACAGCTGATTTAATGCCATCTATGCTCTAACTACCATTAACCTAAAAATGGATGGAAAATGTCAAATTGTGGGCATTTTATTAATGTTCAAAAAAACGGGGTTATTTTATAAGTGAGGTTTTTGTACATGGGCATTTTATAAAAAGCCCATATTATTAATTCCAACTCGAGGAATAACTATCTAATATCTTAATGTATAGTTTCAGTTGCGTTGTTGATTTTTGAAGTTTTCCTCTATCATTTTGGCCTTCTATAGGTATCATATCGCTTTCACCTGGTCCGATTGTTAATAGGAAAGTGGAAAGTTTTACCTGACCGAGTATCCAAAATTCACATGGATTTGGATTTACGCGGTCGTTGAAAAAAAACAAGAATAACAAGTCATAGGAGAGTAAAAGCAGGACTCTTTCTGAAACTAGTATTATAAGCATTGCGTTTTTTAGGGCGATCCAAAAAAAAATTAGGACGACTAAATAAAACAAAATAAGAACATTAAAAAGTAATATCAGCACACCCTTTATCATATATTTTCTTTAGTGACTAATTTGTCATTGTTTAATTAGTGTTAATGTTGATTAATTAGCTAGTTAATTTGGTTATAGTTAGTGTTAGAAAATTATTTGAGTTATAGTTTTAGAAAATAAATAGAGAGTGTGTTAGAGAAGAAGAAGAAAAAGAAGTTTGGGAAAACTAGGTTTTACCTAAAATCAATAACAAACATGGATGAGTATGAGGAAGAAGGTAAGAAACATCATGAATAACATAATATTGAAGGTTCAATGACGTTTAGAGATGACGATTTGGGATATTTGTTGGATGGTCCAAATTTTGGTGTGGAAGAAACCCTAGACGACGATTTAACGAGAGAAAACGATGAATCACATCAAAATGAAGATAATAATGCATCAAACAATCAGTTATTGTGTTAAGAAGCTCAAAAATCCTTTTTGTATGCGTTTGTATGTGATTATTAGAAGAAGAAAAAAATCATTTTTGCATGCATTTAATGCCATGGACGTCCCCGAATCGGTAGATAATGGAGTACCATATCTACCGATTATACACACCTGTGCCAAAATTAGGGTATAATCGGTAGTCTCGTGATGAATGATTGCAAACTTTGTTCAAATTTTGTTTTCATAATCGGTAGTTTAGGAATACTTATTATCTACCTATTATAGTTGTCGCTCCAAAAATGAATTTTTTCAAACTTACAAAAATTTTAACTCTTCATCTTTCACAATCGGTAGTGGGTGGAAATTTTTAACTATCGATTTAGAATCGGTATCTACCGATTGTGATTGTAACCATAATTGAATTAAACTTAAAAATTTTACACTTTGTAACCGGTAGTTTAAAAATCAAATTTATCTACTGATTCCATTATAATCGGTTGTTGTTTAACAAATTAAACCTCTGATTATATATTTTTTTTGTGTATAAAACTTGTCTTGATTTCTTTCTATAATCGGTAGTACGAGAACATAATTAACTACCGATTGTGGTTAATCGGTAGTACGGGGATATAATTAACTACCGATTATCGTTAATTGGTAGTACAGGAACATCATTATCTACTAATTGTTGTTGTCTAACTCATTGCTATTTTATGTAGATTGTTGAATTGGTTAATCATGTTTCATATGAGGGTCCTGATACTTCCCTACACTATGCAAATGACTTGCTATGATACCTACCCACTCTTCCCTTGTTCTAAGAATGTATGTTACATAGTTAGGCTTATGATATTTGTTTTTTTATATGCGCATTAAGACATTTGAAAGTAAGGCGGAGGCAAAGGAATGACTTATCAACAAGGCAAAAGAAAAGATGTGTGTTGTAGTTCAGAACAATTGCGTGAGGGTTGATCTATTTGAAATGATTTGTGAGAGAGGTGGCGAGCGAAAGACTCACGTGGGAAAGGATCGTAAATACCTAAAGAAGACATAGAGGAAATACCGAGGTAATTCAAAGAAGACTGGATGCCCATTTAATATTGTCTTCAGTAAGCCCGACGGTAAGGAATGTAAAGTATGGAAAATGTTTAGAGTTGATAATGGTCGTCACAACCACGAAGATCCGGAAAGTCTTGTTGGGCACGTATTGATTGTCAAGTTAAAACCAAAGGAAATAGAGACGGTGAAGTCTATGAGGAACGTAATGAAAGCGAGTGCAATCCTATCTAAGATAAAGGCGGACGACCCCAACAACTTGTCTTCATTATCTACAATTAAGTCGGTGCTAGCAACGATCAAAAGGACGGAATGGGATGGTCGAATGGTTATGCAACAATCAGAGTGGTTAGCCGAGAAACACAATTACACGTTGAGAAAAGAAAAAAGGGATGGTAAAGTGATTCATATTTTCTTGGCATATCCGAAGATGATCCAATTGGATCAATGCTTTCATCAAATTTTGTTGATAGATGCTACTTACAAGACAAACAAGTACAACATGCTATTGTTGAACATTGCTTGCCACACTTCGGAAAAATGTTTTACAGTGGCGTGGGGTTTAATGGATGTTGAGAACGATGTGAGTTTAATTTGGATGTTGTAAGCATTAAGGTCGATTTATAATGGCGAGCATTTTCCAAGGGTTATTGTAACGGATAACAATCAAGCCTTGATGAATGCAATAAAGGTAGTGTTTCCGGAAGCCAAGAATTTGCTTTGTACATGGCACATTCAATGCAACATCAAATCCAGTTGCAGACATCATATCCAAGCTAAAAAACGAAACAAAGGTACCAAGAGGTCGAAGGAAGAGGATGAACGTATTAGTAAACTAACCGTGGAAGAACGAAAAGAAGAGAAAAGGTTTAACTGATGAAAAGTGGGTCGAGGATGGAATAAAGTGGTCTTTATTTCTAAAAGCATGGGATAAGCTAGTTTGGTTGATGACGGAGGAAGTTTATGAATACAACTTGAAGAAATTTGAGGATGAATGGGGCAAGAACTATCCCAAACCAGTTAAGTATTGGAAAACACAATGGTTGGGACCGCATGAGGACAAGTTTATGTTTGCATGTACATATGAATATCAGAACTTCAAGAACGAGGCAACAAGCATTGCAGAGGGGTCCCATGGACGATTAAAGAAAATACTAGTCGGTAGTCAAAATGGGGTTGTGTCGGTCCAAGAAGCAATCCATGAGTTCACCAATCGTGACCTCACTAAGATTTACGGTTCAATAGAAAAAAGTCGGCATAGATTCCCGTTAGCATATTTAAAACATAAAAATCTTCTAAGGGGTATAGTTTACAAAGTTTCTTGGTGGGCAATAAATTACGTGATACAACAATTGGAGTTGTATAGAGATCACGATGATGAGACTACGGTTTGCAATTGCAAGACGATGATAGGTATTGGTCTCTTGTGTCATCACATGCTTGGTAGGTATGTTGAAGTGATTGACATTAATGATATTCATCCCTTTTGGAAGCAATTATCTTTCACTCAAACACCCCGGTGGTTGATGGTGCGTCGTTCGTGGAGACGGAAATGTTTAATCAAATACTCGAGCGTTATCCTACGTCAAATGGGACACAAAAGCAAATATCCATACACCATTTAGAGGAAGCCCTCCACCGCTCACTAAAGGTTGTTGAAGAACCAATTAAATGAAAGGCGATGGGTAGGAAGAATACCGAAAATCCAAGGTCGATTCAAAATAGTTGAAGGAATGGTTATCTAGTCAACGAGAGATTTCTAGGCATGAGCATATTGAAGTTGAGTATCAAGATGTGCCGGTTCTAAGGAAAATGGGTCATCCAAGGAAGGATCAAGGTGGACCAAACTCACGACAAGTCAAACCTAAGGTCTCTACAATTCCTTCTCAAGTAAGTCAAACCCAACCTATACACAGAAGACCAAATCGAGGTACGTATACATTATATGATGAGTATTTGAAACAACTCCATCTACTCATTATACTATTTTTTTTCTCCACCGACGATGTCGATGGGGATGGCAATTGTGGTTTTCACGTTGCTTCGAAAAAAATAGGAGACTGTAGTGAGGCGGTTACCGAGAATATCACCCAATGATAATATTTAAGAAATAAGATGGCCGCCCAACTATTGGAGGATAAGGTATCCTATATTGAAATGATGAGAGAAGGAGATAGACATGTTGAAGAACAAGAGTTGAAAGAGTTATATACTCATGTAAAATGCCGAAAGGGATTGAAGACAATCAGGTCCAAGTATTGGATGGTATTGCCGAAATGTGGGTATCTTTTAGCGGGTGTTTTGAACTGCGTGGTATACTATTTATGTCCTCCTTCCTTAGGAGTAAGTATTATGCTTACACCCACAAGGACGATTTGTGATGAGTCGGTCAAGGATAGACGAATCATTATGGCATGGGTTGATAGCAATCATTTTATCGGCTTAAGGTAAACAGAAGATTGCCCATTACCTCTATTGAGTAGGTAGTCTGATTACTTTCCAACTAACCATTGGAAGGAGTGGTCGAAGCAATACGATTCCAACATGGAGCGTTGGAATCGTTTAACAAACTTTGCCAAGGACCAATTGAATTGACTGAGGATGGTTAGTTTAGTTGAACATGTATTTTGAACATTGCATTTTCAAGTGATAGAAAAATATAAATGTAATGTTTCGGTGTTATCGTCATTGTGTTTCTATACACAGTGATTGAAAAATATATTAACACTATGTTTTTTATGTTATCGTCATTGTGTAACATGGAGAAAGTTTTTTGACAATATTATATTGTAAAATCGGAATTATCGGGATCACCATTATCTTCCGATTTGAACAATCGGAAGTAGATAATTATATTGTAGTTCCGATTATGTTGAATATTGTCAACATGAAATCAAGTTAAAATCACAATCGGTATATATATGACAACAATAACTTCCGATTATACTAAAAAATCAAACACAAAAACCTATTTTCCCTACATAGAGAGTTGTATCGTCGTAATATTTTCAAAAAATTACTACAATGACTATAATCGGTAGATAATAGTATATTCTAACTACCGATTATGTATCCATGGTAATTATTCTGTGATTCATATTTTTTCTTGTAGAATGCCCTTCACCTTAAGGCGGCGTGCACGAACCTTAAACGGGTTGAATCTGTTCATCACCTTAAGGATATTAAAATGAGCTTCGTAACGGTAATTTGATCGTTTCCATCGTCGCCATTCCTCGAGAGATCTCGCTATAACTTCATCATTAGTTTCACCCCTCAAACGATATCAATTAAAAAGATAAGTTAAATTCACAAATGGATCAACTTCTCTGCTTATGCAATTAAATCGACAAAAAAAGATCAGCTCTATTACGGTTATTGGGGTTACCGGTGTCAACGCAAAAATATTCGTGAATACTCTCCAAATAACTCATACTCATTACACCATTTTGCCTATGTTCTTCTCCTCGCCTCGGGTAGAATTGCACATAGCGCCTACATAACGATAAATTTTCTTCTATCGTGAATGGTTGAGCCATTAATCTTGAAGATGATTACTTCGATGTTGGAGAGTTAAAATGTATTGGAGGTGCATAAATGAGAAGACCTCACCCTCTTATATAGATTAGAGTCCCAACGGCTCTTTTTAAAAAAAAAAAAATTGTTGAGGCCTGGTGTAACAAGAGTGTATAGAAAATATGTACACTAAGTTCATACAAATATAAAAAATCGGAAGTATCGGGATCACCATTACCTTCCGATTTATAAAATCGGTATTCTATGAAACTTTATTTATTACCGATTATAGATGTTGCCCAAATTCGAAATTGAAAAATTTATCAAATTTCGAAAATTTTCATATTCCATAATCGGCAGTCTAAGAAAATGTATTTACTACCGATTGTATATGTAGCCCCAAATTCAAAATTGAAAATTTTATAAAGTTTTCAAAATTTACATACTCCATAATCGGTAGTCTATGAAACTTTATTTATTACTGATTATAAATGTACCCTCAAATTCGAAATTAAAAAATTTATCAAATTTCAAAGATTTTCATATTCCATAATCGGTAGTCTAAGAAAATTTATTTACTACCGATTGTATATGTTGCCCCAAATTCAAAATTGAAAAATTTATAAATTTCCAAAATTTGCATAATCCATAATCGGTAGTCTATGAAACTTTATTTACTACCGATTATAGATGTTGCCCCAAATTTGAAATTGAAAAACTTATCAAATTTCAAAAAATTTCATACTCCATAATCGGTAGTCAAAGAAAATGTATTTACTACCGATTGTAGATGTTGCCTCAAATTCAAAATTGAAAAATTTATAAAATTTTCAAAATTTGCATACTCCATAATCGGTAGTCTAAGAAAATGTATTTATTACCGATTATAATGTAAAATATGTCCAGAAACCAAGCAGTTCCATCAGCAGATGTAATCGGTAGATAATTATCACTCGATTTAGGATCAGCGGGTGAAATCGGTAGATAATTATCATCCGACAGTGGATCAACAAGCTTAATCGGTAGGTGGTGCATACCACTTATCTACCGATTGTAATGTAAAATTTCAACAAAGTTACTTATGAAGTATAAGTCTCTTGCAAATCAATCTATAATTCACAAAAAGAACCTAAAATCCATTCATCATCCATAAAGTAAACCATTCATTAACATTAAACATAATGTTAGAACTTATAATCCAAAAAAAACCCTTAAAAACTAGGTTGGCTTTAGTATGAAAATGATATTAGAACTTATAATCCGAAACAAGTTTCTTGTAAATCAATTGAAAATGATGTTCTCTAACAAGACAGCTATAATCTAATTTCTAGATTTTTTGGTTTTAGTACGAGCACGACGAGCACTAGGGACATTTGCTTCAGCATCAGGGACATTGGCTTCACCATTAGCACTCGATGAACCACGAAATCTTTTACTGGGCTTTGCTACTGGCCTCTTAGGCTTATTCGAAGCTTTCTCCCCAAACTTACTTGCATAAGCTTCATTATCAATGTTATCCAGTAGGTCTTTATGCTCTTTCAGCTTCTCAATTGATAAAGGCACTCCCGTCTTTATACGCCCAGCAATCTTCTTGGAGAAAAACGCAAACCTATTTTTCAGTTTTTATGCAATAAAAATCAAACGATTATTATCTAAAATATTGAACCGTAATATTAAAATCAAAAGGAAAGAACATTACGTACCAGTATTTGATAACCAGAAGGTTTGTCTTTGATGATACAAGTATAATCAGAAGCCTTGGTGGTCTTTCCTTTATCTTCACGGATCACATGAAGATGAGAATGGTCCAGATAGCATTCCATATAGCCTGGATGTACTTCATCACCTCGGTTGACAGGTCTCCCATCGTTGATCAAATATTGCATCATGTTATTTCAATCTTCAACAGATGGGTTACCAGACTACAGTGATAGAGTCCTTACCACATACACGATTCTCCACGTCCAATTCGAACTTGCCACGCATGTGACTCCAAGGTTCTTCTTGTACATAACCGAGTTGACGCATCATCCTTGAGGCATTGTATATAACATATCATGTTGGATGCCACAAGGGTTCATACTAAAACGAAAACTCAGACCTTCCCGCTATATGTCCACTAGTTCGGTCTTCCTTGTATGGACCAAATCATACATCTTTGGACGTCATTAAAGTCTAATTTTCTCCTCAAAGAAATCAACTGCTGATCCTTAGACCTTGAAAGGTTGTTGTCGAAGATGTATTTTGTTCCTCTGGGTGTTCCTTTCTGCCATATTGGGTTCTCTATGGCCAAATCGAGGAACGGGAAGTGGTCATAGATCCATGTCTAGTGCACATATCAAACCAAGTATGAGAAAATTGATTCTTAAAAGAGAAAAAAATAAATAAAAATTAAAGCATCAATAGAGTTACCAAAATACATGTAGTAGGCTCACATTCCCGACAATTTGGCTAGTTGCTTCCCTCGATGCCTTTATTAACTCTTCCATGAAGAACGCATGGCATGCGGTGCCCCACGAGTAGTCACGAAATTTATTGAGAGGATGCAATAGTTGTAGCAGGTTAGCGTCGACCCGGTAGCCACTACAATTTGGGAAAATGACATATCCAATTACACAGAGGAGATATGCAGTGGCTGCAGCATTCACTTCGTCGTCGCAAAACTCTGGATTCTTTTCTTCTTTATCCTTGGTGCCTTTAAACATATTCATCAAGTGGACCATGCTGAACTGCCTAGTTTTGTAACGAAAGCACCGGTTGAACTCAATGTCGGATGTCGCTCGATCCCAACCAAGACACTTCTGAGTGTAAAAATAAAGTTGTTCCCAGCTTAACTGCTTTACGTAATCAAACTTAACGGTTGTACCATGGTCAGCGAGACTATGAATCTGCACCACATCATCTGGGGTGATCATCATCTCTCCAAACGACATATGAAAGGTGTCGGTCTCAGGATACATTCTCTCCAGGAAGGCTGATATCGACACCCGGTCATGCTCGAACATTGAATTCTCGACAGCAGTAGATAACCCCGAGTCATAAATAATTTGCTTGAACCTTTTACACTCACCATCTAACGGCCACTCTTTCATTTTTCTTGACGCATCTGTAGGTTTGAGTAGACAAACTGCATGAGAATGGTCCTAATATACACGATGAATTATAAAATAGTTAGAATAGTTGTTAACACTTCTATGAATAAAAGACAGTAGCTTAAGAATGGTGTTTTATAATTATTACCTCAGTTGAATAAATTTCTTTGGATTATGAGTCTTTGTATCCAAATAACAGATCTCCTCTTTCTCTTGGTAACCCAGGGATTTGGCCTGCTTCAATACCCTTCATCTTCAAAGAGGTGGGGACATGGTGTCCTCTTTTCTTCTTAATTACCTTCTTTGTACCTTTTCCTTCTCCTTGTGTAGCACTTGGTTCTCCTTCTTCTTGGTTTCTAACTTGTGGAGCATTTGGTTATCTTTTTTCTTGGTTTCTAACTTGTGGAACACTTGGTTGTAAACTTGGTTGAGTTCCTTCGGTGATAGAGATTCCGCTAGCGCTTTTTTCTCTTCTTGCACTAGCTATTACTTTCTTACCCCCTTCACGACGAGACCCCAAAATAATTGTATTTTTGCCTTGCTTAGCTCGTCTTTCCCTAAAAAAATAAAATAAAGAAAAATTAGCTCATAAGAAACCGTTTAATCACTACATAATTTGTAGAAAAAATACATAAAAACAACCGATTATTCATAATCGGTAGCTCGGGTCCTAGATTATCTCCCGATTATGCAATAATTTTGGGTCATAAAACTCTAAGCTATGGACACAGATATAATCGGTAGTCAAATAAACAAACTAATAAACGATTACAAAATAATCGGTAGCTCAGGTCCTAGATTATCTCCCGATTATGCATAAAAGTTGGATCAGAAAACTCTAAGCTATAGACACACATATAATCTGTAGTCAAATAAACATAATAACAAACGATTACAAAACAATCGGAAGTCAAATACAAAACCTATCTACCGATTAGTTAAAGAGAAATCAAAGGTTTTAAGGCAAATACAATCGAGAGACAATAATCAGACATAACTACCGATTATGATGTAGCTCTAACATTTTTTCCAAGTTTCAAAATATTTTAATCGGAAGTTAATAGCTACTACATATCTACTGATTGATTCAAAACTATATTCCTCTACATGAAACCATCTAATATAATCGGTAGTTAGATAAAAAAATTAACTACTGGTTAAGCCTAAATTTTAGTATAGAAAAAAAATCAATAGTTAATGACTAAATATAACTACCGATTATAGTCGATGTGCTTGAGAAATGATGATTTTTTTCATAATCGGGAGTTAACAACTACTACATATCTACCGATTGATTCAAAACTATATTCATCTACATCGAAACCATCTAATATAATTGGTAGTTAGATAAAAAAAATTAACTACCGATTAAGCCTAAATTTTGGTACAGAAAGAAAATTGGTAGTTAATGACGAAATCTAACTACCGATTATAGTCGATGTGCTTGAAAAATGATGAATTCTTTCATAATCGGGAGTTTAAACATATACGAAACTAACGATTCTGGGTAAAAACCGAAAACCCTAGAAATTATAGTGACGATTTCAATCAATTGAAGCAAAATAAACCCAAATAGTGGTATACCCTTACCTAATTGGGGTCATCATACACTCCTGGAGAGTACAATTGTCAGAATCAGTCTCCATATCTAGATCTTCATCTTCGTGTTCTTCATCTTCTTCATTATGTTCTTCAACAATCTCTTTGTTTCTTAATCTCCCCACAAAATTTGGCTTGTTACTATTATCAGATTGACAGCTTGTTTGTTTCTATCAAGCCATCTTTATATCGAAATATCGATGATGATTTGGTACAACGATTAACGACGAATTGGTTTTGAAAATTTCACGAGGGATTTTTTTTCTCACAATTGGTAGTCAAAAGGAAGAGAAGAAGAAGAGTTAGATTTTTCTCATATCGGTAGTCAAGGAGAAGAGAGAAAAAAAGAGTTAAAAATGAAATGAAAGTAGTTTAGGTTTTCTACTTTTATTAGTAAAAGGGTATATAGATATTTTTATCTATCATTAGGCTATCCCATAGTCATATCTATTGGATGGATATAAATAAATCGCCCCGAATTCTTTTTGAGTCGCCTTCAAAAACACAACAACACGACACCCACAATGACTTCTTCAACTTACAAGTTTTTTATTGAAATATAAGCAGAATGATTTGTTTGGATGCAAGATTCACTTCCACTAAACAAATATTAAAAGAGCTCGAGACTTCTTAATAAGTTCATGATGCAGAATCAAATTCAGCTCACAAACAGTCTGCAACTATTGAGTATTTGCTACAACCTTTTTTCTGGAAATGAAAATTTTTAGTTGGTTACAACCTAGAAATTCAAAGTGCTGGTTAAAATTACAATTCAGCAAACCTCCTTTGATCTACTGCACTCAAACTCATCTCGCCCAGACCTGACCATGAACATCTTTCTTGTAGTACTGTTTATCCCATGACCAAGGAACATCTGAAGAAATGGAAAAGAAACTGAAAATGGGGCAAAATACTATGTTGTGATGAGAAATGTATATAACAGAAGTAAGAGATTCAGTAGTCTCTGGTAGAAGGATTGTGACCTTCAGAGGAATATGGCTGTGGAGGAAGTTCATAAGGAACTGGCAGTGTTATCACTTCAGATGATGAATCTGTATTCTTGTTTCCTTTCCAACATAGAGTTACCATTCTCATCTGGCGATCTTCACCGTTTTTTGAAGATTCACACTTAACCTGATATATAAAATGAATCTGATTATTATTGTAGATAGTGGAAAGCAAACAGCTTGACGTATACAAATTTGGATGACAAAACGCATTACCTCTGTGGAACCACCATTATCTGTACAAGAAAAACTGCAATCTTTTTTTATAGATGTAGGCAAGAAGAGCACCCCCAGCTAATGTGATTGATGGAATAGACACCAAGAAACATCAGTTATTATGAATAGATCAATCCTATATATTATCTGGTTTCTGTTAAATTCATAATTTAACCATTAAAATCTATGAAACAATGCTTAGGAACAGAAAATGTTCAAATATATGGGTTGGCCTACACAGTTGAAGAAAACATACCTCATAAGACCGGATCATCAATTGGGAATCCTTCTTTTGGAGTGCACCCCAAGCAGCTTTACTAAGATTTGCTGAGGTCAGAAGGAACCAACTTTCATGTGGGGAAAAAAAGAATAAAGTTACTTTCACGACCACAAATTGCAAACAAAGGAAGAATAACTACTGATGCATAAATAAAGTAGTAGCATTGTGACAGGGTAAGAAGTAATACTTACGCAAGGTTTTGACCACTGTATCGGGTATACGTCTTTATATGAGGCATTGCACGACTGGACAACCACACACATGTTAATACATCACTAGATTGAACAAGAATTATGAGGTTCACAAACAAGGCAACAATTTTAAGAAAAATCATACCACAATCCTTAGTAATATGTTGAAAATTTGTTGGGTGATTATTAAAATACCATCAGATGATGTCAGTTGTCAGCAGGCTTTTGTAGACCATATAAAAAGGAAATTACTTATATTAGCTCCAAAAGCGCTATAAATACAGTACCTGCGACCACTGTGGTCAGCCTTCCATTTGGCCCAATACTTTTTCAAGAAATCTTTCTCCACATTTTTTTGTGGGCTAGGAATGCAACTGCCAGCTGCATAGCCCTGAGAATGTACCAAACAAACAAGCAAAAAAATCAGGCACCGCGAAAACATTTTGTGCAACGTCACAAATAGAACGCAGTGATGATAGCAGATTGGTCACAAGACACAGAAAAAGATATTCAAAACCTATATGTTATAATACTGTAGATAGTAGAAAATAAGATGATGTAACACAAAGAAAAGAGAATTTAACGATTTCTTCATCAGTACTGACTGTCTATTTCCCCAAGAACTGGATAAATCCTTCTTTGAGTAGAATGAAAAATTACCTCTAAAGAGCACCTAACATCTTCAACTGTAGGCCAAACTATAAGTTCTTTTCCAAGTCCCAGAGATGACTTATCTTGAGTGGATCCCGATGACATTGATGATGCTAACTCAGCCATCCACTTCTCATCCAAAGAACCAAGAGAGGAAAACTGTGACAAAATATTACGAGCAATATATCAGTGATGTGCAGTCAGAAAACACATACTGTATTAGGTTGTCACTTAATTTAACAAATTATACCTGATACACGAGTGGAGACTTCTGAAATTCTTTATCAAAAACACAGTCCTGCAGAACACTACGAAGTTTCATATGTCCCCATTTTTTCAGATTAGAACCTGCGTGGTACCCAGGAACTGATCCAATTAGTCTAACCTGAAATGTTTTCATTAAGAAATAAGAATAGGAAGAAATGGTATTCGGAGTGATTGTAGGAGCTTCCAAAAAGTTAACAGGGAAGGGAAAGGATTTGAATGACAAAGAGACTTCACAAGCAAGAAGAATATTAAGATTTCAAAAGATACTGTTCTTTTAACATACCGCCGCTTTGCTATAATCAAACTTCCTGAAAAATGATGAATTGATCTTGACATTGCCGATGACTGGTAAATTGACTTCAATTTCAGGCCACTGCAGACGCTCAAAAATCATTAATTAACACCACTTTTGCTGAAATTGTAGAAAGGCAACATAAGCTTTGCATACCATCAGCATAATTGATGCTCCATACTGATTATGTTTTTAAAATAAAGGTAAAACCTAGGCTCTAAAGAACTAATAGCATAAAAGTTTAAGATACACCATCTTAGAGCTACATACATCTTTGGAAGAAAAAAAAACGTACCTTTAGCGCACTGAGATAATCAACCAAGTCATTTTCAAATCCGCATCTTTTGTTTTGGTCATTTAGATCTTTCCAAGGAAAATCTTGCATCCATAAACCTTGACTTTTGTTGTTCCAGTCAACATGTATTAAGTTTGCAGTGTGTATAGCAACACGCAAACCTTTAGGATAAACAAGGAACATGGCCTTTGAATGGTGTGTACCATATGAAATGGGCAACGGGGGCTTGTGCAGAACCCAATTCACAGGCTTATTCTTCTGACAAATTCAGATGAGACAAAATGATTACGAGTTGGATTATCTTTTTTTTGTTCGAACAGATAATGGGGTGTTGGAGAGTTTCTTTATCATAACAGAATTTTGAAGAAATAGTCATATGGTATAACTTGAAGAGCAAATGAACCTGCAAATGAGATAGTGTGCCGTCGCCTTCACCGTGAATTACAAGCACACGAGGAATCTTTGTGAGAGCTGGGCAAGCTACAACCAATAAACCTCTCCCATGGTTAGACCATAACACATAGCAATTTACGCATATGAAATCAGTGCAGCAATAACATCAGGAGTCAAATGAAAGCCATTGGAAAACATATCAGCCAACGACAGCAGACACAACTCACCAGATATCAACCAATCCATATCAACCATATAATTCGAAAGAACTGCCACTAGCACATTCCCCTACTAACCAAGCAAAAAGACGGTTTAAATCAGCTATTCAAAACTACAGGACAAAGACACAACAATAACAAACTCATAAGTCTCATCACATTTCTTCTTTGTTTCTTATTTTATTTGGGTTCCTGTATAATCATTCTCTCGTTATCCGAGTTTTGATCTTCTTGTCACTCTTGTATATTTTTACAAACAGTATTCTTTCTTTTGAATACATCACCATCAAAAAAATCTGATTTGAAGTGTATTTAATTGTTTTTCCCTATTCACCTGATGTTTTTATATTCTTATGTACCCACAGTCCCTAAGAGCTCTTAAATATCTAATTGAGTTTATCAGGATCAGTACCTGCACATTCCTAGTTTCTGTATTCATACTGAGAAGAATAAATATAGTTTTTACATTGGAGATTGGCATCAAGGCACAAAACACAACGTCCACCGAGGGACCAAACATAAATAAAATTAGGACTAACCTGAATTACATCTTGGATCGAAACTGAGGAGGAATTTGCCCATGAAGGCAGCCCTTTGACTCGCAGGAGTTGGAATCCTAAAGGAAGTTTATCCTTTGCAACATCAAACTGACGAATAGTTCTGCAACTATCATGAGAGTCAAAGCTGGTCTGACCCTGATTCATAGGGTAACTAGAACTTCCTGACACCGTATCTCTTTTTAAAGCGGAGACATCTCTTATCATCTCATCCTGGACAACAGATCATAAAACACATAAAACTGCGACGCCTACTAACCTAGGTACAATAGTGAATTTGGTACGAAACACTAATGCATGTTGGTCAAACAGTAACACGACATAGAATTGGCATTCCCTTAAAGTGGACAAACCTGAAGAGTTCTCGCTAGAGCTTCATCTTCATCGATTTGCCGCTTTCTCTTTAGATTTATGTTTTCATCTTCAGTGGGTTTCATGACGGTACCCGAAGACAATGTAATTTGATCAACAGCCGATTTCACGTACTTGAAAAAGTGATGCCCAGGAATCAACTCTACTATATCCCCATGTACAAGTATAGCACTCTCTTTAGAAACAAATTTCTTCCTTCCATCCCCAAACTTAATAGCAATCGGATTCCCTCCCTCCTACAAGTACATTCTCATTCTCAAACAAAAAGACATAAAGCCAAAACCTTTATATCTATCTAATATAACATTTTAAGGACTTACCACAGTCACCTCAAGAGAACCATCAAGCGAGGCATTCAAACTGATGTGTTTACGGCTCACTCGTTTATCCGAGACCGATATATCATCTCTTCCAATAACATTGATGCCCTCAACTATTTCTAGCTTGGGGATTGATTCATCCTCCTCATCCAAATTGGTTTTTAGTGGAACCAAATATCCAATTGTAACCTAGAAATGTATCAATATAAACAAGTGAGATACTTCTTTTGAAGAAAGGAAACGAAACTAAGAGATAAACAGAGACTTACCCGAGATCCAGTCATGTTTGACTTAAAGAACCATTAACAAACTTTGATACAGTTAAGACCAGCTGAGGATACTGATAATGATCAAGGAATGTGGAAGAATGAGGAGACAACGAGAGAAACTTAAAACCCTAGTTCTGATATCTTGGAAACATTGAAGCAGGAAAGGATTTCGGGAAAGAAGTTCTTTGTTATGGTTTGGTGTGGTAAGAGCGTCCACAAGGGCGCGAGTAAAACACGGAAACAAACATCAAATATCCTCTTTGGTCCGTAAATGGGTAGCGCAGAGGCGCGAGTAAAAATGAGTTTTAGTCTATATTTTATCCTGTAGCAGATTAGATTTGGGTTATTTTTTGGACTAAAAATGGTTTACTCGGGCGAACTCGTAGTGTTACGCCTAGCATCAAGCGGTGTCGCAATGTACCGCATGGAATGAAGCGTTATCCTGGGACAACGCTCAGAAACACGTGCGGTAAGCTAGGAATACGCCTGATCAAGCGGCACACTAGGACTTCGCCTGCTGAAACGATACTCTAGGATCACGCCCACCACCAGGCGGACTCCTAAGGCACCGCCCCATCCAAGCGGTTCACTGGAGCTACGCCCAACACCATGCGGGTTCCTAGAATTGCGCTTGCAATTTGGTGAGTCGTTAGAATCCCGTCCCACTTTGGGCGTTACTCTAGAGTAACGCCTGTTATATTTCAAACAAAACACCACCTGCAAACTCTCATCTTCTGCTTCAACAACACAATTCTTGAAAAAATTTCAAACAAAACATACATAATGGAGGGTTCAAGCTCATCACCAATTACCAAGTGTTCTCTTTGTATTTCTGCTGGTCATGTTGCCAGAGATTGTCCTTGGGAAGGTAGAAAATGCACACTAACCAACTGCAAGGGGTACCTGTTTCTTAGAAAAGGAAATGTTGGATTTCAACCTTATGTGAAGTGCAACTACTGTGGAGTTTTCATCTGGTTAGATGCTTATGTAGCTTCACACTAAGGTATTCCACCACCTATTTCACCAACTTTACCAGATGATGAAAAGTGGTTAAAACAGAAGCAATTTTACTGCTACACATGTGGGGAAGCTGATCACATGGCTTACAACTGCAGAATCAATCTTTTACCATTCACAGATCCATGTTGTGATGGTAAGATGAAGCTGCTCACTTCTAAAAAAACTGAATCTATTGGAAACATATTCTACTTATGGCAAACATGTAAGAAGGTTAAGTTTCAATAAATATGTAAGAAACTGTTGAAATATGTATGAACTAAGATATTGTCATACTATTATAACTAGGTAATAAAGAAAAATGCAACTTCATATAGTATTCATATCATAACAGGAATTGCAACATAGAGATAGTACTAGTACTTCAGAAAAAGGGTTGGTCACAAAATTGAATCATATGCCATTTATGAGGACCTGTTCTGAAAATAAGTGAGAAACGACTTTCCTCATTCAATTTAGAAACGTTTTCAATCTTCCATTTGAATCTGGAAGATAAAGGGACGTCGTCGACAATATCTGCATGCTGATTTTGAACTGCAAGAAACAGTGAAGATATAAGTAAATCAATCACTTTGCAACACCAAAAAAAAAAAAAAAAAAAAAAAAAAAAAGCAAATCACAATTTAAAAACTATAAGTTTAAACAGAAGTTTGGACGATTAATTTCCAGTGCATAGCATGAATATAGTTCGGCACTCAGAAGTTGGGTTTCGAGTACGGTAGTATTTTGCATTGAAAATGACTCGTTCATATCTGTGCTGATGAAATCTCTGAGAAATTTTTTGCACTCTCTTGCTAGATTTTTTCCCTTTTTGAGTCTCTGAGAAAATCTAGTAAGAGAGTGTAAAGAATTTCTCAAAGATTTACAAAAGTTATTAATGTTTTTTTGTGCATTTCTTAAAAAAATATATATATCTTCTCCATTGCATTGCTAGCTAAATACTAACGCTTTATTTCCAATGTTTTCTTCTTCTTCTTCTTCAAAAATGACCAAAGGAGGAAGACAGAATGGGGTGGGCTGCTAACAACTCGCTTAAAATCCCAGGCGGGGCGCTAGGACACCGCCCGTCCCATTCATCCTACACGGTAAGTTAGCACATGTACAACTCCTTCAGGCCCGTTGCTAGCCCTTCGCCCCATCAGGCGTGATTCTGGGATACCGCACGTTTCTCGGGCGTGGTCCTAGGATACCGTCCAATACCAGGAGTTATGTTAGGACTCCGCCCCACATCGAGGGTTTCGCTAAGATTCCGTCTGGCGCAAGCGTTATCCTAGAATTTCGCTCGTGTTTCCAAGCACATCGCTGGGACACCGCCCAACACCAGGCGCATCGCTAGAACACCGCCCGACTATACATGGTTGTTCTTGGGCCGGACCAAAGACTAAAATTTTAGTCTTTGGTCTTTTACTCTATTCGACCCATTTTGGTTGCTCTAAACGAGAAAAGTATACACGTTTCCCAGAAGGCTTTATTGTTGCTAATTTCGCGCGGTGAAGGTGGGTTCTCTGGCGTGACAAGTATGGGCGTAACAGTCCGTTGGGTTCATACCAAATAAACGGGTCGGGCAAAGTGCCTATCCTTGGATGATTGGTTGACCACTGACCAACTAACTAATCAGGCTAAGCTCGACCTAAGCTTGGGCCTGATTAAGCAATATGCTGGGTCAGTTCAGGCTTGGGCACAGCTTTCCTAAAAAATGATTTTTGGGGACCCCTCAGAATTTGAGGGGACCATCCCTATTTTACTAAGGTCATTAAAAATAATTCTTGGTTCCCTTATCAATATAATTTTAGTAATGGCTAAAATATTCTTGTTTACTTAGAAATTAATAATATGAGTTAGATTAATTAGTTGATTGTTAGTTTTAGATTAGATTAAGATTAGATAAAACATTTGGGATAGAGAATTAGAGTTATTGTGACGGAGAAGAAGAGTTTTTAAAAAAAAATTGAAACCTTGGTTTGGTGATTGTTAAATTTACAATTAATGACTCTAGTGCAAACTAGGAGGAATTTGAACCTTTAAATCATATAAGAAACAAATTATTCGTCAATCTTCACAACAATCCGGTAATGGATGATTTGTTAGATGGTGAATGTGTTCTACCCCAACCCAATCTCAACCCCAAATAGGGTTTTTACGAGATTAACGAGACCACAACAAAGAATATTAAGATTATAATGTTTGGATACTCGAGTATACTTGTTAATGTGTTTTTGTTGCTTGAATTGGCAAATTTGGTGAAAATATTAAATTTTATAGGTTGGGTTCGGCAAGCTCGATATAAGTTCGGCTATGACTATGAAGAACACAGACATCTGAACTCTGAGTTCATGGAGTTAATGGAGATTTGGACTAAGTTCGACTATATTTTGGGTGTATCACTGGAATGTTCGGCTAGTTCAATTCCTAACTATTCCTAGCCGAAATATTAGTTAAAACTATTGGTAGTAGCCGAACTTAACTGGTAGTAGTACTAATGGTAGTAGCCGAACTTGGATATTCTGTTAAGTTTGAAAAGGTTGATCTTTTTGTTCGGTCAAGACTTTAATAGACTTTCTAACCGAACATTTCCCTGTTTTCCATTTTTTTGAACATTTTCCAACCGAACAATGTGATTCTTAACCGATATTTTGTTCAGTGAGTTCTATAATAGGATTTTCTAAACGAATAATTATTTTTACCGCTTGGAAGTTGTTAACAAAAGTATTTAAATTAGGGGGTGAAGGTCTAGTAGAAACCAAGATACGAAATTCATAACATTCTTTATTGAAGCAAAACAAATTACATTGAAGGAAAAGATCTAAAGTACTTCATAACATTACACTCGAACACTTATAATACATCGAAGTACGATATATTTTGAGCCAAGACTTGATAGCATGCATGATGCCTGAATTTTTTGTCAGCGTTCTTCTTATACTCGGCTTCAATATGAGTTGTATGAAAAAGGATATCAATAATAAGTTAGTATTATATTAAAATCGGATTCGATTAACAATGTAATAGATAGATACTTACTGTTTCATCACTTCCGAGCTCCGGATGAAATCTTTCATGTCGTCCAAATTCGTTCTAAAAAAATAACATCGATCTTAGAGCATTTTGAATCTTTCCTTCATGTTTATTATTGATCCTGATTTTTTATTTTCGTCTAACGTCACAAAACCCCAAAATATCTAATTCCAAAAACGATCCAAGGATTGATCTGTGTTGATGTTTACTTGTTCATCATACTTTATAACCGTCGCTCACGCGTGAACAACGACAACATCTTCTTTGGTGATGAATTTAATACCCAATTTTTTGTTTTTTCGGGATGATGAAGAAATGAGAAAGTATTTCAGAAGTGTGGGGATTTATTTTTTTAGAAAATTTTGAGTATAATTTGTAAAGAGAAGTGTGAGGATATTTGTTGTGGTAAGAGGCGTTTTTATAGGTCATAGAGACCCAAGTGCTAGTGTATGAACCCCAAATTTCGAGAAAATAGTCGTTGGCTCAAGGTTCAAACGACTCAATTTTAAAACAAAAATAATGTTCGGTTGGGGAAAGTTGTTATCGACCTAGCCGAACTCTAAAAATATGAAAGAATAGCCTAATTAGGAGGTTCGGTTAACTCTATCATATGCTTTACTAACCGAACTTTCATAGTTGAAACCAAAAAATAAAGTTTTTTCAAGTTAAAAAATTAATTTGAACCAAAACTTCCTCTGTTATTGCTTAGATTTACAGTTTTCCAACCGAATATTGAGTTTCTTAACTGATTTTTTAGTTCCGTGTTGTATGTAATCCCTAGACTAACCGAACAAATGGTGGTATATAATTGTACCAAAACCACATCGATTATTACCAACAGTAGGTAGATTAAGCATAAAGGTCTAATAGCAAGACGCTAAAAATAAAATTCAATAACATTTTTAATTGAAGGAAACGAGATTACAATAAGGGGAAATACCTAAAATAGAGAAACTAGACATGGAAATACAAGTCCCTAGAACTCAAACCATCATAGAACTATTGATGCCTGAATTTTTCGCCAAAGATTTCCTCGTAACGGAGCATCGAAAATTCATAGTATAGTTGAAATGCACTTAGTTGAGTTGCATGTTCTTCACTGCCGATGGTAGGATACCTCCGCTTGGTTTCCACCATAATCGATCCAAAATTATCATATCGACTATGAAGTAATTTGAATCTCTCCTTGATGGATCAAAATGATCATCCATTGACATTGCCCTCTAACGCGACAAAGAAAAGGAATACACGGTTCCATAAATTATCCGAGGGTTGAGATAAGTTAATGTTTAGGTCTTGATTATGATGTGTGGTCGACGACCAAGAGCGAGCTATTGCAGCATCTTCTTTGGTGGTGAATTCAGCATCCATGTTTGTTTGTTTTTTTTTTGGTATGATGACGAAGTAAAAACAATTTGGGAAGTATGAGGAATGTTTGTAGAGAGAAGTTTGGGTATTATTTGTGAAGAGAAGTGTGGATATTTGATGTGGCAGGAGATGTTCTTATATATCATAAAGACCTAACAACTAGTATATCTACCCAAATTTCGAGAAACTAGTCTTTGGCTCAAGGTTCTAACGGGTCCTTTTTGAAACATAAAGAAAGTTCGGTTAGAAAAAGATGTTATCGACATAGTCGAACTTCCAAAATATCAAAGAATAGTATTCAAGTATGTAGTTCGGGAAGCTCGATAATAGGCTTTAATAACCGAACTTAAAGGTCTAAATCAAAAAAAAAAAGTTAGGTTAAGTTTAAAATTGGTATTCTAATCGAACCTTTCTCTGTTTTTCCAAATAGGATTTATAAACCGAACTTCTTAGTCCAACTTACGAAATTCATTAACTAAAGTTTCAAACCAAGTTACGAAGCATTAATGTCAAGTACAAACTAACTTACGAAATTCAAACCATGTAAATGTTTTAAAATGCAAACATACTGAATTCAAACACTCATGCACCACGTTGACAAGTGCGATGAACTCTTTTACCACGTCCAAGTTCAGGATCTTGTTCTTTAAGTTCTTTGACGGTTTGGGTCTCATCTCCACTTGGTCTCATCTTAGTAGCAGCAGCATCACTTGAACCTTCCCCTTGTTGTCGACTCATCTTGGGCGCCTTTGCGTTGATCGGTTATACCTCATTGTTCGATATGACCTTGTTCCATTTGTTGTAAAGGGTTGTCTGTTCTTCTGTCGACATAGGCTCTTCAGTGCATATTTTAGCCATCATTTTCCTCAAGAGCTTCCTACCCGCCTTAAACTATCCAAAGTTAAACATAAAAATACGTTATTTTAGATTAAACTTTATAACACGTCAAAAATCATAAAGAAAAGAACTTTATTTAACACACTTTCCAACACCTTCGCCACATCTTCACCGTAAGTAGGCATCTTCCAAGTTTCAACACCCTTATCCTTCGTCTTCGCCCTATCCGCCTTAGCTTGTTGAACTTGATTTATAACATAGGGATGGGTAATACCTAGATACCATTCCATGTACCCTTCTCCATAGGCACTTTGGACACCCTCCAGAGTTATACACTCATCTTCATCAATAAGGTATTCATCCATGTTGTTCCACATCTCTGGCGTTGGTTGTGGATCACAAAAGGGCTTAAAGAAATTGTCTGTGTTCTTTGTACCCCTCTTCAACAATCTAAAGTTTTCATTTTCCACGGTTGGTATAATCTGCACACAAGAGAGCTGGCAAAATACTCTTCGAGGGTTGTACGTTGAGTAACCGCCAGGAAAGAACAATGGCCCATAGTAAGCCGCGACTGGTGAAATCTCAACCTCGTCAAAAGAGTAAGGATGAAAAACTGCTTTATCCGCTCTCAAATCATCGGACACCGCCCTCAAATCTTCCGACGGATTCCCTTTAGCCTTATTCTGCCCGCGCTTAAACACATACTTTCTGGCCATCGACTGCCCATCAAGTCAACCGTCTGCGTCATCATACAATTTCAATACAGGGAAGTGGTCGTACACCCACACCTGAGGAGAAAAATCATGACTAACAAAAGTTCGGATGGAACACAAATTCAATTATCAACCCAACATCAAAAAGTTCGGCTACATATAAAGATTCATCAATCATCTTTCTACAAAATTAAATTTATTGGTATGGGCACGTATGTCGAAGATTACCTGGAAGAGGGTGTAGTAGCCTCCGATTTGTGAAGTATTAATCTGATTAGCGCTCCTAAGTTGGTCTTGAAGGAACGCAAGGACCGGAATGCCCCAAGATTAATCATCGACCTCTTTGAGGGGATACAAAAGTTGGAGAAAATTGTCATCTACCCTGTTTCAGAAGTTTCGGGAAAAATGAGGTTGCCTAGCTGATACAACAAGTAAGCAGTGATATGTTTCTTAATCTTTTCCTCGTCCATTACCAACTCTCCACTCTACTTTTTTTCTTTTCCCTCCGAATTCCTTCTTCAAAATGACCAGTTTGAACTTCCTCAAATTCTTGAACTGACGACCCTTGTTATCAATCTCCATCAACTCCATACCAGGTTCAGGCTCCATAAAAGAGCGTCTGAAATCCAACTTGGTGTTATTTCGGCTCCACCCTAGTGTTTTCCCCGCTAAAACTTCTAGATCTTCAAAACTCATCTTACCTTTATAGCCTTCAGAAATACATTTCTTATTCACTCTAAGACCCCTGATCCTGCGCATGTTGTCAGGAGTGATACATCTCGCCAAATGGGAAATGCATGGTATCCTTCTCTGGGTAGAACCTATCGGCAAACACTAAGACGGTGACACTATCAAACTGGGTATGTGCATAATAGACAACAGACTACAAAACATATGATTTGACTCTCTCCACCACCTGTTCACACTCATCCTCTATATCTATGAAACCACCTTCTGGCGTCTCAACGGTCTAGTCGAATTGTTATGATCCTGCTGTTTGTGGGGAAAAACGAATTAAAGGGTAATTTAGGAAAAGTGGGGTGAGCAGGTGATAATTCGTCAATCCTTAGACATTTTTTAATGTTGAAGTACTTTTTTTATATTCAAGAGATCAATCTGTACAATCATGGCTAAACCAAGCAATGGTCATTCCATTCTTGCTTCAGTCACAAAGGAGAAGGAGAAAGGTTGATCTTAGGGGGGGAAGCGAGAAAAAGATCAAGGTCAGAGTATCAGACTTTGTAGAATGTAATTGGTTTGATTAGCTATGAACATTTCTCTGTGTGAGAAAATCGAATGATTGAGTTATTCAACTTGATTTTTTTTATATTAGACTTGTCTCAGGGTTCGACTTGTTCAGACTTGTTCCTTTTGTTTAATAGATTAAAAATCTATTTATATCATAGCCATTGTAACCACTTGACCTCTTCTCTTGAAGAAAGTGTCGATGGTTGAGTAGCGATGAAGTGGAAAAGGTGTTGACAACTGCTCTCCACTTTGATAAAGGCTGAATAGTCAGTTATTCAACTTACCACTCCTCTACTCAACTGCTGATCAAACTTTCCAGAGTTTCTCTTTAGTAGGTGCATTGTTGCACCACATGTCGCAGACCACCATACCAAAACCTTAATGAGTATCCTCCCATTTGTGACATTTAATATCTCGTGTAAATTTTGTATTATTGAGCAAATGCTAATAATATTAAGTCGAATGAGACTTACTTAGTCTTTTGACTAAGTAAGTCTTACTTGACTAGCATGATGAGCCTAGAAGATTAAAGACAAAATAAATATGTATTTATTTGTGTATAAGGAGAAGTATCTCCAACTTAGTCAATTTTGAATTAACATGCCTATTTTGTAAAAATAAGTGCATGTTGCTGAGCATGAGAAAAATGTACATGAGGCCAAATACAAAAATATATGTGTGAGAGGCCACACATATAAATGAGACCTAGCATGTCCTTTGATAAATAAATTAGGGTTTTGAAATTTGCATGTATGCAGCAAACCCCAATAAGAAAGTATTAGAAGCTGACGTTAAGGCTCCCTAGTTGAAAGGATTAGCTAAGCTACATGAGTTTTTCCAATTTGAACCAAGACACACAAGTACGGGGTAAAAAAGTAAAACGCCTATCTTTGGTTGAAGAGGCAAGGAGTCCACGTTTTTTACTCTTTGTACCAAGCCACACATGTTGAGGGTAAAAGAGTAAAACACCAAATTCGACAAGAAGCAAGTTGTCCAGTTTTTACTCTTTGTACTAAGCCTCACATGTTGAGGGTAAAAGAGTAAAACGTCAAATTTGGACGAGAAGCAAGACGCTCATGTTTTTACTCTTTGTACTAAGCCTCACACGTTGAGTGTAAAAGAGTAAAACTCAAAATTGGATGAGAAGCAAGACGTCCATGTTATTGCTCTTTGTCCTAAGCTTCACACGTTGAGGGTAAAAGAGTAAAACGCTAAATTTGGACGAGAAGCAAGTTGTCCACGTTTTTACTCTTTGTACTAAGCCTCACATGTTGTTTTTCCTATGAGAAAAATGCAAGAGCTTAGCTTTTAGTTGAGGCACACACGTTGGGGGTTGGAAAGGAAAAAGTGGTTCGATTAGGGTTTGAAAGTATTAATTAGGGTTTGAAAGCATTATTTGATTTTTTGAGACGCAGACGCACATGCTTAGTCTTGAGACTAAGATAGACAAGCTTTGTAAGAAGCAGGAGAAACCTTATCTCTCCTAAGACGTACAGGATAGGGGGCATCAACCCTTGATGATCTAACCCAACTTTTTCATGCCCAGACAACCATTTATCTCCTGGCATGGAAGATTTTGATTTTTGAGGTCATTCAGGGCCTCAAAAAGACGAAACAGACAAAAGTCAGAAATTCAGGAATTTTTCAGTTGTGACTTAGTTTAATATTTTTATCATATCTTTTATCTCGTTTGTATGATTGATGCGATTTTTTAGTATGTTATAGTGGGCATCCTTACGAAGAGTTTGATATATAAATCATCCCTTGATTCATTACTAATTGTTCCCAGCTCATGACTTTGTACAGGAAAATGCAGAATTGCGCCTGATGAGGTTGGTGTAAAAACGCCTATTTAGGCCTTTGGGTCATTTGCTTGCACATTGGATGTTAGATGAAGGATGTTTATGCCATTGGTTGCTTCCTTACGCAAGGATTGACGTGGACAAGGCTAAATTTAGCTAGTAAAAGATATATTTTGTGTTTAGCACAATCCTTGATTTGGTGTCTGAGCACATATGTGGTACTTTACTATTTTACCCTGACAAAAACCCACCATCTATACCTATAAAATTAAAATTACCATAATCATTGGATAATTAACACATAAAATCATTACTAAGACAACATATAATTAAGATTCAATACCTTTGTCGAGTAGATTTTGGCAGCCATGAGCCGAATAACACTTCGCCTCCATCCCATGAGGTGAGTTAGTAGCAGTTAAACACAAATCTTTATCAGGAATATGTGAATATCTATCACAAGGTTTCTTGGTCGTCTTCTTCTCTTTAAAGACAACAAGAGAAAGATTTGGTTGTAGTTCTTCGTCTTCCTCTTCCAAGTCATCTTCTTCTTCATCATCCTTAACTTCCTGCTCTATCTATTGGTTCACTTCATGGATTACAAATCCCGGTAATGACCCTGATATCTTTGTAGCTTTAGTTCCACGTTTAACTTCCCCTCGGTGTTTACCGTAGCGAGGTGTTAGAGTTCTAAGATCTACCACCCCCGTCTGCTTACCTTTACCTTTCGACTTGCCCCTAAAAACAAAACATAAACTACTTAACTAAATTCGAATAATACAACATTAAGTTCGGCTAAAAAATAAAAACTTCGACTAAGAAAATCAAACTATCGATTAACCGAACATAAAGTTCGATCAACAAACAATATGTTCAGTTAGCATACATCCTAGTATTCCTAAAAAATGTTATGTTGGGTTGGATTTTTTTTTTTAAAGGATAGCCGGAATTTTGATTAAAAAGTTCGGTTAACAGAAAAATTGTTTGGCTGGTATACGTCATTTTTTCCCTAAAACAGTGTAATGTTCAGTTGAAATGTTAGGATAGACGAAATTTATGTTTATGTTTTGGACTAAAAGTTTTGTTGAAAAATAAAAATATCGATATAGCCGAACTCTAAGATTTTCTTATCCACTATAAAGTTCGGCTAAAAAATCTAGAGAAAAAAAAGTTCGGCTATCCATAACATTATTTCTCAACCGAATTGTTGTTGGTGTTCTTGAGAAACAGAAAGTTCGATTGTGACGAGAAGGAGAAAATACAATGTTCCTAGCCGAACTTTGGTCTGCTACCACATTTTGAACCCTAGTTTTCATGATTTGAAGTCGAATCAACAGTCACAAACGCATAAAAAAATGGGTTTTGTCGGGAATTACCTTTTAATTTGCATGTTGGCTTGATCAGGAATTGGTTCTCTCGTTTGAGGCTCGATTTCAGGTTCAACAACCAAGCTTCAAGTTCTTGTTGATTTGGTTGATTCGATGCTTGATTTGCAAGCGCCGCAATCCCAGGATTAGGTCGTACATCTCTTTTACATTGTTTAATACGAGTCATTTGTAGACGACAAGATTAATTCACGATGAAATTCGTTTATAAATCGATGATTAATCGTTTATGGAAGATGAAGAGGGAAAGAGGGGAAGAAGAGTTTTTGAAGAAAAAAATCGGTTAGGAAAGTTATGAAATTGTTTTAGGATTTAGGTTTATATTTGTTTTGGTTTGGGTGTTTATTAAATTAGAATAAATTTAATAAAGGAATACTCTGTTATTTCATCATATTAGGACACCCTTTAGCTTTGTAGGACGGATGGTCTAAGCACGGAAGACTCCCCTTAAATTCTGACGGGTTCCCAACAAATTATTCTTCCCAAAGTTTGTTCGTCGATTCATTAGGCATTAGCTAATATCAACAACTTGATTTATATTATTATTTTTAGAATTGGGACTTAATAAAAATTAATTTTATATCTATTATCCAACATGAAACAAATTTTGCTAAGAGAGAGAACTACACCCTTTCAAAATGAATGAGAAACTACATGATTGAGTGAAAAACCCACTATACGATTGAGGAGATATAACATATTATACGGCTTATAATATGCCGTATGCAAAAAAAAAATCACAAGATATACTATTTATTGTATTTTAGTAGGAAATAAACAGATATAATTAGTTGACATAAAGAATTATGGTTAAAGAAATAGGACCTACTATTATACGTTGGCAAATTATTCCAAGTGTATCCTTAAAATGCACTGAATTGTATATTCCTACCTTTCATTTCTATTAAACAAGTTCTCATCAAGAATTTGGTTACCCAAAATTTTCTTTCAAACGACTGAAAATATATCGTATTACCTCCTACATCTAACAAACGGATAACAAAATACCGTCTTATCTCTTATTCTTTTAAACGACTAAAAGTATACCGTATAATGAAGACTTTCGACCACTTCTTCACCTGAACGAGTGGTCGATTGAATTTGGGGTGAAAGGTTGTTTCTCTCTATCCATAGTAACCTCAAATTTGATTAATTTTTCTAAAGTCATTCATTTGTTTGAGTTTCTCACAAAATTGTTAATATCGTGTATCGGTATCGTATCTTCAAGGTACGATACACCTAGACAAATAATTATATCAGATTTTATCGACGGTACACAATTAACTTTTTTATTTTATAATTTATTGGTAGATGTGCATTATGTGACTCAATATTTTAATGGAAGACATTTATAATGTAAAAATTCAATTAAACTAATTTTACTTGATAAACTAATATCCCCAACCATAAATTTTTCATATGAACAAAAATGAAAACAAAAAAACAAAAACAACACTGTTAATAAATACGTTTGTATCCTTATCGATAATATTGGCCGATACGACCGATACGGCTGATATAATCGAAATATTTATGTATCACCGATATTTTATGTATCGTCTAGGTTAAAGACCGATACACGATAAATTCCGATATTATCGGCCGGTATGACCGATATTAACTAAATTGGTCTCTCAACCCTTTAGCCCTTGCTCTAAGTAAGTTGTTATCCAAAATTCTTCGAATATTTGATATATATATATTATGAGAGCTTTAGTAATCCACATGATATGTGACTATCAATAGCAAACTTTATGGTATCCTTTATTTCGAATAACGTAAAGATATACGTATAAAGCCAAGATCACCATTCGTAAGTTGTATCTCTTAACATACAAAACCAAGACTATAAACTTCTCTCACCCTTAAGATATATGCATATATATGTGATAATTTCATCCAAATTACATTCATAGTTTTCTTAAATTTTTATATATACCATTGTGGGGAGGTTTGCTTAATTTCAAACTTCTTAAGTTTGCAGATTAAATGTTCCTGTCTTTATTAGGCAAGGGCGCCTTCTGGTAAACACATATAAAATGTCTTTATAATTTACGACTAACAAGGTTATTTTCACATTTATTTGACGTAACTCTTAAATCATACTGAGCTACTAACAATGTTATGATAAATCTGAATAAGTCTTTATTTGACACAAAAGAAAAAACTTATTTATAATCAATGCCTTATTTCTGAGTAAAATCATTGGTTACAAGTCGGGCTATATATTTTAGCATTACTATTAAAGTCATCTTAGGGATGAAAGACCCACTTGCACACATCATGTTTGTGTCGTTCTAGCAATTAAACTATATCCCAAACTTCACGTTAAATAATTGATTTCAACTCTCATGGCGCTAATCCATTAATCAAAGTTATTACTCGTACTAGCTTGTGAATCATAAACCAATTTCTTATATCAAAACTTAAATTCATAAAAAAATCACGAAAACATCATGAATAGCTATCTCTTAGTCTCTTTGAGACATTCTTAATGCTGAATCTTCTGGTTAACAACAATATCTTTATTGGCATTAGTTTTATTATGGAATAATTGATCAGTAATTTGTGATCCTTTACTATCTAACGATTCGACAATAAGAAGATTCATATTATCCGTAAAAATCTTAGAGAAAATGATAATTATCCTGACTTCTTAAGAATTTGTATCCATGTACTTCTAGATACTATGCCATCGTTAATGAATTTACATTTCGGTTTAAAGCAATCTCATACTATAGTTTGGACATTAAAATATATCCTTTGGATTATTTAGAAAAACCAATGAACCACTAATAGTTTTCAAATCCAATTTTTATTCTTCGAGAATGTAAGTTCTCGCTCCAACTGAACAACCATAACTTACATGTATTTTAAATTAGGTTTCCAATCTGTCCATAGTTCAAAAAGTTTCTTTGAAACTGCTTTACCCAGAAATCTATTTAAATTACACAGTTGTACGAGGAACATACATCCATAAACGTACGTGTAATTATGCATGACTTATTATGCTTGTTTCCAAACATTTTCATAAGAGTATGATTTCTCCTTTTGCGATATACCATTATGCAAAGGTAATTTGACCTTGTATATTAATCAAAAGTCCTGGACTTATGGAGATACTATGCAAAAGGTTCAAGATATCGTCCTGCTTTGTCATACCTTTTAAAATGTTCACCATCTCAGTTAGACCTTAAGATTTTCACTTTTTCCTGTAATTGCATCTCAATTTCAGTAACAAATGATTAATAAAACATTCACATCTTGAGATTCATGAAACAATTAGTAGTTGTGACGGTGATAGTAACGTGAAAATGATCAATTAAGATGATGATATAATTTATCTTCCAAAAGATCATCAAACTTCTAAAAAAACAATCGTATTAATCAATAATTCAATAACAAAGCTAGCATGCCAAATAAAGATAAACAACAGTTAAACTTACAAAAGTTTCATTCCTTCAATAAAACTCTCATGTGGGTAATATCTTATCGAGGATCAAAATGAGACATGAAAAATATTTGTGGATATTTTACATTCTCATGGTACAATATTATGCTTGTTTAATACGACAACCAGAATCACCTGTGAGTAAATCATAAATGTATTAACAAACTCATATGATTTTTAATGTTCATCCTGATACATTGTGAATTGGAGTCACTTGTGGATGAGTATTATTCCACATGCATATGTAACATATTTGAAAATACGTGGGTACCGAGTACACCACTAATTTTTTTTTTTAATCTATATCAGACATCCCTTTGATATAATGTTAGTTCGAAACTGAACATATTACAAATCACTAAGGTATAATTAACGTACAATTGTTTTTTTTACTTTAATTATAAAATCAAACAATATAATACGGAATAAAGTAAACTACACAGATGCACAATTTTTTAACAAGGAAAACTGATTTGCAACAAAACCCCGAGACCTAGTCCAGTTTAGAATAATCTCAAAAGCACGAAGGTATGTCCATAAAGCGTATCCACTCTGGATATTAGCTTGAAGTAATCCTGAAAAGCTAAAATAAGCACGTGTAGTCCGTATATCGGAACTCGGAGATACGAAAAATTCGCTTGCCATAATGATATGTACGGATATGGAACATAACGTCAACCTGAGAAAAGTTGAACACGAATAAAAAAGAGCGATCCTCGGAAATAACAAAAAGATACCAGAAAAAAAAACTAGAGACAATAAGACGAAGGGGCGCAAACAGAAAAACAAACATACATGGGTGCCTGTAGTTGGCCAACATCAAAGGATCTCAATTACATAACAGTTTTCCACAATCAAACTCGACGCAACCGACTAATATACCTAACTGAGTCTGTGACCGAGTAAGTGACAACCATAAGAACCTTAATTGAGGTTATAACAACAAAAGTACCAATGCTAATGAAGTAAATGGGCTCATGCAGGAATTACCAAAAAAGGAATGAGGCTTCAAAAACAAAGAAAACCGCAGTATTGAACAACGTGGCAACATCAGAAAACAAGGAAGCAATCAAAATCAGTTAGGAGGTAAAAGGATAACTATCTTTAAAACCAAAAACTTTTCCTTACAATTTTTTTAAGGGTAACCGAATAAGAAATATGTCGGAACAATATAAGATAATTTGAGAAAATAGATAACACTGTCCCTTCTTGATAAAACCAGAAGTAGTTAAATTATTTTATCATGTTTCCTCCATGACAAACTTCTACGTCCGGAGAAGAAGTAGTTAAATCATTTCATCATGTTTCCACGAATTTCCGCATCCGGAGAAGAAGTAATTAAATCATTTCATCATATTTCCTCCGCGACGAACTTCTGTGATCGAAGAAGAAATGGTTGAATCATTTCATCATCTTCCCCCGTGAGTCGTGACGAACTTCCATGTCCGGAGAAGAAGTAGTTAAATCATTTCATCATGTTTCCTCCATGACAAACGTCTACATTTATAGAAAAAGTGGTTAAATCATTTCATCATGTTTCCTCCATGACGAACTTCTTTGTCCAGAGAAGAAATAGTTGAATCGTCATGTTTTCTCCGTGACGAACTTCCGGGTCCTGGAAAGACATCGCTAAATCGTTTCATCATGTCTCCTCCGTGATGAACTTCCGCGTCCGCAAAGGAAATACTTAAATCATTTCATCATGTTTCCTCTGTGACGAACTTCCACGTCTAGAGAAGAAGTAGTTACATCATTTCATCATGTTTCCTACGTCAAGAAATTTTTATGTAAACGAAACAAACTTACCTATATTCACTAAACTTCCACAATAATATACATGCATGAATTAAAAGGACACCATGACGACACTGTTCTGACTCTCGCTTAATTAACCAAAGTTTTTAGTCCCATTTCAGAATATTAGACACAATGATCAAGAAACCAACAACACCCTCCCAGATTAATTGACATAAACAACACTCTTAGAATCACTACAACAATAATGATCTTTAGCTACGGACCTACTGCTATGGATTCGTATATCGGTGGTGTTGATGGTGAATTTTTGGCAAAGGAGAAATTTGTAATATTGTTTTTTGCCTAGCTGCAAAAGTATGAAATAAATATGTATAAAATTTTTGACCCGACATCATAATTATAAACACATACTGCTATCTTACATTCCACAAGAGAATAAAGAATACATATTCAGCTCATTGCTAAATTAGCTCTGTAGCTCTTTACATATTTATGCACTTACAAAATTTCAGGCTTTACCTAGCTCAACCCTCGTTATTTCATGTGCACCCATATAAAAAATTTGAGTTCGTTGCCATATATGGATAAAAATACTAATTAGATGTATATTATCTAATTGCAGATTCGCATTAAGCATTATCTCAAGTTGCAAACTTCCACAACTGAATCTCTTGAAAATGTTCTGAATGCACCACATGAAAGTTAAGCATAAATGCTAACATCAAATCTCATACAATTAAGAAAAACCTGAACAATCCATAAATACAGCCATGACATTAACAAAGGCCGAAGCTAGTGATGCATAAGCGACAATCATGGCACTAGCAAGTGCCATCCTTAGAGAACCCTAGCGACACACTACCGACACCAATAAGTAGCACACACATGTGCCAAAAGGCTAGGAAAAAGCCTAAAAGATAACAAAGCACGCGCCAAACAAGCCCTACCGGTACTAGCACAACGGTGCTGCTAGCCACTACGTTTGACTAGCGCTAGCGCTGTGTCTAGCAGCGCCTAGCATCAGGGTTAGCTTTTTCCATTCCTTTCCCTCTTCTTTTACGCCCATTCACTTGCTCGTGCTAACACAATTGGGGCAAACTAATTCATACTTTGAGTCCATGAATCCACTAAATTCTACGAGAAATCAGAAACGATAACATGGGGGGATTCTTCATGGGTTTTGGTCTGGCGGTTACAACAACATAAGCGTGACAAACATCCCATGAAAAGGAAGTTATAAAGTAATGGTAAGGTTGAAGCGGTTAATGGAGTAATGGAATAATGGTTTCCCAAAGATTCCAAGGCGGTTATACCATTATCCCCATGATTTCCACTTTCTACATTTCTTCATTACTACCATTACTTTACAAGGAAACATGTGTGTTCCCAAACTATTATAAATAGGCTCCCTATCTCATTCATAAAACACAACAAGCTTATCATTCTCTCAAACCTATGTTATTTTCTCAATAGTTCAATATCTCTACACACAATTCGACACGTAAATTACTTCAATTTTCTTTGCTTCCCTCCCCTAAGATCAACCCATTTTCTCTCCTTGTGACTGAAGCAGGGAGGAACGACTACGATCATGGTTTAGGCTTGCCTTGTATGATTTTGATTTCCGAATCTAAAAAAAGTACTTATACAATACATTGTTTTGCCTAGAATCAATTTTTGGGTACTAACACGTGGTTATTGATCACATATTGTCACACCTAATTCATACTCATGGCAATAGATCACTTGTTTGCTACGACCAGATGAGAATTTACTACGGGTTTAGCTTTATAAAGTAATTAATATACCGAATGACCTCTAGTGATGACATGATGGGTCGTGGGTATTATGGGATTTTTGTTTTGGGATAAAAGAAAGGTGTCGGAGACTAGTAGCTAGTGATATCCAAAATATAATCCGTAAAATTCTCCACGATCCCACCGAGAAGAGAAATAACTTCCCAGTTCCCCCTCAACTCTCCTCATTCCTCTTCTTTCTTCGATTATGTATGCTAAAAAAAATCAATACTTTGAAGTTATCTACACAGAGAGTGTGAGAGAATAAAATCTGAATGACGTGTGTCCAAGAATTAACGAAGGAGTAACGAATTAAAGTAAGACAAGAAATACCCTAGTAAAGTTTTAGGAAAAGGTCTAAGAAATTGACAAGATTAAAGCCTGACAACATTAATGCATGAGTAACACGTACGTTACGGGAAAGTATGGTACTCTGATCGAGGCAGATAGCTTTAACTGCATGACTGACACTAGGTTGCGGGAAAAGCATGACTCATTAAGAAATAATGATGAATACAGATCTAAGAGAAACACGCGTCGACTCTACAAGTTACGGGACAAAAAGGAACAAAGCATGACGATTCACTATTAAGAAGCTACGTGTCAAACATGCTTTCATCCTAATCCAAAAGTAATAATAAAAATATAAGACCGTAAGAGAGCTGCGGAATGATGAATGATAAACCAAAAGAGAGCTACGGGACGGTGCACTCAGATCATAGGAGAGCTACGGGATAATGAACATAAGACCGAAGGACAGTTGCAGGATTACATGACTCATCAAAAGAAGATAAGAACAAATAGGTGGGAAAGCAAATTGACGGGACCTATCAATTTAAGATATACATACCAAGCTCATTAATAAGAATAGGGGTTGGAAAAAATCTAGAGAGGGAGAGAGGGAAAAGGAAAAATTGGAGAAAAGACATTTTTGAAGATTGAAGAGCTTAGGTATGATGTGTATGTAATTTTCAAATTATGTTGATGGTAAATGATTTTGATTATAACTTGATAAATGATATAAATAGTTGAATCATTTTAATCTCTGTGTCTTTTCATTCCAATTTTGGTTAATTGTCATCTTCAAAATTATATGGTATATCGATTTACATTAAGAAATTATACAACTTTGATCTATAAACATTTTGGCTGTGATTCCGACATTTGTCAGATTTTTGACAATCACAGAGAGGATAATCTTTCACGTAAGTTAGGGTTTGTGTATAATTTTGCTCCTTTTTTATTTGATTTTCTGAAATTAGAGTTTAAAGCAGTACTAGTTTATTTTATATGAATTGGCCAAATTGTACATCGGTCTTCAATTTTTTTACACTGGTTAAAAGATTTATCTTCTTTAATTTGAACTATTTTCTGATTTGAAATAAGGTAATCCAACGATTCTTCCTTCTCTACAAAACTTCATCGATTTTTAGCTCAAATTGCACTAGCTGGTAAAAAATTAATTACTTGTTCCTTTGATTTCCTGGGATGAATGTTATCCATATGGTACTAAGTTTCTATTAAATCCAAACTTTGAGTTTGGTTTTAAAATTCCAATTAAGGTCATTGTTGTAACATTAGATCTATTAGGTCTTTGTTTATTCACATGGCAGATGATTCCGATTCCAATTCCAATTCCAATTATAATTTGTCTATGCAAAACCCACTATGTATTTCAACTTGGAATCAAGGATTTCAGTACGACTTCTTAGTGTATTTTCTATTGTTCATAATTTTTTATTCCGTTTGTGCTAGATTTTCTTGATTGAGTTTGTGTATCCAAGTTTCTTTCATTTTCTATGGTACTGGTTTAGTTACTAGTTGTTGTTATAGGTTTTGTTTCAGTATCTGAGCTAAAGCTTTGAGTGTATAGTGCTATCAGGTGCTAGGGAGACCACTATCTTGGCCAATTGTCAGATCTTTTGTGCTTAATCTGATATGCCTTCTCTCGGATGTCGACGGAGGTTATAGAGTCCACTAACAGTGCCAAGCAAAAGAGAGAAAAAGCTGGGAAAACATGTCAGATTTGTTGGTCGTTTCTCGGTGCCGTACCGGAGGTAAGTTCTCGCAAACACTGTATTGAACTGATTTTCTACCTTTTATTGCTACCTTGCCTGAATGGTTTTGATATTTGATATAGCGAAAGTACTTTATTTCTGTTAACAAATATGAGTTGGCCACTCAATCTTTAGTTAAACACAATTTAAATGCTAAAATCAAATAAAAATCATGTGTGAACATGCAGACAATCTTGGGAAAGTTCTTTGAGACTGGGATAAGCTTGGTCTTAGTGATGATATATACATCTTTTTGGTGGCATTTTTGCTTATTAAGATGTGAATTAGGAGTAAGAACGAGACTGGCAAACAAGCTCAAATGTTGTAGAAAGGTCAGAGAGACAGAATAGGGGAGGGTATAATTCATAATTTGGTATAAAACTATCATGATGGTATCTAACAAGGAAAAACAATCACCTGGCATAAATGGTCTTTTTTCGCGTCACATTGGTATACAACTTTCTCCGATAAATATGTTATATTTGTTCCACCTCCTTCATGGATTGCTTTTTCTATGTCATCAGAATCAATTGTGGTTCTGGCAACCGTGCAGGCTGCATCCTCTAGCGAAGTTTTTTTTATCTTCTCATTCCTTATCTGCTTATTCGGATTATTCATCTTCTTCCCTTTTTACTTATTCAGTTGATTATATTACTGAATATCTTTCTCATGTTGTATTATGGCTTTAATTCACAAATGACAAGATATTCTTACATTGGGCATCCTTACAAAACGTTCTTACATTGGTTTCAATAACAATTTTCTGTATTTTTTGTTAATATTTTTTTATGATCATTTAGTGTTGATTGAAGGATGGGGTTTTGTTCTTTAAAATTCAGCATTTTGAGTATTGTACAGGTTGTTATTTGTATTTTAAAATGAGATTAGATTGATCAGTTAATGATATTGTTAGTGCCGGATAAGGAATTTGCTTGAGGATGTCTGGCTGGTCCGTGTATAATGAGGTAGGTATTTTTTGTTCTTAGTTGGTTCTTAGACTTAATAGTTTAAGTTACTTAACATCTGGTTATTATATTGATTCATTAGTTAAGCAGTGGAGCGCTGTTTTGTTATTCAGGAACCATATAAAATTGAATTTACTTTCTCCTTCTAAATTGTTTGTCATCTGATTTAGTACTATTTTATAATCCATGAATTAAAAACGCAGTTAACTGATCTATGATAAATTTCTTAAAACAGAGTCACCAAGTAGAGTGATAGAGAGAAAGAGATAGATGTCAAGAAGAATGAGTTTCTTAAAGGTCTCTGAAACTTCAATGATTACGAAAAGAGTAACAAATAATTTCAATTCCTGTGTTTTAATCTGAGTTTGATATTCATCTAGAAACATAAGGACACACATTATAACATATTGGGGGACGAGGATTGAGTCGTATGTTGTAGGTGAAATGGATTTTGGATTCTATTTATCATTCATTGCTGTTATTTTGTTTACTTAATAATACAAATAACACGTATTAAAGCTAAATCTGATAGAGTAGATAGGAAAGTACCATAAAGCTTATTTTAGAGTTGCTGGATGAATATATGCTTGATATTGAAAATGCATTAGGTGTTATGGCATGTCCAGATTTTTTAGTGGTTTATGTCCTTATCTAGCTACATGATTTTGATAAAAATATTAGTGTGGTATTGCTGTGTATATGTGATCAATTAGAAGTACAAAGTTTACAGACCATACCAGTGTTAATTGGATCAATTATAGATTTATGGGAGACCATTTAAAGAGATCAAGAGTTAATTAGGAGGTGGGATTGTAAAAGGCAGTTTGGGGGCCTATGAGCCCTATAGTTAGGATCTATTGGTGGTCTTTATTTCTTGGATCAAACATCATTGTTCATTAGGTGAACAGTTCATCGAAACGATTGTACAATATACATGTTATGCGACCTTTTTATATTGTAAAGTGGTTTGAGCGCACATTAGCCTCGACGCATATGCTTAAACTTTAATATTTTCTTTAAATTATCCTATGTAGATGTGTATGTTCTCAATATGATTGATTTTGTAACAATTGTTACTAATCTTATTTGTTTTATACAATCAGGTTTTAGTATCATTTATAGGCACCAGTATAACGATGAACTATATCTTGAATTCTTACACTAGACCTTCAACCGGGACAACTGATCTGTTCTCAAGTAATCCAGTCCAAATACCACCACAAATCAGTTCGAGCACCATGAAAGCCCGAGTTATTAGGTATGGTGAGATAACGTAAATCCGAGAATAATTAAGAAGACAACAAGGTATGTATCAAGAAAAGAGTACGCAGAAACCAGAACTTGAGTTAAATGGTTGATTTGCCCAACCTGTTCAAACCACCACATATATTCCTCCTTTTGGAAAATATATTTATGATGGTGTAGTTCGTCATAGGAAGGTGCAGGTATTTGAAAATTAAAACTTACCTGATGAAATACAACTGAAGTTAGAAGACGGAAAAGAGAGTGATGTTCGAGAATCACTTAAACAAATACGAACTCGGTTCTTCAAATCAACAATGGATTTGAAACTGTTTGAGATAAATCGAAGAAAATAGAATTTATGTTCGTATTTGAAGCTAGAACTTATGTTCTTCAATTAAGCAGAACCAACAACGAACTCAAATCTTCACTTACACAACAAAATTTGAAACAGGAACTCAAATCTTCAATTAAACAGGAACAACAACGAACACAAATCTTCAATTAAATTTCATGAATCAGATTTGGAGAAGAAATGTTTTGTTGAAACCCTAGCCGAATTTGGAGAAGATGTGCTTCGGTTCTTCAGAAAATCAGATTTGTAGCAGAATTCTTCTCTCATACGAAGATTATGTTTTAAGATTTTGTTTCCATTTAAAAGTTATAGATTATATAGGAAGCGCAATTCGGGTAAATAGAAAATAATTAAAATCTAAATTTAATTAGTATTATGTGAAATGGGGTTTTTGTCTCATTTTTAATGAAAATAGTTTTTTTTATAAAAGATAATATGGAAGGGTTTTTACATGGTAAGTTTGTTTACCTTAGTTTTTTATACCAAGTTTTGTTGTTGAAATTCAAAGTTACGTATGATAAATAAAGTTGTAGTTAAAATTTGCATATGACGGACTAAGAAAGCAGGAGACTAAGATGACCAGTGTTTCAAGACAAAAATAAAAAACCGCTAAACACCGCAAAGCTCCAACATCCGGACCCAGCGCAAGAGAGCCAACGTATATGATCCTCCACGGAACAAAGGAAAGCATCCTTGATGTTCTCCAATTTACGACGATCCTTTACCTGAGAATTCTTCTGAGAAACAATATCAACAATTAGGGAAACTTTATAATGAACGTCTTCTGTAGCATCACAAACAGCCTTCGCAAGACCTCACTTCACTACTATCATATCATGGGAAACCTCGAGAACGTAGATCTCTTCCGAGATCACAGAGTACCTTTTAAGGGAAGATGGTATAATCGAATCCTCTAGACGTATCTATAAGAAACAACAAAAAGTCGTGAAGACTACGATGAAAGGGAAGAAAAAATGATGAGAGTGGATAAAAGTGGACAGGGAAATATACATATTCATAGGGGCAAAGCCTTTGGGAGCCTTTCAAAGATTCACGTACATGAAAGTGGACCAACAAAGTATTCGAAGGCCTAATGACACCCCCTAAAGGATCCTCCCACGAAGGAAACGACTGTCCTCGATGTTAAGTTTTTCACCACCTGTAAAAAAAAAGTGGATGAGAGGTATTATCAACACCAATAATCACTAAGACAAAAAAATATCGCAAGTAATATCAAGACGAAAAACCATTTCAACAGAAGTACGATCACCGATAACAACATCAATAATATAAACAGGTTTAATAGCCTTTTTTTTGATCAATCAAAAGAAAATTCATTAAAGAGAGAAGGTACTTAAGAGGGGTACCTCAACCCAATGAATACAACAATAGCCGGAGAAAGAAAGAACCGAAGAGAGAAAAAGACCCAAGACTACGGGGGCCGAAAAATAGAATCCCATAAGGGTATTATCATATTTGCCGTTAGACCTAACATTCTTATATTAGCTTCGGCCCAAAAGAATACTTGAAGTTTAACGTTTCTAATAAAGCTTCCCAACGGTTTCTTTTTGTTATGGAAGAGCCTTGCATTTCGTTCTTTCCATATGCACCACCAAATTGAGACCGGGACGTTTCTCCAAATTCTATTGAGTCTTTCGCCTCCCCAATTATAATTCCAAGACTTAACATTTAGAATTATATTTGAAGTATAATTCCAACGTCCCCTACAACCTTCTACAAAGTACTCCCATATCCGTCGAATCCTCCAGCACTCATAGAATAAGTGTGCGCTAGTCTCGTCGTCTTCTTCACAAAAGCAACAAATAGTAGAAACTTTCATTCCCCTTCTTATAAGCTTATCCTTTGTCATTATCCTATCATGAGTGAGGAGCCAAATAAAGAAGTTGATTTTGCAAGGGTAGTCCCGGCTCCAAACAATCTCGGAAGAGTAATTTGTTTCGTTTTGCTCTTGTTCTTTCCTATTACCTTCTTTAACCGTATAGTGGCCGTGCACATTTCCAACCCAAATTCGGCTATCCTCAATACCTTCTTGAATGAGGAAAGAGGTGAGAAGATTGGAAATGGTTGAAACTTCACTAGAGATGGGAGTAGAGTACCTTCTTCGAGACATAAACTTCCACCGAATACTATCGCCTACCACTTCATACAAACTAGCCACCACAACGTCCTTGGTCCTTGAGGCTTCATAAGCCATTGGAAATAAGTCGCATAACCTCCCTTCGCCAAGCCAAACGTCTTCCCAAAATCTAGTTTCCTTTCTTTCGCCAACTTTGTATCTAATCCCTTTTTTGAAATCATCAAGCTCTTTGTATATATTAAACCAAAGACTACCTCCTTTGCATCCCTTTGGTTGGAGAGTTTCCCAACCAGTTTGAGTTTCACCGAATTTTTCCACTATGATCTTCCTCCATAATGCATTTTTCTCTACTCCACAATGCCACCACCTTTTTTTAAGCAAAGCCGAGTTCATTTGCTTAGTTCTTCTTATGCCAAGGCCCCCTTTTATCTTCGGTTTTGCCACCAAATTTCATTCCACATTGTGAATTCTTTTATTATTTTCATCATCATCCCACAAAAAATTCCTCACAACCTTATCTAAATTCTTAGTAATTTAACAAGGGGCAAGAAAGAGAGAGAGATAATAAATAGGTAAGCTCGTTAGGACACTCTTAATGAGGGTTAACTTTCCTCCTCTTGTTATCGTTTTTCCGTTCCAAGAGGTAATTCTTTTCGCACAAGCTTCAAGGATTTTTTCTCACTTTTGGGATCCCCCTACTTTATCCCCCAATGGAAGACCAAGGTACATACTAGGGAAGTTTGCATATTTGCACCCCAACATGTTTGCATAGTTTTCAGCTCCCTCTTCAACCGCAATTCCATATAAACTACTCTTGGAAAATTTAATTTTCAATCCGGAAGTAAGTACAAAACAAAGAAGAATATAACGAAGGGCGTCGACTTGTTCATCCTTGGCCTCTAGGAAGATAATAGTATCATCGGCAAATTGCAAATGATTTATTTTTGTTCCCCCCTCCTTAACCAAAAATCCCGAGATTTGATCGAGTTCTTGTGCTTTGCTCAACATACAACTTGAAACTTCGCCAACAATTGTGAAGAGAAATGGAGAGAGTGGGTCTCCTTGCCGCAAACCCTTTTCGCTATCAAAATAGCCGAAAGGAAAACCATTCACGAGAACTAGAACTTTGAGAAGGTTAAATAATTTCTAATCCAAGCTCTCCAAACGCTTCCAAACCCCATTTTGAAGAGGACTTCATTTAAGAATTTCCAATTTACATTATCAAAAGCCTTCTCAAAATCAATCTTGCAAACCAACCCCGGAGAGTTTTTTCTAAGTCTAGAATCAACGCATTCGTTTGCAATTAACACTCCATCAAGAAATTGTCTTCCCTTAATAAAATCAGATTGAGAAGGAGACATTAGATAAGGAAGAAAAACCTTTAAACGCTCTGCTAAGACCTTTGAAACAATCTTTTACACACTCTCAGTGAGACTAATTGGTCGAAAATCTTTTACTTCTTCCACACCAGGCTTCTTGGGAATGAGAGCAATAAAGTTGTTTTTTAAAGAAGAATGGAAAACATTGTGGCTATGGAATTCCTTGAAAATCTTCATCAAATCTTTTTTGAGGAATTCCTAACAAACAATGAAGAACTTCATGGAGTAGCCATCCGGCCCCGGAGCACGGTGACTTCTCAACCCTTTAATGGCATTCTCCACTTCCTCTTCATTAAAGGCTCTCTCCAACCAAATACATTGCATCGATGCGCTTTAGGCTCATATTTTTGATCCTTGGGCGATTGTTTGAGGTTTCCTTGAAAGCCGCTTCAAAGTGATTTGCGATTCCCAATTTAATTGCTTCTTTATTTTCGGTCCAAGTCCCATTAATTTTAAGGTTGTTGATGTTGTTTCGAGCTCGATGACCCTTTACCACACGATGAAAAAAATTAGTGTTTCGATCCCCGTCTCTAAGATATCTAATTCTGGATTTTTGTCTCAACATAATGCTTTTCCGATGATGAGCCACATCGAAATTCACTTTTGTCGTCACAAGCAAGTCCTCTTCTTCTACGGAAAGACCCCTATTATCCTCAACATCCTCTAATTCTTGTAACTTGGTAAGAGCCGTGTCTAAGGCCCTATTGATACACCCAAACACTTCTTTATTCCATACTCGTAACTTTTCCTTAAGAGCGTTAAGTTTCTTTGCAAAGCAATCGCTGGACGAACCTACAAAAGAGAAGGATTCCCACCAATCCTTCATTAAAGGAATGAGATTAGTTCCCTCAAGCCAAGCTAATTGAAATCGGAAAGGGAGAGCGCACCAATCCGAGTCCAACGAACATGGCTCGATAGGGTAGTGATCCGAAAAAGGTCTTGCGAGTCTCTTGAGAGCAAGATTTGGAAAAAGATCCTCCCAATCCGAAGAGAATAGAAAACGATCTAACTTGTTTTTTATTGGGCGGTCTACCCCAAGTGTACTTTGATCCGGATAAGGGAAGTTCCACAAGATCAAGATCGTACAAAGATCGTTGAAGAGCCTCATTGAATTTGAAACTCTACTAAAACCTCTTCGCTCCTCCATGAATCTAATCTCGTTGAAGTCACCACCAAAGCATATAGGAAACCCAATCCAATAACCATGAACAGTAGCTAGCTCCAAACGGAATTTTTTCTTTTCTCTCGCATTGCAAGGTCCATAAACACGGACTAGCACCCATAGAGAATTATTTTCTAAGCTCCGACATTGAATACTTAAGGAAAAAGTGCCTTCAAGAGAATTTTCTACTTCAATCATATCCGGGTTCCATACCAACAAAATTCCTCCCGATCTTCCAAGAGAGAGAATTGCCATCCAATTACACGGAGATAGCCCCCAACATTGCCACACAATAACATCCGTACAAACACTAAGCTTCGTCTCTTGAATCATGAGAATTGAAGGCTTCCATCTTCTCACAAGAATTTTTAATTTGGAGCGCTTGTACGGGGCTTCAAGGCCGTTAACATTCCAAGAAATGATCTTAAACATCAAAAACTAAAACGAAATATCCCACAAACAAAAACAAAAAGAAATCAATACCACAAACGCTAGTTTGAGGCGCTATCCCTTTTGTCCAAATCATCTTTAAAAGCATGCACATGTGAAAGAATGGACTTTGATACAAAATCAAATTCTTTGTTAGAGAATTCAATCCCCGAATAGCTACCGTTTTTTTTGAGCTTAACGAAGAGAAGCTTGAGTTTCTCGTGAATTCCATTTGCCAACTTCAAAGTGTCATCTAGAGTGTGTCGAGGAATATCGGTTGCTTGCCCGGAATTGGAGGCACTCCCCATGACTCTCTTTAATCTTTTGCTTGAGACCTGAGAATTAGAAGAGATATACAAATCTTGGCTAGAGTGGGCTTTCTTGGAAAATTTAGATTTTAGCTTTTTCTTTAGGCTCCTCAACGAGGAGTTGTCTATTGAGGCCGAATTGGAAATATGACTTCCAATAGAAAAAGAGGAAGTATCTTGGGTGAAATTTGGTATCAGGGGTTTTGAACTTTAGAGGGAGTGTTGAGGAATGGTAGAAAACAGAATTGGTATCAAGAGTTTTTTGATTTTTGAGGGTTGAGTAGAAAGAATAGGTGAAATAGAATTAGGGACTGCCAGGCCTGGAACCGTGGCCCGGGCTAGTGAATCAACAATGACCAGGCCTAGTGAATCAGAAGCGGCCAGGCCTGGTGGAGTGGCGCCCTCCAAACCCACTAAAGATAGACCAGGAGCATTATCCTTCTTTCCCAAAAAAACAACCCAGGTCCATCCGAATGACCCACAATAATTTGCTCTTGAAAATTTCGTTGGGCTAAATCCAAAACAGGATTTGACTTAAAGCACTGTTGTACCTCTATACCTGGTGACACATTGAGATTGGGCATGCTGGACAGTACTTCACCCTTTGACCCGCTGCCAACTAATCGAGTGTTGTGTTCCAATACGTCTTTGCCACGCGTTCTATTGTCTTCTTCTTCTCCGATTGAAAAACCTGATTTCTGGCGCCAGACTTTCCTGGGAGTTAGCTTCGGTCGATCCTTTTCAATGAAGATTGGATGAAACCCCGCATTCCAGGGGTAGATAGAGATGGTTATTTCTCATACTGTCCAGCTTTTGATTCTCCTAATCTTGTAGAATTCATCAAAAGTGTTGATGATGAACATAGCTATATTACAGTCTATTGGTTGCAGCTCAAATCCCAGAGACCAGTCGAATTTCTTTATCATCCAAGAACCCACCCCTTTCCAGGAGCATTCTGAGGAGCTTACCTCTGCAATCATTGTTCTTTTCCATATAGAGTGTTGATCATGAATCCGGGGTTTGGCCTGTTGATATCGCTCCTTCTGGTTATCAGGGTTATGTTTCTTTCCTCTAATTGGATCTAATCCCATTAAATATTTTAGGAAATTGCTGACTCTCCACCAGCCTTCTCCCTTGTTGCCGGCCGGGAAGAACAATGTTGATGGGAACTGACTGTTATGAGCTACTTTCAGGCAGATGAACTCCCCAAACTCATTTGCGTTTCGGGTTGCATTCAACCATTCTTCCTGTTCATGGAAATTCCAGGATTTTTTTTTTTCATCACAGACATCAGCCTCCTCTTTCAACAAGCTTTGTAGCCATCTACCTGCCTTGAAACTAATCCAACAAAATCGTCTTGAAAGATCAAAGAAGAAGAACAAATGAATTAAGTAAAAAACGATGAAAACTGAAGATGATGAAAAAAGCATTGGTATACAACACCATCTATGCAGCAAAAGCAATTATATCTTTAGTAATGGAACAAACACAACGCTTCAACAACTCTGATACCCCATATCAACACCATTTTCATCCACGAATCAACATCAATGCATCAACACCATCCGCACCAACATTATTGCATCCACGAATCAGCATCAACACCATCCGCACCAAACTATTTGCATCGACATATGAGCACAATTATCCGCACCAACGTGCTAGCGTACACCATTGAAGGCACAATGGCCTTACGCGGAATAAACCACTAAAGACTGTATCATCTCTTCATTACTCTTACGGTTGATAAAAACAATATACAAAATATGGATACCCTATCTCATATGTTCTCTTAAGTCCAAAGAGTTAGTAATATGTTCTCTTAAGTCCAAAGAGTTAGTAATGATATAGGCATCGAGACCAAGTCCAAACTTAGGAATTTTCTAGATAGTATGTAATTTAAGGATGATACTCCCTTGAGGAGTACCAGACCATTAAGGAGGTACCTCCTTAAGCCTATTAATACGTAATCTTAGCTTCAAAGCCAAGGACCCCAACTGAAATATTCTATCAATAAAGTGTAAGTTTTCCTTATGTCTCTTTACTTGTATTATAGTTTAGTAGTGAGTTTATCTCTATTTGGATCTGGTTTCTTATTTTTTTAGTAACTACTTGGGTATAATTGGAGAGGCTCGATAGTTCTAGAGCTTATTGTGATTATTAAACAAATTACTTACTTGTGGTGCTCTAATAGTATTGTATACCGTTTCAAAAGTTCTTTTCCACTAAGAAGACATTGTTGATCAGGGTCAGCCCTGACATGAGATGCCCAAAGTAGAAATTAAAAAGCTTGCCCCTCTCACCATTTGACCAGGTCAACACAGTTTGACGCGAGTGGAAAAATATTTCTTATGCTATTATCTGTTTTTTGTAGTGAATCCTGATACTGCATTAACTAAATTTTTTATTATTTTAAATAAAATTAGACTATTAATTAATTGATGTATAGGTAATAAGATATTGTTAATATTAGTCATTAATTAGTGATAGTATAAGTCGTCCACACTATACATATATATATATATATACACACACGGAGTGGAATCTAATAATAGTCTAGTGGAGTTATAATACAAAGTCAATAGAGGAGTGTGTTTTCATTTTGTTGTCTATGAGCAGTACTTATCTAATTAACAAGAAATGGACTCATGCCACTAGGGCTGTACATGGTAACGGTTTTCCGCTAAAACCGGATCCAACTGAACCGATTAGGATGAAACCGAACCGAACCGATTAGTAGTGGAAGATTTTTGGTAAAAAAAATTAATAATCGATATTAATGGTTTCGGTTTTGGTTTGTGCTCAAAACCGAACCGAACTACCAGTGGAAAACCGGTTATCTAGTATGACTAGTATTTTTTTTTAAGTCTTTGATGAAACTAAATGAAGATGTAATGTTTATGTTGTGTATCGGAATGTTTATGAATTTTGAATGTGTATGAAATATAAATGTCTGTAGGTAGGTTTAAAAATCTTTGAACTGTGATATGTTTTTTTAAGATTTGAAATGTCAGTTTCAGGAAACTGACATAACAGTCGGTTAACGGAAACCCACTGGAATAAACCAAAACCGGCTAGAACCGATTAAAACCGTCTAGAAACCGAACCGATGGTTAACGGTTCGGTAATGTTAAGATTTTTAGAAACCGACATTAATGGTTTCGGTTTTAGTTTGGATGAAAACCGAACCGTACATCCCTACATGCCACAACATGTGTTTACCCAAATAAACTGATTAATCTCTCAATCTTCCTACAATATAGTTAATACAGAAAAAAATACAAAAGTAACAAAAACTTTCTGATGCCCACTCTCATGATACTGCCTAAAGTTGGACTTTTTCCACTTTGCCCCAAGGCCGGGCCTGTTTGTTGTTGATGTGTATATGTCCTTATTTTTCTTTTTTTGGGTTGTATTGACCATTCTTTGTATATAACTTTTTATTAGTATATATATATTTTTTTTAAATAAAAAATAAAAAAGAGAGTAAGCGAAGAAATTGATACTTGATTTAATAAGATGTATAATGACGGATGTCAATTTTTTTGACCAACTTATACGTCTGATATTTTATATATGGTCTATTTTACTTTGATATATAATTTAGTTATAAAACTGAACAAAAACCCTTAGGGCGTCCATAGTGGGACGAGTATCCCAAAAGACCAAAGACTAAATTTTTTAGTCTTTGGTCCGGCCCAAGAACAACGGTATATGGTCGGGCGGTGCTCTAAAATAACGTTTGGTGTTGGGCGGTGTCCTAGCGTATCGCTTGTTGAGATGGGCGTGATCCTAGCATAACGCTTGCGCGAGGCGGTCTCCTAGCTGAACGCTCGATGTGGGGCGGAAACGTAAGATAACGCCTAATAGTGGACGGTCTCCTAGGACCACACCCAAGAGACGGGCGGACCACTAGACACACGCATGATGATACGGTGAGCCAGCATCACACCTAATCGAATTGTACATGTGCGAGAGAAGTGTGTGCGGTAAAACACGGGCGATGCCCTTGCGTCCCGCCTACAAAACCCAAGCGGACTTCTACAATGCCGCTCCATTACTTAGCTTAGTTAACTTAGTGTAATGGATACATTAGCTACAATGCGGACTCCTACAATACCGCTTAGTTTACTTAATTTACTCTTTGCTTACTGGATACATTAGCTTATTGTTTGCTTAACTTACTCCTACAATGCCGCTGTAATGGATACATTAGCTTACTGTTTGCTTAGTGTACTTAATTTAGTGTAAGTATTGCTTAGTATACTTGATAAGTGCATAATTTATACATTTTAAGTATCATTTTCTTATACTTATTTGCTAGATTTTGTGTGAATTACCGTGTATTATTATTACTTTTATAGTTTATGTGTTTTATTAGGTTACATCTCTGAAACAAGTGAAATTGAGCTTTACAAGAGAAGAATTGCTAAGGACCCAGTGGAGCTCAGTCTATTCCAGGATTTCTACTCTCCATCTTGTATAGAATTAAATTACGAAGACAACGGCGAAAGAACGAGGTCATTCTGACCTCATATGAGAAAGTTACTGGCAAATAGAGGAGTTAAGCTTGTCGGTTTCACAGAACCGACAGTTGAACAGTTTTAATAAAAATTACTAAAGGCGCCAGTGGTTTTGCTAAGGGCTGCCTAGTTATTTGAATAGTTATAAGAGCACCAGGAAGCTGGATTGGGGCCACCTTCTTTCCCTCCCAAAATTAAAACAAGAACACCATGTTTCTGTAAAAAGAGCTCGAATGATTCTTGCTTTGGAAGTCGTTGTTTATGATGGTTAAAGATAATGATGATGATTACCATAATGAGCTTGGCAGTTGAATGGAGAAAAGAATGGATACTGATGGAGTGGATGGGTTTGTTGATGCCATTAATGGCCGAAGTTGACTTCGATGGAGTTATGATGAACTCGTGTTCCTGATGGTGCTGTTGATCGAGTTGGAGCTTTGTCACCAGGGTGGAGGTCGAACAAGAAGCTAGCAGAGTCTGGCTGTGGTTATCGGAGATTTCTTGATTTGTTGTTCGGTGATGGAGTTGTTGTTGCCATTGAAGACAAGGTAAATTCGACAGCAAGAGGACCTGTGGTTTGCTGTTGGCAGTTGAAGTGAACCTGTGCTCGATGAAGTTTGGGGTGGTGGCTCGAGTGGTGATGGAAATTAAGATGGAGGAAACATTGATAGAACATTATGGCAGTAGTGGCTGAAGCTCGAGTTTGGACAGGGAAGTAGAGAGGCTCGGGTTTGGAAGTGATCAACGGCAGAATGAAGCTCGAGTGAATGGACTAGCAGAGTTTTGAGGTTGGCAAAGTTCTTGTCCGACAAGTCAGGGAATGAAGGGTGCGGCTCAAGTTTAGAAGGTGGTTAACGCAAGTTTAAGAGTTTGCTGCGGAGAATTAGGAAAGAACTCAGCCTTGTTTTGCAAGGAATGGAGTTATAACGGAGACGGATTTTCTTGTAGGCTATATATAGCCTTAGACATCACATATACTTGGACGCAGAGCTCCGGACACAGAAAACTTCACTTACGGACGGACAGAAGCAATCTTCTGGACGTACATGAGACGTCTTCAAGGGTTAGTTTAATTATTGTCTTCTTTATTAATTTTCATGGCTTTTGAGAAAGCCATGTTGGGCTAATTCCCTTGTTAGGGCGAAAGGATGAACTTGTAGAGATGGTTTTCTTTGTGTTTCAAAACTATGGTTTTCAATTATATGAACTAAATATCATTAATTTGTCTCTCTCTCAACGTTTTACCGTCTCGATGATTTTTCATGTTCTATGCCACGTATAGTTCATTGTTTGATTAGTAAAAGGACTCGTTGAAACCTTGTATGAAATTGTTTTATGAATATTCTTTGACTCTTTATGCCCCGTATACTTAGTACTTAGAAATTCTACTTTAGTTTGAGAACAAACAATTCTTTTTGAAATCGAGACCCTATGTGACGAACACAATTAAACCCTAATCTACAACGGATTCCCGGAACCTTAACGTTTTCCTCTTACTGTTTTCAAACTTTACTAAATAGTTTTAAATCACTAGTTAATTTAATTCTTTATAAATAAAACCTAAAAAAATATTTTAATCCAAATTCCTCGTGGGAACGAACCGTATTTGCTCTTATCTACATCTTTCGACACCGTGCGCTTGCGGTAAAACAAAGTCGATTTTCCGACGCATCAATACTTAATTTACTTTGAGTATCATTTAGTTTACTAAGTTTACTGTGTAATGCTTTGGGCGGAGCATCAGCGTAACGTTCTACGTTGGCGGAGCCTTAGCATTACGCTTGGACCAAGCGATATTCTAGCGCTACGCTCCAATGGGACGGAGATTTGGTTACCGCCTGTTAGTGGGCGTGATCCTAGACGCTCGCTCCATCAAGCGTAGTCCTAGGTTAGCGCTTGATCAGGCGTAGTCCTAGGTTACCGCCCGTGTTTTTAAGCGTTATGCTAGAATGACGCTGGATGCCAGGGGTTCACTACACAGCCGCTTACCATCAGACGGACGTCTACGAAACCGCTCAACTAAACCAAGTTTAGTCCAGGAAAAAGACCAAATTTAGTCTGCTACAGTATAATTTCTGGACTAAATCCCATATTTGATCGTCCCGCTGTGGCTCATATTTCCGTACTAAAGACCATTTCTACTCTTTAGTCCGTGAAATAGTCGTCCCACTTTGGAAACTCTTAGTGACTTAAGAATTCAACCACAACAATAACAATATCCCCTGCTCTATGTCGAAACGATCCCTTACTGCTTTACTTATTACGGTAGGAGGTGAAGAAAATATTTTGACCGGTGACGACAACGGTCATGTCCATGTATGAGTTGAAATCCATTGGTTCAGGTTTTACTAGAATGGGTTTCCGAACAAAAACATACGGGTCGGGTCTATAGGGAAAGCGTGACTGCTCCAGAACCCAAATCGTGAGATCATTTGCATTTGCAGAGCCAGAGAGGGAGAGAAGAAAATTAGGGCATAACTTTGAGCTCAGCGGAGAAGGTGTTAGTGAAGATCTTCATCTTCCGAAATTTCGATGGCTCCACTTGCTCCAAGATCTGGAGATGCAATTTTCGCTAATGTTGAACGTGTTGTAAGTAAAACCCTTTTCAATTTTTCTCACTCTTACATACCTGATTTTATCGTAACATAATTTTTCTGAAATTCTTGAAATTCGACCTGAGTTTAGAATGTGGAGTTATTTACCTTAACTTATGGTGCAATGGTAAGACAATTGCTTACTGATTTAGAAGAGGTGGAGGAAGTCAACAAGCAGCTTGATCAGATGTAAGAAGTGTTTCACTTTGGTTCAAATCTTTTTCATTTAAGGAATGTTAATTCTTATCTTCGGTTTCTTCGATATTAGAAGAGTTCTTTTTCCTTTTCATTTTTAATAGCGCTCTACATTTTCTTGGTTGTGTTGTAATTGAGATATTTATGTGTCCAATATATGCAGGGGTTATAATATTGGAATTCGACTAATTGACGAGTTTCTAGCTAAATCTAATGTTTCTAGATGTGTTGATTTCAAGGAATCTGCTGATGTGATTGCAAAGGTCTGTTAGATCTATTTTTTTGCATGTATGTCTGTGTTTATTCTAATTCAGGCATTAAGCACTTCTGGTCGGATGGGTTTTGGTTAATTATTATGTTTTCTGCATGAGAGGTATTATTGTTGAAATCTGGCTAGTCTTTTATATTTACATTATGCTTGATATTTTAGTTGCACAACCATTGAGTTACTAGTCAGGTGAACTACTGAACTGTATAGGTTTGCCTTTGATATGTCATGTGACCTAGTGGCCATACACCCATTGTCATTTCTAAAAATCCATCACTAATCTTTCTTGTGAAATCACTACTACAGCTAGATGTAAAAGCTTCTTCTACTGTTAGTTCTCAACTGAGCACTGAGAAGCCTAGTTGTTACTAGATCACATGTCAGTGGACCTGCATCCAGTGCTGGGTTGGTTGGGTTGTGAGAAGTTGTTTAGAAAAAAATTTAATTTCTAAGGCATTAAGTTGATGCCATTTTTTACTTCGAAATGGGTTTAAGATGAAGCATGCTTGTTTAATCTTGAATCTCACTTTTATTTTCTAGATATAAGAGTGCCTGTTTCTGAGATCGGGATTTCTGTAATATTTATTATACATTCAGTTTGTTTTTCAAAACATATGGTATGTTTGTTGCAAGTTCTGAAAATACTTATATGCAGGTCGGTTTCAAGATGTTCTTAGGGATCACTGCAACTGTGACCAATTGGGATGCCGATGGAACAAGTTGCAGTCTCGTCTTAGAGGATAACCCCCTTGTAGACTTTGTTGAGCTTCCTGACACATGCCAAGGTCTATATTATTGCAATGTCGTTAGTGGAGTTATCAGAGGAGCCCTAGAGATGGTGAGTTTCCTATCTTTCTTGCTGAATCATTCGTTTTATTATATTAAATGTATATTGTGTAAAACTCTGAAGTTCTGCAGAAGCAGAGGCAACCTGTTTTGTTTAAAAAATTGGTTTCTCCCTTTGATTTCAGCAATTCTGGATGTTTATTTTCTAAAAATTGGTCTTATTTTCTTAGCAGTTTAAACAGAAACTCTTGATTATGCTGTAATTCCTTTTGCTTTAGGGTTTAAAAAACTGTTATTAAATGTTAGATGGTACTGATGTATTACCATCATATCCAGGTTTCTATGAAGACTGAAGTTACATGGGTTCGTGATATGTTGCGTGGAGATGACGCATACGAGTTACGTGTGAAACTTCTGAAGCAAGTTCCTGAAGAGTACCCTTACAAAGACGACGAGTAACTTGTGACAGTATGAATTGGTAATTTCATGAATGTGCAGTTTATGTTTGTTGTTTTCCTTCCATTACAGAATTTTTAACTTCTCCTGTTTATATTAATGACTTACAAACAACCAACCTCTCTGCATAAACTTACTAGATTGTAATTCTTGGGTGTTCAACTTCCTACTATAGAAGCTAACATCAATTGCTACTGTGTAACATATTTGGATTTTACTGTTTCACTAAAAATATCAGTAGGAATGAATCATTGTAGAATAGGAAAGTTCTTGCCATCTCTAAGATGTCTTTTTATCCAATTGGACTATCATTAAATAAACATTACTATGCTTGGCCTTTTGAATGCTGAATAGCCATGAACCATTGCACATTATCACAGTATCACTAGATACCCTCACCGTTCATTATTACCACATGCTAAATATAATCCAAGGAAATTTTGCTGCCAATTGTTCTTTCATTATTACCACATGCTAAATATAATCCAAGGAAATTTTGCTGCCAATTGTTCTTTGGATTTCCCGGAAGTCTTCCCAATCATTAGAGACCTAGAAATACCTTACAAAGAGAGTGACCCTTGCAGTATATAGGATCCCACCACTACCACTAACAGTATCACTTGGATTAGGAAACTAGCTAGGTGGAGGGTAGGGATGGTGCTGCTACCGCCTTCCATGATGAAATGGACATTGAAAAAGCTCGATGGTGCACTATTTGGTTGTCTTTGTTTGTATGTTTTGTATGCTTCACAAGCCACTCACTGCTAATAGTTATTGTTGGTTCTTTTTGTTTAGTCACTGTATTGAAAACGGCTAATTGGTGACAAAACAAACCACATGGTTTTAATATTACTAGTATAACTCGGAACTTAAAAATTGTAGGGCTAAGTCGCTCTGAAGAACACACAAAATTGGCCAGAAACATCATTTTCAGCACATTATATCGATGCGTTGTTTTTTTTTTTTTTTTTTTTTACTCTAGTGACTCGATGGTGCATGGTCTATTCTTTGGGGTTTTTTTTTTCTTTTTTTCGAGGCAATTCTTTGGTTGGTGCTCGTACTCCTATCTGTGTTGTTAAATTAATTCATTAAAGTTGATACGAGAATGAGATCAAAAGATTATTCAGGTTGACATGCAAGGCGGCAAGGGTAATGAACATGAATGCACCATGCTTTAGACCCATGTGATATGACACTGTTAGGCACAACTCTCGCACACACGCTTAGAGGTTAGCCAGTCACTGTTTCGTTGCATGTAATGGCATACAGCCGACTAAAAGATTTTCCTGAAGGAATAATAAAGAGTGGATCAGCCGGCTATTATCTCAAAAGCAACGGTAACGTCATAAAAAACATAGGCGAATAAAGGAGGAAGGTGGAGGCTCGCAACCTATATCTTAAATGCTGATATGGCTAGTCAGTTCTTTGATGTGCCATGTACGTGCCGACATGGAAGGTAGTGCGCCTGTCCTGTGCTCTGTTTCTTTCTTTTTAATTTTATGAGAAAGAGAAATCGGAGGAGCGAATATTTTCATAATTGATAAACGGATACTAATCCAAGATAAAACAATTCAGACCAAGTAGATTTCTGGATCAGTATTCTTTTTTAGTAATTGGTATCCCTTTTAACAATTTTAAATATTTTAATGTCATCGAAGCACTTTGCACTACTATCTAATGAAAAATTAGAAGTTTATAGATCAATTTTGGATATTTTAATGTCATTAATGGAAAGACTTTGCACTGCTATCTAATGAAAAATTGGAAGTTAATCCTATAAAGTCATTATAGGGTCATTTAAAATAATTTAATTTAAAAAAGGCAAGATTACAAGGTATCAAATTATTGTAGATAGATTTTTCGATTGACTGTCATCGATCATAGGATTTGTTAGACCATTTGTTATTTGTTTTTTTTTCTTATAATTGTGCTAGATAGTACATTATTGAGTTTGAAATATTCTCTGTTTGATTTTAATAATTATTTATACTATATACTATGGTGGTTTAATATCAGAGTATATGAATTGAAATAGATTTTTTAAGTATGTATTGAATTATACTTTTATATATTTCCTTTTAGTCCCGATTCTTAACGCTATTATCGGTCTGTGTTTCAGCTATTAATGTGATACTGATACCCAAAGATTATGCCGCCGTTGTCACAGTTTTTGCTGCCGAATTAGTACATATAAAACCTGTCCCTATGCTGCCCTCTAACCGCCCCTGCATTATCAAAACAGTATATAAGCATCGGCATAACTATGTGTACTTTATAGTTGTAATTTTGTACAAGAAAAAGTGGCACTAAATGGGTCTTTAAACATATCAAATCTACCACGTGCAGAAGTTAATTGACCGATAATTAAGTTAGATGTACTGTTTTTCTAGATTTCTAGGCTTCTAGGCTTTTATTGTTGATTTGTTTTCTAGTGTGCAGAATTACACTTGCTAATATGAGTATTATATCTTGCTCATAACTAACATACAAATTGTTTAATTTAATTATACAAAGTGTTGGGCTGTAATATTATAAAGTTTATACCCAATACTTCTGTGTACTTTTACAGTTTACATTTTTCCTCTCTTTTTTTTTACTTTTTTTTTTTTTTCTTTCAAAACTTGGTATAAAAAACCAAGGTAAACAAATTTATCATGAAAAAAATCATTCCATTTTATCTTTTATAAAGAAAAGCTATTTTCATTAAAAATGAGACAAAAACCTCATTTCACATAATATTGATTAAATTTAGATTTTAATTATTTTTTATATACCCGAATTGCCCTTCCTATATAATCTATAACTTTTAAATGGAAACAAAATCATAAAACGTAATCTTCGTATGAGAGAAGAATTCTGCTACAAATCTGATTTTCTGAAGAACCGAAGCACATCTTCTCCAAATTCGGCTAGGGTTTCAACAAAACATTTCTTCTCTAAATCTGATTCATGAAATTTAATTGAAGATTTGTGTTCGTTTTTGTTCCTGTTTAATTGAAGATCTGAGTTCCTGTTTCAAATTTTGTTGTGTAAGTGAAGATTTGAGTTCGTTGTTGGTTCTGCTTAATTGAAGAACATAAATTCTAGCTTCAAATACGAACATAAATTCTATTTTCTTCGATTTATCTCAAACAGTTTCAAATCCATTGTTGATTTGAAGAACCGAGTTCGTATTTATTTAAGTGATTCTCGAACACTCTCTTTTCCGTCTTCTAACTTTAGTTGTATTTCATCATGTAAGTTTTAATTTTCGATTTTTTGATTTTGGTTGTTATTTGATTATCAAATTTTCGATTAACCGAACTCAAAATTGTGTTCCTTTCTGTTCAAGTGAAGAACATGAACTGTAACTATTTTTTTTGTGTTTTCATTATTATTGCTGTATTTTCAGTTTTGATAATTCTTACTGTATTTTTCAGTTGTTATTTGATCATATTCTCACCCTGTTCAAGCTTTTGTATTAGTTCAATCATTCCTCTGAAACTGAAATCCAACTTTCAAATGTTGTTGGTGGTGTTGTTGTTTATATTCACATACAGTGAAACCGTTTTTGGTTTCATATTTTTCCTATATATAATTGGAATCAGAATTTTGTTATGTTTTTGATGTTAATTTTCAATTTTTTTTGGTGTTGTTGTTTATATTCACATAGAGTGAAACCGTTTTTGGTTTCATACTTTTTCTTTGTATATAATTGGAATATGATGTTACCTTGTTATGTTTTTGATGTTAATATTCAAATGTTGTTGTTGGTGTTGTTGTTTATATTCACATACAGTGAAACCGTTTTTGGTTTCATATTTTTTCCTGTATATAATTGGAATCAGAATTTGTTATGTTTTTGATGTTAGTTTTCAAATGTTGTTGTTGGTGTTGTTGTTTATATTCACATACAGTGAAACCGTTTTTGGTTTCATACTTTTTTTCTATATATTATTGGAATCACATTTTTGTATGTTGTTGATGTTATTTTCAATTTTTGTTGGTGTTGTTGTTTATATACACATACAGTGAAACTTATTTTGGTTTCATACTTTTGCCTGTAGGTTATAAAATCACATTTTTGTTATGTTGTTGATGTTAATTTTCAATTTTTGTTGGTGTTGTTTGTTTATATACACATACAGTGAAACTTATTTTAGTTTCATACTTTTTCCTTTAGGTTATGGAATCATATTTTTGCTAATTTGTTGATGTTAATATTCAAATTTTGTTGTTTGTTGTTGTTTATATTCACATATAATGAAACTTATTTCGGTTTCATACTTTTTTCTGTAAGTTATGGAATCTGTTCTCGCTGTTATATTTCACAAAGATGATACATTATCTTTTCGTATTGGTCTACAAGCATCTGTTTGTGATTTGAAGGGTAGTAGATGTTCAAGTTGGTGTCAATTCTCTTCTCTTTCTATTGAAATTTTCCACATAGTTTGCGATCAGCAAAAGGTTATCAATTCCGATTTTGATCTCCAATCGGTTGCTTTATTTACTTTGTTTAATAAGTTTCCATCTCTTGAGTTATATGTAAGGCATAAAGATGAGTCCTCTAGTTGTAGTTCAGAAATTTCAGGAATCATACCATATGAGCAGCCACGAAGTTTAGGAATTATATCTTTTGAGCATTCAACACTTACAAATGTAGTTGATTATGATGTCCGTAATAAAGTTAAAGAACCGTTGAAGTCTGCGCATTGGTTTGGCCTTTTCCAGGGTGTCAATCAGGTGTTTAATGGAGGTGTTCAACAAATTCGTTTTGATTTATTGAAATATCATGCAGTATCTGGGTATTCATTTAAGATGACAAGGAATGAGAAGTGAGGATTGATGCATGTTATTCTAAGAAGGAAGAAGATAAATGTGAATGGCATATATATGTTGTTTCTATTGATGGTGTTGAAAGTAGTCCTTTTATTATCAAGGAGTTAAATAAGAAGCATACTTGTTGTGGTGGAGTTGTAAATAAGGTAGTTCTTTAGTTTGTATCAATGCTTTTATTTTTGGTGCCTCTGTACACAAATGTTGTAATGAACACCTGTATGGATCTGGATTTTTTTTTTCCTAATACAGAATAAGTATACCATTAGCACAAACAGAACAGAATAGGATGAAACCTTTTTGGGTTCCATCAAAACATGCACCAATATTTTTTAGTCACAACCATAGACAGAATAGGATGAAACCTTTTTGGGTTCCATCAAAACATGCATTAAGTAAAAAAACACCAACATTGTTGGTCACAGACATACACAAATTAGGATGAAACCTTTTTGGGTTCCATCAAAACATGCATTTTCTAAAAAACACCAACATTGTTGGTCACAAACATACACAGATTAGGATGAAACCTTTTTGGGTTCCATCATAATACCAATTAAGTAAAAAACCACCAACATTGTTGGCCACAGGCATACACAGAATAGGATGAAACCTTTTTTGGTTCTATCAAAACATGCATTTACTAAAAAACACCAACATTGTTGGCCACAACAATACACAGAATAGGATGAAACCTTTTTTGGTTCCATCAAAACATGCATTTATAAAAAACCACGAACATTGTTGGTCACAAACATACACAGAATAGGATGAAACCATTTTTGGTTCCATAACAATACATATTAAGTAAAAAAACACTAACTCTGTTGGTCACAGCCATACATAGAATAGAATGAAACCTTTTTTGGTTCCATCAGAATACCAATTAAGTAAAAAAACACCAACTCTGTTGGTCACAACCACACACAGAATAGGATGAAACCTAACTATGAAACCTGTAATTTCGAAAGAGATGAAACCTTATTAATCAAATACATCGATGAAACCAAAATCGCGAAACTAAAAATCATAAACATGCAGAATATGATGAAACCTTATTAACCAAATCCATTTTGATTTTCAACCATAAACAATCACATAATATGATGAAACCATAAACTTCGATTTACCTTTCGTAGATTCTTGTTTCTTAACTGGTTTATTGAGTTTTTTCTTCATCTTCCTGTCTTGTTTCTTCACCATGTTTAATGATGTTCAGCGATTTTTCTTAGGTTTAAACTGTGACAAAATTGAATAAAAACTTCAGGTAGATTATGATGAGTTAAAAGTAGAAGACTCAATTCTACTGTTGATCATCAACAATCGTTTTAGAATCAGAAATTTAGGTTGATTACGACTCAAATTCGACTGTTGATGATGATTTAAGTGATGACTTTTGTTTCAGGGAGATTAATGTGATGATTTTTTGATATGATTGATGATGCCGATGATGTTGGTTCAGGTGTTTTTCTCTGATGATTTTGAAACGATGAACGATATGATTTTGGAAATAGTAGATGATAGAAGTTAAGAGGGAAATAATGACGTTAATCAAGGGAAGATGGGCGTACGTGGTTAAGTGGCAGTGATGGACGTGATTAGTTAATGAATTTGGGCTGAGTTATAAGTGATGGTAATATGGACAGTTGGTTTATAATGAGTTTTTTGTGTCAAATTTATTTTGTTGGGTTTTATGTAGTTGGATAGTGACATCTTTAGACTTATAACCCACGTCCTGTTTTCCTTTTCTTTTTTATTCCCAGACGCTTTGGCGAACATAATATACCTTGACTGGCTCACACAGTCGGTCAACTTGCGGTGTAAGAACAGTATCAACTTATCCCATGCCCGTGGTATCACCACGACACTCTCATTCCGTGATAAGTGATATATTCCATCTTTTTTTTCCAAGGAATTCTGGAAGACACGTTTCACGTACTTTTAAATACCCATGAATAGATCTTCCAATCATTAGAGACCGGAGCATACAGTACCAACGCAGTATCTCAGAAGCTTTATCTGAGAGCCGGAAAGAAGAAAATAGAAAACTTAAAAGGTGCCTTTTGCTAGACCTTTCATGAGAAACGCATCCGTCACACTGACGCTGTTTGACGAGAGCAGATTTCCCTTCACGTACGTTTTGATGTTCATATACCGTTGTGGATGGTGTGGACTTTGATTTTTTTTTTTTCCATTATAGCCTAAAACCCACACGATCGAGTTCACCAAAGATATATCGTTAATAATATAACAGCCTCCTCTCTTTCCAAGTTAAACAAGTAAAAGTATTAGTGTCCAGTGTCCACTCCTTCCTAATTTTCTAGTATATCAATGTACCATATAATTACTGAGTGATTTTACCGGCCAATACCATGGGAAAGACTAAGGAGTTAAGCCCACAGTTTTTAAAAATAAATAAATTCAGTTATACCCATTATTTTGGATAAAAAACGGTGGATATGTTCTTGTTTAATTGGAAGGTTTGTATTGCATACAAGGGAACATGCACAGGGGGTACACTACTGTATGAATCCACACCATACTATAGACCCACGTGACTTGACAGGAGAAAATAGTCAAACACTGAATGTTGTAGGTCCTACCCTCTTAAATAAATTGTATAGTATTTTTCTTTTTTTGATAGTAGGAAATGCTGTTTTACACCCCAAAAATAAACTGAATCTAGTGTACTTGCTTCACTCTCAAGAAACGATTTAGCAAGTTTTATAAAAGCAAGATCATATCCATTATAAACAATGATTAGCTCACGGTAACCACAAATCCGATCGCTGGATTTGAAAATCAGGTAAGTTCTTTTTTACATGTTACAAAAAAGACAACGAATCCTCTATGTTTTAATTTTATTGAGTAAGAACCAAGATAACAACAAATCTTACATAAAATTGTTCATCTCAACTAATTAACTAATATTTATGGAAAACTAAAACGTCAAATGTAACATTATAATCTAGCTAGTTAAACAAATAGTATCTTAAACCAATAACAGACTTTCTGAACTCTACGATCTTCTCTCCTCTCACCTTTTTCATCTTCAATTGTTTTTTAGTTTTAATTATATGAGTCTTATCTTTGTTTTTTTTTACAATTTCTAATATTAGATTTTATTTGTTCTCTGACTAAATTCGTTTAAGGGAATCTTCAATTTCAAGCTTATACTTTTTTTTGTCATAAAAATACCAACTCCACCAACAACAAAATCAACGATAAAACTTGCCAGCCTCGCAGGTGAAAGCAAAATAGTAGATAAGAAAATAGAAGGAATTTCAAACAACAACAAATACTAACAACAATAATAGCATTTCTAATCACTAAAACATCAATATCGATTCAGACTGAGATGTTAACCTTTGCTACTTTAGTTTAAATAACTACTTTGTTATTAAAAACCTTGAGAAGTGGGTCGATTGTTGGTTGATCCTACTATTTATATATATATTATATAATTTTTTAACAATTTAAATATGACCATTAAATCAAGTTATATCTATTTATTTTAAAATTAATAAATAATTGTGTTGGTCGTAATAGTATAATCCTTTAATTTTTTTTTTTATATATATATATAGATAGATGATCTGATTATTTTTTTTTTTAGAAAAACTTAAAGTCCAAAAGTTATTTTAAATTAAACCTTTTATATAGTACGAAGTCTACTACGATACAACCTCCAAGAGTTTTATCCAATGTCAACGTATTCGATCTCAGGTGATTAGTATCATCACCCAATAACTTTATCACCGTATTATACATGATGATATCTACGAAATTATTTGATGTTATCTTAATTAACTTTGATGTAATCTGATAGTTAGTCCTGTAAAATCAAATACCCCCTCCGCATTTTTATATCTATTGGTAAGTGAACACAACTCGTTGTCCTAACCTAACTGCCCGAACTATCACGGTGAAAACTTCGAACTGAACTCAGACATCTAATCAACTTACTTTGTTCACAGACTCGAATCTCTTACAAAACAAACACAACATAGCTCTGTAAGTACTAAGAATAAGTAGTATATATAAACTTAGGTTTATAATTCTAAGAGCAACTGCAGCGGTCGACCAGACCAAAGAGCAAAGACCAGGAATGCTCTTTGGTCCGATTTTGTGAGACGCAACGGACGACTAAATGTGGTATTTGGTCCAGAAATTGAACAGTATCCGATCAGGTTTAGTCAAGAATCTGGACCAAAACAGATATAGTCTGACGCTCATGTAAGACAGCGTTTTCCCAAAACGCCATTGTACGAGAACGTTTATAAACACAAACGTCATTTCTGAAAGACGTTTATCAAAACGTTTCTAAAGAACAACGTTTTTGAAACGTTGTATTAAAAGAGCGTTTCTGAATTGAAACGTTGTATTAAAAGAGCGTTTTTGAAACGTTGTATTAAAACGACGTTTCTGAAACGTTGTATTAAACGTTTATTAAGAACAACGTTTTTGAAACGTTGTATTAAAACAGCGTTTTCAAAATTAACGGTCCTCTACACCAACGTTTAGGCTTTCAAGTGTTTTATATGTGGGCGTTTTTTTTTGAAATGCTGTTTTAGAAGAGCGTTTGAGTTTTGACGCTACTTTACTAGGACGTTTTTCTATGTTTTATATCAAAACGCTTCAGTACAGTAACGTTTGACGTTTGAGTACATAACGCTTCATTACAGGAGCGTATGTTCAAAACGCTAATCTAAATGAACGTCAAAAACATAACGTTTATCTAGTTAAACGTCTGTGTAATATACGTCACTTTAATATAGCGTTTGATAATTAAGGCTAGCGTAATATCATATTTAATCATGTTTTCGTTGCGTTTTTTTTTTAAACGACCAAACAGATTTGGTCTTTGATCGATGGTCTGGTCCAACCGCTGCAGTTGCTCTAAATCACACGAAACAGAAATTAAAAGTTATAACCAAAGCAAGTTCTACCACACGGAACACATAAAGTTATAAACTCTGTAAGAAAGTTCTACACAAGTGATTATTAAATATGAAATGATCATCTCAATACTCTCAACTGATTTGCCAGGTCCGTTTAACTTGCATAAGTTAGTCTCGAAGCTACTACTTAGCAGTTTCAGCTGACAGATCTTTTCAAGTGCTGCAATAAAGGAAATGGTAAAAACAAGTTTTTCAAAAATAAATTAAAATAAAAACCTAACACTGTACATATGGCGGCTTTAGTACTTCAAACATATTTTTTGCTTGATGATGCTGCTGACATGGCCAATAAGGAGAAAGTATTTTGTTTCTTAGAGTGACACGGAGATGCCGACATATCACCTGTCATACTAACACAGTATTGTCATTGTAGAATTTGGGTGGTCACTCCTTAAGTCCTAAGTCTTAATTAGCATAGTAATAGTAGTAGTAATCAATAATCATATCATGTGTGCTCTGTTTGCATATTTTCTTTCTTAATCCGAGAGAGAGAAGAATTAAAATCACTAGATATATTTCACCTCTGTCTCTCTCTCCCGATCTCGACAGATGAAGATACCCTAATATATAACTACTTTTGTGTTGGTTAAAAAAGGGAAGCCAAAAAATTCTCAATAGCATAAGAAGACGCGTGTTCATCTAATGAACCAGAGATTCAATTCATGTAAGGATGGATGATATCCTTTTCACTTGATCCATGAGCATATAACTTTTACCCCCATCTAAGTCATTGATTCATGTTCATTCATTTATTTGCTATGTAGTGTGATCATCTACTCAACCTCACCATTTCTGCTTATAAATATCTGCGGTCGACGTATATGATCGATCACTTAATCCTACTACTACACCACGGCATTCAACATCTCTCTCTCTCTCTCTCTATACTCTCTCTATATACTCTGTCTCTCTCTATATATACACACACATTAACATCTATTACTATACCAGCTTAGTTTATGCTTCAAAAAAAAATCTATTAGTTCCTCTATTCTCATCCCGCATATATTCTCTTCTCTGATCATCTGCCTATCATTCATTAGGCATTTGATGATAAATTCTAAGTAAGTTAACTTCCCATTGATGTTGTTTATTTGTATTTGTACGTGTCCTAGTTTACTTAGATTTTTAACATTTTTGAAAGATTGTGTGGTTTCCGAAGCCCAATTCTTACTTATTTTTTTAGGTTATCACTGTTACGCACTACAGTATCTTATAAGTTCAGCATGCTTAATTCCGTATCAATAATAATTTAAGTCAGATTTCACTCTAAAGTTTTTTATGAAGCCGTTATTCAATTAGTACTGATGATACCCATTGTTTGACCTATATCTGTTTGTGGCAATCGGTTAAACACAAAAATGTCCAGAAAAAGTTTTAGATGAAATCCCTCCCAAAAATCTATGTTAAGTGAGCAAATTGTGAAAAATATTTTTGATGGAATTGCGGAGAAGAACAAGAAAATCTAAAACCGAGAAAGAGCTTTTAAGGATTGAATGGATTGGGGAAATTAGTGAGAGGTCTTGGAAAAAAAACTCTAGCCAAGAAAAACTAATTGGCTGCTCCCCTTGTTTCTTTTTTGGTTCTTTGTTGGGTTGTAATGGTTGTGGCTTAGAGTCTTGATTTCTCCTTCTCGTGGTGTGGGTTTGGAATGGCTTTAGTACTGCATTCCTTTCTCCTTTGTTGCACTAGCAGGTGTTTCTTTTTTTTTTCTGTTGTACTCGTTTCTTTTGTTTTTCTGTTCTTTCAATAAAATTTTAACCTTCCTCTTCAAAAAATAAGAAAAGAAGTGACCATATGGACATTCATCAACAAAGTGATAGTAATATACACATAATGTACGTAATAGTCTGCAGTTGGTAATCAGTACTTGCATATCTTAATCGTCATCACCATCAATGTTGTGTCAAATTAAATAAAATCATTATGTAGGTTTTTCCGTGAAACTAGATTTCCATGGTTACTATTTTTTATTCCTCTCGGCTTTGACCCAATGCGGGTCTCAAATTGAATAATTTAATTCGACGGGCAACAAATTAATGATATTTGAATTATCAATGATTTTGTGTATGTTTTCTAATGTAGGAAATAATTGTAGCTGGGTCTGTTAACAAGCAGTATGATGAAGATAAAGCTTAGAGAAGAACACATCAAGAGCTTGAAAAAGAAGGTACGTGTACTATAAGAAACTAGAAAGTACCAATTGTTATCCCAACCAATTAATACTGAAACGAACAAACGATGTTTCGTTAAATGGCGGGATCTGTTTTTTTTTTCTTTTACCGGAAAAGGGAATTCATTGATTGGCTTCTCCATATCCGAAAAAAAAGATAAGGACGAAGGACATAAGAATTTTAAGAGTGACAGGTGCTAGAGAACTGAATTTAATTTGGACTTGATTTCAAAGTTAATCACTGGATAGAATTGGATATGGCCTCAATATTCTTCAAAAGAAAGTGGAATTAGTATCGTTATTAGTAATTAGATTTAGTCTGTAAATAAAAAACATGTTTAGTACCTGAATATTAAAGGGAAAAGATTTAGGTATCGTACTTACCTATATATGCTTTGGCAAAATATGCAAGGGATTGATGTCTGATGATGATCCCCATTCCCATCCCATGCATTACAAATACTACTGATTTTATACGGTAAACAAAAGAAATTTGTTGTTTGCAAAACAACAACTAGCTAATACTAGTACTTGTTTAAGATTCTTCTAACATTTCTTTAATTAAGAGATCAGGCTAGGGCTAGGAATTAGAGTTGTAGCTAGTGGATAGTAGATCGACGTCCATATGTACCTGTCACAACTGACACTAATGCTAACTCCCTAATGGGAGGCGGCAGCAGCACCATCCTTCTTACCCTTCACCTAGCTAGTTTCAATATAAAAACCTAACACTGTACATATGGCGGCTTTAGTACTTCAAACATATTTTTTGCTTGATGATGTTGCTGACATGGCCAGAGTTACACGCATACTAACACAACGTTGTTGTTGTAGAATTGTCGGGTGGTCAGTCCTGAAGCCCTACGTCCTAATTAGAATAGTAGTAAAAGTTGAGATTACTCCATATTATATGAGTAATTTTAGATTCTAAAGTTAGTAAGTTTTGGATAACTCTAATCTTATAAGTGTTATATGACCACGTCTATTTTATGCCACCCAATTTTAGTTTAAGTATTAAACCCAATAAAACTATATCCGAGGAAACGAGTTAAGATTAATCCTATATTATATGAACAATTTAAGATCCTACAGTTAATAAATCTTATGTAATCCTAATTTTATAAGCTGATTTTTGAAATGAATCAGCCCCGTAAATTTCGATAATAATCATATCATGTGTACTCTGTTTGTATCTTTTCTTTCTTAATCTCCCAGAGAGAGAAGAGTTAAAATCATTAGATACATATCACCTCTGTTTCTCTCTCCCGATCTCTACACATGAAGCTACCCTAACATATAACTATTTTTGCGTGTGTGTTGGTTAAGAAAGGGAAGCCAAAAAATTCTCAATAGTCTAAGAAGACGCGTGTTCATTTAATGAACCAGAGATTATTTCATGTAAAGGATGGCCTTTTCAGTTGATTCATGGGCATATAACTTTTGCCCCATCTAAATCATTGATTCATGTTCATTCATTTATTAGGTCTACGTAGTGTGATCATCTAATCAACCTCACCATTCCTGCTTATAATTATCTCCGGGAGACGTATATGATCGATCATTCATTCCTACAACTACACCACGACATTTAACATCTATATATATATACACACAAGTACAATAACATCTATTAGTTTATGCAGGGCCGGTCCTGAAGGGTAAACAGGAAAAACCCCATTTTAGGGCGGCAAACATATTTTATATTTAAGGTTTTTTATATAATAAATAATTATCGAGGATTTCTATATAATTTATATAAAATATAAGGGTAGAAAGTTGAGATTAATTAATTTTTTTGATAAGATAGAACAAGAACTACACCTAGGTATATACATTAGCCTAAGATCTATACAATTATAAAGGTTTCGATAAGATTTAAGCAGCCGTACGGTAATGAGATTGATTAAGACTTCAATAGTTTTCTACTTTCTTATTAGACTCCCTCGGTCCTAATTTATTTGCATCTTTTGTTTGTATTCTTCAGGATTTTTTTTACCTATTATTATTATATGATTATTACTGAATTAAATTTTTATGAAATATAAATCTTTGATTAATGTTAAATTTTATACGGTTGATTGATTTTAGGGAATCAAAGATTTAATTTATTAGTTATTGAATTAAATATGTTTGTATATTACATATATAGTGCAATTTCTAGTCTAGAAAAAAAAAATTACTGTATTTTTTTTTAGTATATATGATGTTTTAGTGATTTTTCTTAACCTAGATATAGATATATTTTTTTATTACATTTAGTTAGTCTTTTTTTGTGCAGTATAAGATTACCAAACAATATGTAAATAATAATTGTCGTTAAAAAAAATCCTAAAAATACAGGCGGTCTTAATTTAGTATCAACCTATATACAAAATTTATCCTCTATATACTAAAGTCATAGCTTCCCCTTATAAGAAAAGAACTCATTTGTATCTTTTAAAAAAATGTGTCGTGTAGTGACAAATGATATGAATGTATAGAATTAAATTTTGCTCAATTTTTTTATTATTATTGAGGCAAAAAAAGCTTTTCGCTTCGGGGTGAAAAGTTTTTAAAAACGGCCCTGAACATATGCTTCAAATTTATTTTTTTATTGGTTCCTCTATTCTCAACTCGGATTTATTCTCTCTTCTCTGATCATCGACAACTCGGATTTATTCTCTCTTCTCTGATCATCGACAAATGAGAAGAAAAATATATAGAATAGGGAGACAAATATATATGCACATTTCTAATTTGGGGAATTAAACTATTCATAAACAAATGGTGAAAAATAAACACCTCATGTATTTAAAGGGTATATAGAGAGCCTTTTTATTCTTCTTTTATCAACATGGGAAGTAAGAAGAATTTGATATGCACTTTCTTAGTTTCGAGCAAGTTAGCTTTAACATTATGAATTCACCTTAAGTTATCACCTATGCTCCGTTTGGTCCGATGCAGAATAAGCAACTTTGAATTTTCACACCACGCAAACTCAGATATCTGTGTAAATTTGTAGTGATTCATCTATAAACTTTGTTCCACAGCAAAACCGCCTAGTCTTTCATTTCAAAAACAAACAAACCAGCTAGTGTTGTAGGTTTTTACAAATCATTGCAATATTAGTGTAAATCTAGGTTATTCAGAAACTACGAGTTTAGTGGACCTATGAATTTTCTCAAATACCAACATGGCATCCAAGGTATACAAGTTAACAAGACTTTTAAAGGAAAAAATCGATGTCTTTAATAGTACTTCCGACTAACTCATAACTAAGGCTTAGTATTTGCAGAACTTAGTGGAACAACCTAATTAAAAAAATCTCCACATGGTAGTAGAGTAATTGGCAGAAAATATAGAGCGCCGTATCTTAGTCGAACAAATATTTGAACTTAATCATGCTTCAAAACAAAATATGTGAACTTCACCATTGCGATTGGTTATGTATGAACTTGTAGTCAGCAGTTAGCAGTTGGCAGTAGGGAGACACCTTTCTTGTTATTTAGCAACTACTTATACATCATCCTTTATGTTGGTCCCAACACATTTTGCCTTCAAGCCGTTATTGCTACAGTTTTCATTCAATTATTGGGCCGTTAACTAACCCCAGGGTGATATGAAATCTCGTTAATTTTGTGGGCTTCTACCTAAAGTTGTATTTAGGTCGTGAAAACTAGAGCCGAGAACTATCAATTAACTATTTTTATCTATAACGACAGTTCATTAAGGCTCTCCCTCTAATGAGGTGGAAGTCTTGTTGCTTTCCTATAACAGAGATTTGGAATGGATTCTATCCTCACCCTCCTTTAAAAGATGATTGTGTTAAATAGTAATAAAGTGGATAATTGCAATTGGCGGGTGGAGCGCACTGGAGCTAGTCCAACTAGTTAGGCCTTTTCAGGAAAATCAGACTTATATTAGTTTGTAGAAATTAATTAATAATCACCTATAGTGAAGTGACAATTTCATAAAATGACATCTTAAAAGCGACATAAAATTAATTTTCTAAAACATCCATGTCAATGGAAGAAGATATCAACTTCACCCTGTAAATAGGCCGCCTTGCTAAAGTGGTGGTTGAATGATTCTTTTGCAATCCACTCGGGTAGTCGGCTAGCCATACATTTTATTCTGGGGTCCTTCTGAACTTTCGCGACATGGTCAGTTGGTCACCCTTCGTACAATATCTTGCCAATCTCATTTATGGCCTATGCCATGAAGTCCCAACCAAGTATGTTAGGAAATTCCAAACTGATACTTTTTTTTTTCTTTTGGATCTTTTGGCTGATACAAAAGTAACAGAACTTTTTTTTTTTTTTGATATATAAAAGTAAGAAAAATTCCAAGACATCGAATCCCACTTTTTAGCGTTTTGTAAGAAAATCTAGCGATATTCCTAAAGCTCGTTAGATTCGATTGTATCAAATGGTCCTAAGACTGGTCGTATTTTGAAAAGCCTCGTTATCACATGGTCAGTTTCCCCCTATGATACAAGTGGGTTGCCAAAACTTTATCATGCCGCAATGAAAAATGGAAGTTGTGTGGTGTTAGCGGGGACAGGCACATAGAATTTCAATCATCCAGGGCTGCGCAGACCCTATCGTAGCCCGAATATCCACCCAGGCCCATCACGGCCAAATGATTTAGACACTCACCTCCGAATATGGAGGACTAGAGTTTGATTTTTCCCTGATAGTCACTATTGCGGTAAATATTTTTAACATGTTCACTTGAGAAGTCAATGGTCGATTAGTCAAATGCTCTGATAGGTTTGGATACCATGTTCAATAATTTAACAAGTTCAATTGAGAAGTCCATGGTTGATTATAGGTTTATTAATGGACACCTATTACCCGGAACCGAAACCAGGTAAATTAGGTTTGGATCTTAGAATTGGACTTATTAAATATTTAAATATCCAACGGGTATATCTGATTTGGATTCAAAATTTTATCGGGTTCAGTCGGTTTATCCAATGGGTATCTATGGGTATCGATTTTATCAAAATTGAAAGAATTTTTTTAAATTTGACATTGATTTTTTCTTTTTTTCTATTTTTTTTCTATTAAATGTTTATTTAAAACATTAATAAAAAGATAACAACAAACTTGTAAAAAAATAATTTGGATTCAACCGAAAAAAAAAAGAAGATATCAAGATTCAAAAAGAAAAGAAGATAGTTTTCAGTACCCAATGGATACATGGAACTGAAGCATATCCAAATATTTTAACGGATCTAGTTTTGGATCCATAAATTTATAAACCGAACCCGAAATCGTTAGAAACTATACCCAACTTTTATAAGTAGGATCCCAATCCAGATCCGGATTCAGATCCAGATCAAGTGGTACCTAGAAAAACCCAGACCCATTAACAGTCCTAGTTAATTAATCAACTGCCCTAATAGGCTGGATACCATATCCCAAAAAATGGTGCCAAAAAGATCTGAATATACATGGATATAAGCATGCTTCCCAACATTTGTAGAAGTCTGAATTACAATTCAACAGTTCTACGCCGATATAAGAAAAAACACCAAAACCAAATCCCCTGATAGAAAAATGGGGAACCTCACATAAGAATGGTGAGTCTTACCTGAACAGCCACGTGACCTTCCATCCCATATGTGATCTTGTCTTTATCCTGACTTTCCTTGTGTATACGTTTTCTTACGTCGTCCTAAGCTTTATATAACCTTGGCTATTTTCTTTTTCCCAACCCATTCTTACTTACGTTGTTCTCTCCATAATTTTCATTGTTTTATGTTTGTACACATCTCGTTGTCTCAGACTACTAAGCAATATGGACAAAGTTCAACAAGATCAACCATTTCAATCCAACTCATGCAATACTGTTTTTGAAAACTTACTCAAGAAGGAAAAAGAACCCGAAACAACAATGATGTTCGGAAACAAGAAAAAACATCCATACTTAATCGATACTGATCAGTTACCCTTGATCGACTTGAGCAGCTTAACTGGAGTTGGTAGTAGTACTATTTTAGAGAAAGCAAAATGCAAAAGACAGATAATTGAAGCTTCAAAACAATGGGGATTTTTTCAAGTTGTGAATCACGGGATCTCTAACGAATTGTTGAAGAAATTGAATGCTGAACAAATGAAGCTATTTCGACAACCGTATGACAAAAAATCATCGTCCAATAGTTTTTTGTCAAATAATTATCGTTCTGGAACACCTACTCCAACGAATCAGTTTTCTTGGTCAGAAGCATTTCATATTCCTCTTTCTGACATTCGTTCAGGAAACCGTCAAAACCCCAACAGCAGCAACAACACTCTCAGGTATAACTCAGTTTCCATAGTCATTTATATCCTTTTTCCCCATTTACATTTGTTTTTGTCCCCCTCTTTACTTTTTTCATTTACATTTGGTTAGTCATTAGTTTATACTAACAAGAAAAGTTTGCTATTCCCATAAGTTATTACTACGTTGACAGGTAAATCTATTGGATTAAATAGAGGTGACCTATTGAAGGGCTACTGTTACTGTTTTATACTACCAATTGAAGGATTACGGTTTTAAATGTTTTTGACCAAAAGTTGTGTAGAACCTTAAACTTCCAAGCTTTTTGCCAACAAAATCAGTAAACGGTTTCCTGCGACACAATTTATTAACATCAATGTCCGGGAAACGCAAGTGGACCTACCTGCGAACATATCTTAGTAGGGAAAATGTTAACTTAAAATCATTTTCTACTACCTCTTTTAGGATTAACTGTAACTGTATGCATGGATGCGTTTGTATCTTAAAAATCATTTTTAGTTATTAACAAAACGAAATATATATTAGCATCATGAAGGAATAGTTTCGTAATACAGTGAACTCATGTGTCCGAGAAAATTTCATCAGCACCAGCTTAGTTATTCTTTATTTTACATCATTGTGATCGCCATCCAGCCAATCTATTGAACTGGTCAGTCAGAAAGCGAAAGAGCACTAGTTACTTACCTGGGTATATTTTTTCTATTTTTAAGGTTAACACCTCTCTCTTTCTATATATATAAATATGATAACAAACCACAATTAAGTTGTCATGTTTAAAATATCATCTCTCATGACCTTAGGGGTAAACCGTATAAGATACCCTATAATGCGGATCAGGATATTTTTTACATAGATATTTCCTTCATTTTAGATTCAAAATACAATTGATTTTCTTTGAAGCAAAGTTACAATTGATGATAGCAAATTATCACTATCCATAGACAGTGTATGCCAGCAAGTGAAATTTTAACATTTTACGGCAAGGGGATGATAAGAACACCACGTACAACAACATCAAAATATACAGCTGGTTAATGACCCCATCACTGACCCTCCGTAATGTACAGTCATCCTTGGATAGGAAAAACTCGAGTAAAAAAAACAATGCCTCCGTTTTGACGTGGCCTAGTCTAAACCAACAGATTAGGTTTGTAGGTTGGAAAGGATACGTGTTGTCATAATACGTGAAACAGCTCATAATGATAAATATTTTTGAGAACAAGTGTATTTGCTCATAATGAGTATTTCATTTCTTTTTTTTTCTGGTTTGATACAAAAAAACAAACCAATGTGTTTACGTAATAGTTTCAAATCTTTCCTAATAAAGCGTATTTAGTACGACAGAGATTTCCTCGGAAAGTCGAGAATCAGAGGCAGTTTACAATAATACCTACATTAGTTAATTTCTAGTTTCTGTCTCTACGTTCCATCAAATATCTCATGCATGCATGTTCCAGATTTCATTTCATTAGTTTCCTGTCTAGAAAAATGCCATCTCGTGTTGTCCCACTCCCACGCAAAATATAATGTGACGTTGGTGGAGCCCACATATTTAAATGAAACGACTACCCATACAATTCCACAGATTTTTCCTTATACGTGGGAGAAGGCCCACCATGAAAAAACTAGGTATTCATACTCTTTCAATCTATCTGTTACTTCTGGAAGATTCAAAATTTGGAGGGCCCCACTTTAGATAGTGTGGTCTTAGTCATCTTGGATTCAGCACTACACTCAAGACTCAACAATCGTAGTCTTTTATCAATTATCATGGGACTTCAAGTGTAGATTGGGTCTGCTTAACAATTAAGACATACTCCGTACTATAGAGAAACTAGATAATTTTTCTGGAATTTATTGGATTATTGTTTATAAATTTACAGGTCGACGATAGATGACTTTGCGGGAACATTATCACAAATGGCACTTAAAATAGCACAAGTATTGGCAGAAAATGTTGGCTCTGATTCAAAGGGATTAGCTGGATATTTTGCAGACAATTGTTCGGAAGAAACTTGTTATTTAAGATTAAACAGATATCCACCGTGTCCAATTTCTTCTGAACAAGTATTTGGATTAATGCCTCATACCGACAGTGATTTCCTCACAATCTTATATCAAGATCAAGTTGGTGGTTTACAGTTGCTAAAAGATGGTAGGTGGGTCACGGTTAACCCTAATCCTCAATATTTAATTATCATTATTGGCGACTTATTTCAGGTAATTTTTTCATGACAAATTTTTTTTATCAGGAGCATGCTATATAAAATATATAAAAACGATAAAAAAAACCAAAGTAACAACAAAAATTAGGATTATCTTGGATTCCAGCGCAATTTCAATTAAGTTTCACCTTAGTAGTTGGGGAAAACCTTGCATGAACACGTTAACAACCTTGATGATCTTTTTTGTGTGCAGGGATTGAGTAACGATTTATATAAGAGTGTTGAACACCGTGTGATGACTAATAACAAATTTGAAAGGTTTTCGGCGGCCTATTTCTTATGTCCTTCACATGATACAATTATACAAAGCAAGGGAGGGCCTCCATTGTACAAGAGATTCAGTTTTGGAGAATTTAGGGAACAAGTTCAAGAAGATGTTCGCAAACTAGGTCGTAAAGTTGGGCTTTCTAGGTTTCTCCTCTGAGCTACACCCAAATCAGTTTACAAGAATTAGTTAGTGAGATGAAAGAAATCATCTAATTCTTAGCTCTAAATAAGTGGCTTATATAGTAAATATGAAAAATATCCTTTTGTTTCTATATTTTAATTAGTCTATCCCTGTGCAGTACATTTCGGCCGAAATGGCCGAAATATCGTTGGAATTTCGGATTTCGGATTTCGGGGGGAAAACCAAAACAAAATCCGGTATACTGGTACGACCGATTTTTTTTTTTTATTATTTAAAAAAAAAATGAAAAAAAAAGATCATCCTTGTTTTAAGGTTTTGAATTGTTACTCATATTTTTTTATGATATTTTAGAATTATATAATATGACAATATCTATAATTAATCTAATGATCTCGATTATAATTGTAATATTCTTGTTTAATTAGCATTTTAGACGGTGAATTTTGAAGTTGTCTTGTTTCTCTTTTGTTTCCAGTTTGAACTTTGTGTGAAATCTATGGATCTATATATTTTAGATGATTACTAGTTTTTCTTTCTAAGTTTTGTGAAAAAAGTTTGTTATAACGTGTTAAAATATATTTATAGTTATAAAATGTGAACTAGTATTTTTTTATAAAATTATAGGTATAAAATATATGGACCGATATTTCACCGATATTTGAAACAAAAATTTCCCCAGTATACCGTCACCAGTGTATCGCTCTCGACCGGTACGAACCAAAATCCGGTATGATACAACCTTGATCTATCCCTTAACGAAAATCTTTCTTCCTCTGCATGATAAGTTTATATCTTGCATAATGTTAATTACTTTGGGTACTTTTGTAACCGGAAGTTATATAATCTTTACCGCTCCTACTCCTTCTGTCCCACTAAAGTTAATCTTTTTTTTTTCTTTGTTTTTTTCTTTTATAATAGATAGTAGATAATTTTTTTTTCATTTTCACAGGCTATTTTTCCAAACAATTATAAGCGTTGGTGTTGATGCTGTTATTAATCTCCTTGCTAAAGAACTTGGATGTAAAACTAAAAACTTACCGATTAAGTACTTGGATATACCTATTGGTGTTATGGCTAAAAGCACTTCTGTTTGGGACCCAGTTCTTGATATAATGGAAATGACGCTAACAACTTGGAAGAAGATTTTCTTGAAGAAAGCTGGTAGATTAATTCTCATCAAAAATTGCTTGTCATTTCTCCCTATTTACTACTTGTCTCTTTGTCATCTTCCTATCAGTGTTCAGAAAAAGATGATAAGGCTTATGAGAAACTTCTTATGGGGTGCAGTAGAAGGAAGGAAAAAGATGGCTTGGGGTCAGAAGCTTGAGAAATACTAATTTGGTAAAATGGATATGGAGATACTCAAGAAAAAGAAGTTATTTTGTAAGAGGATAATTCAACAGATGTTTAAGATTAGTGAATCAATTGCTCTTCCTTCAGATGATAATTCTCCACAATGTAGGAGCCTTTGGAGAAATGTAACCAGCCTGGTACCTAATACAACAGCATACTACTTTACTTTTAAAATGGTAAAAGGATAAGGTTTTGGTATGATCAACGGTTAGATAGGGCTGTTTGAATGATCTCTTTCCTGTAATTTTTACGGCTGTTAAAGATAAAAAATTGGTTGTAGCTGACTCTGTTAAAGATGGAAGATGGAGTTGTGATTTCAGAAGAAGGCAGTTGAATGCTAATAAGCAATTAGAGTGGGATTTGTTACGGAGGGACTTAGGTCCTGTTCCTGAGTTTGTAGAAGAGGATGATGATATTCAGATCTTGTAAAATTTCAGCACTGCTATCAAGTCTTGTCAGGTGAAGTTCCAGCTTGTAACTTTGCCAGATTTCTTTGGATTAAGGGATCCCTAATAAGGTACATGTTATGCTGTGGGACGTATTTGATAACTCTCTTCCTACAAGAACTATCTTGAGCCACAGAGGTATAACCATTCAAAGCGAAAACTGTCCTCTTTGCAACTTAGAAGCGGAGACTGCTGACCATCTCCTTCTTCAATGTTGTTTCTCTTTTGAGTTGTGGGATTAATTCATAAAGGCCTTTCGCATTTCCTGGCCATCACCGGCAACAGTACTGCAGCTTTTTGATGCATGGGATACTAATATGTTTACAGGTAGATGTAAAAAGGTATGGCATATTTTACATTATGCAGTCTTATGGAACATTTGGTTGGAAAAAAACAACATAGTTTTTGGGTTCAAGACCAAAGGAGATTGCTGAGATTAAGATTTTGATTAAGCAAAGTATTGTTTTATGGAGTTGTGACCTGGATACTTTCAGTTCATGACTTCTGGTCAAGTGCTCTATAACTGGGAGACGACATTGCGTATGTAATTTGTTTTATTCTTTGTATTATGAGATTTTTCCCATTTTTTCTCTTTAATTTAAACTTTTTCTTTTCGATTTTTTTTTCCAAATAAATCCTTACTGATAACTAATGTTATTAAAATTTTCTCTAAGAAATATGAAGAATTTAGTAGTCATGTTACTCATTGCAGATATTTTAAGAATATTTTTTAAACGGTTTAACATTTATAAATATCCGCCTTTTAGTTTTTGAGATATATCAATGCCAAATCTTAACACAAAAGGGTAGATAGGAAAAAAAAAATACTAAAAATGATTATCTCTCATATTATCCTTAAAATTTTTGCAAACACAGTAGAGATCAATTTCTGTAGGACGGAGGGAGTATTATTTAAGCAAATTTTCTTTTTTACTTAGCGGCCTTTTACTACAATGGGTCATAAAATTGATGAGTATGCAAACATGACATAATTACATATTAATTTATATTTGTTTATTTTCTTATTTTGTGCATATTTGATGGTTTTGTTTAGTTTTTTAATTTTTTAACAAATATAACTCGGTAGACCAAGTCACGAAACTTCGCTAGTAAAATGGTTTAAAAAGCAGAAATGGACTTTATTACCATCCCAGATATCTCAAGGCACGGATGCACGTGGTACATCGGTTTGGAGAAGTCATCGCTCCTAAATCATGTCTTAATTTTTTTATAGATGTCGAACTGGTATGATGAGGACCAATATAATGAATATCGACCTGAATCTCAAAACAGACATTATCCATATTGTGACTATAGTGTAGATAGTACTTGGGACCACTACCAGCCTTCTGAAGCTTATGGTTCATACAACATTGATCCCAATTACTATTTGTACGCTCACCAGTCGTACGAATGGGTAAACAAGCAATATTATACAGAGCAAAATGTTTGTTCTCCTTCTTTAAAAGACATCCTCCGGCGTACTGAAACTTCACAAATTATTGATTTTACGTCTGATTCTTTAAATAATAAACTCAATCAATTTGTTGAAACTGAACGAAAGTATGATTTAGATATGAAAAAAAGAATTGCAGCTATATATACTGTTGTCAATGAAACTAACGCATGTTTAGATGAGGAGCAAATTGAAGAAGAACGATCAACTGCTAATATTACTTAAAATAAACTTAATTGCCAAAATAGTGTTTTCAATTTTACCCTTGATAATAATGATAAATATTTACCTAATCTAGAGGGGGAGGTTGGAATTAGGGCTGCACATCGGGTCGGGTGGGTCGGGTTTGGCCCCACCCCCACCCGACCCGCCAGTTGGCGGGTGACTGATGTATTCACCCGCACCCAACCCGCCGTTGGAGGGTCGGGTCGGGTCTGACCTTCCATTTCGACGGGTCGGGTGCGGGTCACCCGCCAGAATCAATGCAAAAAAATTTCATTACTCTCTCTGCTTGCTTATTCACACGCGGCGCCCCTTTTCAATGCCGCTAACTACAATGGCTGAATACGATGCTGATACAAAGAAGAAGAAACGGAAGAGACATGATCATCTCAAAGAAAATTCCTATTTGGAGACAGAGTTGAGGTAAATGTTGATTGATTGATTGATTTTCTAGGGAACATAATTTTGAATTTCTCTCTGTGTTTTTTTTTTATTTGTGATTTTGGGGATTTTTGTAGGTTAGAAATGTTGAAGAGGGATTCAGTGGTCCATGGCATTGTGGTAGAATAATTGCATGTGGTCGTCTATATCGTGAAGTTGAATATGATAATCTATCGCAAGATGAAGGTATTGAAAATCTAAAGGATACAATTATTATTTCTCCAAGACTTGAAGGAATTGTATTGGTAGATTACCATCTCTTAAGCATTAGAGACCATCACCATATCTTCTTTCAATTGCTTCTTGTAGCTCAAACCACCAGTTCGCAGCTTCATTAGCAGCCACAACTCCTAACATTCCACCCAATCTCTTGATTCCCCTCTTCTGCTGCTTCAATAACAACTAGTCCTCCACAGAAACCACTAACCCATGTACTGTCACAAAAACACTTAAATTCAACAACAAAAAACTCAAATCTTCCAGTTCCACCAAACCCTTGTATATCAACAACTCCAACACCTAATTCTGCAATTTCAGCTAACCCTGAACCCTAACAGTGACCACTATCTCTACCTGATTCATTCTCTTCAATTTATGCGAAGAATCCATCACCTGAAGCCACTGTGACTACCAAAATTTAATCCAACAAAAACCCATATGAATTTCTTGTTCTTGACCCCAAATCCATGATAACAACAGCACTCTAACCTAGTTATTCGATCTTCCTGTCTCTGTAAACTCTCAATCCCTTTCTCAAAGCATCACAGCAACACAATCCACCTCTTTTCACTCAACATCATCAAATCTCCTTTCTTCCTGTTCTTGTTTTTCTTTCACAGATTCATTAGCAATCAAACCCTAACTTAATCTTGAACATCCTCTCGACCTAAAAAGTCAAAAGGACGTGTTGGAATCTAGAATGCATCTTTCTTATCTAGGTTGGAAGATTGAGCATAAAAGTCATTTATTTTCTGGCGGGTTGGGCGGGTGGGTCGGGTGAGAGAAGGTTTCACCCGCGCCCGACCCGCCAGAAGGCGGGTAAAGGAAATTGTCACCCGCACCCGACCCGTTTATCGGCGGGTCGAGCGCAGGTCGGGTCAAAACTAGCGGGTGCGGGTCGGGTGTCGGGTCTGGGTCGGGTTTGTTCATCCCTAGTTGGAATTGAAAGCAGTGCTAGTTTAGATAAGGTTCAAGCATCTTAATATTATTATGATGATGAGGATTGTATTGATGAAGAGTTTGAAATCCGTAGTCATAATGACGAGGAAATTTTTACAATAATTGAGCTCCATGATAATAATGATGTTTCTAGTTCTAATCCATGTTGATGATTATTAGTTACAATCCTAATGAACCTAATCACTAGAGATACCATTGTTATGAACGGTGAAATATTTCCTTTGTTATTATGAAGACGATGATGGTTTAGATGAACGAGTTTATCCCGAGACTAGTGTTTTAGAGACCAACGATTCAAATACCATAGTCTCAAACGAAGATGATAAAATCATAGAAAATTTAAACGTGAGCGAAGGCATATCACATATTTACAATCTATATGAAATAATTAACCATTTTCCTAAATTTGATAATTCATAAATTAAGGAATTGTGACTAGTTTGTCCAAGGACATTGACCACTCTAAGTTTGGGGTGAATTAATATTATTATCCCCAGGGTACTCTTTTGACTCTGAGAAAAGTCCCTCACTTGGGACTTGACATATGTGCCTCTACCACTTTACGTGATTATCTTCATGGTTCATACACGTTTTCTCGAACCTGATTTTGTCCAAAATGAACTTCAGGTGTTAGAAACCCATTATCCTGTTGATGTGGTTTACCCAGGACATGATACCATAATTTATTTATTTTTCCCACCAAATATTTTTCTACCTAATGAGGGAACATATTATTTTTTAAAAGTGTAGATTTTAAATTTTAGAATTAAACTTAGTTATTTTAGGAAGTCTGAATCGACACATTTTCATGAGGATCACCACCACTTCCATTTATTCTACTGTGGCCAGCTGTGTGAGTCAAATCCAATTGGCTTTAAGGATCATCAATTATTTCGGTTATTGGTATATGATTCGTAAATTGTGACTAATCCTTTCTTGGTCTGGCTGAAGAATTTAAACTTAGCGTTTTATGGGAGGCAACCTATATGCTTTTGGTACACGTGCTGGTAATATCTTTCCATATCTCTTTTACTTTGTTCGATGCTTCTCTTTGCTCATTCTTACATTCAGAGAATCCAAAATAAAGATAACAAGTGATCGGAGAATAAAATAAAGTTTTAAAGTTTTTTTTACCAACAGTTGTGAAGAATTAAGCTCCGAATTCCTTCTCCAATGACAAGAAAAGTTTCATATTTTGTATCATTCAATTTTTGTATTTTATTCATGATTGTAGAAAAAAAAATCAATCAAATAGGAGCATTATATATGGACTGTTATAAAAATATTTTGGGAAACATCATTCACCTTAGTCAACACATCCACACTTCAACACTTCCATATCCATCTTCTAATCTATTCATGTGATTAAAATTTGATAGATTCTGAGTATCGTGGGGCATTCGACGACTATCTGATTAGAGTTGACATTCACATATGAATTAGGGTAATGATTCTTGTTGTTAAAGAGTTTAGTAAGCCAACTATATAGATTTTTTAATGTCTATCCTCAATTGATTAACAAGTAGCTAGCAGTTAGAGTAAAGGTTTTGTGGGTATACCTCTTGTAAGCCCTTGTGAGAGAAAACTCATCCGTTAAGACCACTTAGTGGTTTAAAGGATTGTCACACATGCTAAGTGTAGCCGCAATTCCTGCGAAAGTGATTTAGGATTTTTTATTTTATTTTTAGATTAGTTTTTATTTTTAGTTTTACTCGAGGGCTAGTAAAATGTAAGTTTGGGGTTATTTGATGAGTGTGCAAACACGACATAATTACGTCTTAATTTACATTTATATAGTTTGTTATAAACTAAATCAAAAGATGAACTATTGCAAAAAAAAAATATAGGGAGAACAACAGAGAATTTCTCATTACTAGATATTGGTATACATTACAAAGGAATGA
>JAJJMC010025232.1:687430-826851 GCA_023531435.1 Papaver californicum | reverse complement strand
GAGGGGTATAAGAGTGGTGGAATCCACCAAAGAATTAATTTACAACATAGTTCTACATTTTGTGTATATTTGATGGTTTTATTTAGTTTTACAGTTCTTTAAGAAATAAAACTCATAACCAAGTCACGGAACTTCAATCGAAAAATGGTTTAAAAAGCAAAAATGGATTTTATTACCATCCCGGATATCTGAAGGCACAGATGTATTGGTAACACTGGTTGGAGAAGTCAAAGCCAATCTTAGTAGTCAACCGGATGCCAAAAAATTTATATTATCAGTCTAGAAACATAAACTTTATCTCAATCAAACTAGCTAAAAATATGTATTTTTATCTAAAGTTAACGAAATTGGGAAGTACATATTTAATTAGTTTGCATTAAATCAATAATGGAAGGTGTTAGAAGAATCCTACCTTGTGTACATAAGTAAAATGGAAGGAAAAATATTATTTTATTATCTTAGGCGATCAAATGAGTAATAAGGCAAACTAATTAAGGGAAAGTGTGATAAACGATATTTTTGTATGAGATTCTCTTCTAAATTTTAACTGATACTATAAGATATTGTTTACTAGATATATCTCATGGATGATGTTAACCGTTAATAAAAAAGAACGAGCAGTTACAAGGGCTTAACTGGAATGAAAAGTTAATTGTTTTTGGAATTGGAATTTCGTATTCAAGGAAAGCAAGAGAGTATGAATACTATAAAAGAGCGTGCAAGACATGGAGTTTCGGTGAGTCCGAGCAGTTAGTGTAGTTTAGTTTTTATTTTTCTTTTCAATTACATTTTCTCTTTATATTTTTGTAATGGCTAGGTAATCTTTCTACGAAAAGCTAAGATATAGCTTTTTGATATATGATAGATAATTTTAATATATTTTCATAACAATTTTTTAGTCTTATAATCTCGTTCATTAATGATAATGATTTTTTTTTATATGTCCGAAAGTGTGGATTATATGATATATAATTTTACAAGCTAATTAAAGTGAACAAAGATATTAGTTTATCGAGAAATGTCTTTTTTATCGGTCTAAATGTTTATCATCCGAGACGTCAAATAATGTCCCAGATCGTCTCAAGAAAGTTCAGAGAGTTTTATTGAGAGTTTATTTTAATAATTTGTCTTGTACAAAGTGGTGGAATCCAAGCCCTGATGCTTCCATATTTATTTATTTTTAGTTATAATTTATTTTTTTAAAAGTATTTTCTCATTTTTATTAGCACTTGATTAATTAAAAAATAGAAATTACAATTTTAAAATCTTTGTTGAACGAACCGTATTTATATACTGTTTAATCGACAACCGTACATTTACGGTATAAATAAAATTATATTAAATATCATAGAAAAATAAGAACTGTGTAAGGATAAAATTAGTTATTCTTTTCATCATATAGGAAGTTTATTTGGAAATCTTTCAAACAAACGAGGAGTTAAACTTTATCATTTTTCGATCTAGATAAAAGTTTTTGGAAAAAATATAATGTTTAGTCCAACATTGATTTATTAAAGAGAATTCTTCATAACAACCTTCTATAAAATGGAGCTCAACTACATTGATATCTTTGAAGGACAAGAAACATAATAGTGTTGTAAGAGTTGGTTTCGGTTCCTAACGGTTTTCACTCCCGTTTATGAATAAATGGAATCAAAAATCCGAAAAATGGTATTTAAAATAGGTAAAAGAAGATCTCTTATTATTTAGATATGAATACATTTTACCTAGGTTTAACTATCTTTTTATAGGCTAGGAAGTAAATTTTTAATTACATATATATGGGTTGCACACACAAGGGCCCAAGTTCCCACAACATTCTCTCTTGTGTGGTCCATTAATACTGCTTTAGTCGTAGTTCTTTACATATAGTGTTTCAGAGTATACTTAGTTCTTTTCTTTCGGGACTAAGATAGACACCCCTTAACGTTAACCCTAGTTAGAAATAAAAGATGCCAGTATTGACGCGATTAATTTTGGTCATGATTAGCCAAGGACGTTGAGCAGAAATCCATGGGCCTTTCACTGGTATCCTCCTTACTAAGGATAGAATTTCCTTAGCTCCGTCATTATCCCAACAACTTCAACGGTTGGCTCTGGAGTCTCAGTTGTTGACTATGCACATACCCAATCTCTTTACAAGTGGTTAACGTTGAATTCTTGAAAATTCAAAACTTAGGGTTTCGTCTTCACCTATTTAAAAAAATTGATTATTGTTACCTTCCCCATCTTATCCGTCTCACCATTCTCGTCACCACTAGACTACGACCACTACAAGAAAAACGGGTTTAAGAGACCGGAATCTTAGCAAGAGCTCGAAAATTTAGTCGCTTAAACTGTTTAAGCGTCTAAAATAGCAACTGCCAACATTTTTGGCGGCAATAAACATGTGTCCACTATTATTTAGCAACGAAAAAATACACTTAATCGCTAGATCCTTTGTTCAAGTAATTTATAGCAACTAAAATAATGAACATGTAGCTATTGACTTTGAGGCACCGACTCCTAGCAACAACAAAGTAAATTGGTTGCTCAAACCTCTCTCAGCAACTAAGTTTGAGCCACAACCAAATATGTTTAATTGCTAGATCCGTTTTACAAGTAACTTATAGCAGCTAAAAGTTGATCATGTAACTATTCACTTTGAGGTACCGACTCGTAGCAACAAATAATTAAATTGGTTGCTCAAACCTCTCTCAGCAACTAAATTTGAGCCACAACCAAATATGTTTAATTGCTAGATCTGTTTTTCAAGTAACTTATAGCAGCTAAAAGTTGATCATGTAGCTATTCACTTTGAGGTACCGACTCGTAGCAACAAAAAGATAAATTGGTTGCTCAAACCTCTCTCAGCAACTAAGTTTGAGCCACAACCAAATATGTTTAATTGCTAGACCCGTTTTACAAGTAACTTGTAGCATCAAAAAGATTGATCACGTAGTTATTCACTTTGAGGCACAGACTCGTAGCAACAGAAAATGAATTGGTTGCTTAAACCTCTCTCAGCAACTAAGTTTAAGCCACCACCACATGTTAAAAAATGAATTACTTGAGGGAGAAAGATAAACCGTATGATCAAAATTCATCATCGCTTTATACCTAGTTCTATCTGTCATACGGACTGTGATCCGTGTGACTCATTGGAAAAAAAATCGTATTTGTCCATTTTAGTACGATTATACTTGGTTAAAACACCCTTTTTTTATTTTTTTATTATCTTTGTCTAAATATTATATGTATTTTAATTTGTAAAATATTTGTATATTTTAATATCGAGGAATATGTATTTATGGAAGAAAAAAATTAATAACCTAAGAAATTATTTTTTGCTTCTTACTTCTAAGATTGATTTATGTTTAAGCTATTTTTTAATTTTTTGAGAAATTATTTTTGATTATTAAAATTTAAAAATCAACAAAATAAATTTTGCATACATTTTAAATGAGTTGTATAAACAAAAAAATACTCCTGAAATCTCAATAAAAATAAAAAACAGGGGCGACGAAGGGGATCGAAACCCTTGACCACGGGATTAAAAGTCACGCACTCTACCACTAAGCTAAGTCGGTTTTTTAGGTTATTAACTGAATGCACTTAAAACAATTGGTGACTATTAACATATGCACTTAAACCAATTGGTGACTATTAACATATGCATATACAAGCACAATACTTTATATGGACTACTAATACAATAAGAGGAACTGGTAAATTCTTACGTTCCGTGAATAGATGAATGAATATAGTAGGATCAACAAGCTTTCGAACAAGATCATGTTGTTCCTTCCCATGAAACAAATACTGTAATTCTACTACTCTTATTACCTATGCAGAACAGGGTTAAGAAATCGCACCAAGATCATGTCGTTCCTTCCCGTGGTCAAGGGTTTCGATCCCAATCACCGATTCTAATTTTTAAAATAAAATTAATACCGAATAAATTATAAACCAAATTAAAAAGTGAAATTAAATTTCATTACATCACAAAATTCAAATTACACCTCGTTATAAATAATTACTATCTCCACAATTCTAAAACAAATTAAAACAGAAGTTGAACAACACAAATTCAACTTATAAATTAAAACAAAAGTTGAACAACACTAATTCAGCTTTGAAGCACCCATCAGCTGAAAAATACTTAGAGATTCATATTGATGCGGTTTTGTATCACTTTTTAGCTCTGATTTTGAGATCAGTATAGTACTCATTACCATAGCAGCTGAAAGAAATCCTTCTCAGGAAGATACTTATCTAGTTTTTTACCTGCAAAAGATTCAAACATGTCAAATTTTTCATGTCTGTAGTCTGTACTACAAATACCTATCTATTTATATCTAAGTGTTGCAGTTTTATATTCATTGCAGAATAAAAGTATACCTTTTGCAAGCAACTCAAGAACTCGATCTTTAAAGCGAAAGAACTGAGTAACTTGAATTGCAAATGAAAATGGACTAACAGATGTTGCAGTTGCAGGAAGTATAGTAGACCCTGCTGCCGCAAATTACACCCTCTTTTGAAACTTGGGAAACTAACAGATTCCAAATAGGAATTCAAGAACGGCAAACCAAATTCATCCGAGCAACAGAATTAACATTCTCATAAGTAAGCAAAAAAACAGTGCATGTATCATAACTGCATATATGCTACAAACGGTTAAGAAATTGTTACTTATAAAGTCGACAATGAGACGTTCATCGCAGAACCTGCCCTTTGGACTCTTGAATTATGGTACTCAGGTGGTTCAAGACTTTCTCCAAGTCCTGCGATGAGCCCACCTGTATCAGAATTCAAATCCCCGAAATCGAGCACAGCTGGATAATTTAAATCAATGTACTGTACTACCTGGAAACCACTAAGCTAAGTCAGGTTTTCTATCAGTAGAGTACTCATTACCACTAAACTTAAATGATGTTAGTGTCAAGGCTTAAATAATCTTTGCTAAGAGCTTGTTACTCCTACAGAACTCATAGCAACATACCTGAACTCGTCTTTAGCCACAACATCAAAATCAAAAAATGGTTGAGATGCTCACCATCCAATGCTCACAAAATCAAAAAATGGAATCATTAAACCAAAATATATGCCTGAATTTGTCACACACCACTAAATTCCACATGCTATGAAAAACACTTTGCCGACTTCACTCCCATCTGAACCTAAGACATACAAAGTTGTTATTTCGAATGAAAAATGGGTTCATGCAATGGACATTTACCTGAACTCGTCTTTAGCCACAACAGAACTCATAGCAACATACCCCTCTTACACAGAACTCATAGCCACAACAGAACTCATAGCAGTGAAATCATATTATTAGTTGCATGCACAAGTATACCAATATGGAAAAAATAGGCAAGGTAAAAACTGGAAAACATACATAAAGGAAGTAAAAACTGGAAAACATACATTGAGGCAGAAAAGTTTCTTACCTTGAATATTCCTGCACACCTTAGGAAGAGAACAAGCTTGGCCTTGTATGTCTGGGAATCATACTGACAAACAAAATGAAAAGACTAAACAGGTACTCTTCATAAACCAATAACTGCAGATTTCATTTAAACCAAAGACAATACAGGTAGTTATATCAATTATGCAACCACAAAACTCATTACAATTCAAACCCCCAACAGAAGAAGAAAACCCCTTTTTCAAAAACAGAACAAGAACCTAAAAACAAAGATTAAAAATCAAAAACCATTTTTCAAACAACAAATAGAAACTCTAAAATCAGAAATTGATACTACAAAACTAGAACCCTTTTTAAGGCATCACCTTATAAGATTAACATGACTAACACAAAACAGTATGATCTATCTATTGTTGTAACTATTCAGAAATCTTGTGTGGAAAGTGCATCTCATTGCACCTCGAAATATGCTAAGAAATGAGTAACCAGTTGAATATCAAATATTCACTTTTTCATTAACTTCATGTTCTTCAGGACTACTGAACGTGTAATGAACATTGAGAAAGATATTAACAGCTACAAAGCAAAAAAAAAAAAAAAACAATGCTTACCAACAGTGAGGACATAGTTTTGTGTACCTTAAATGAACAATGGAGGTTTTCAAATAAACTTGCTGGTAAGGGTTTGAGTTTGGTGAACCCTGTGTGAACCCAAACCAACATGAGCTTCAAAAGCAGAAGGGCTCACCTGCTCATTCAACAATAAAATCAACAATATAAGAAAAGAGAAAACAAAACCAAAGTGAATGCAAACCAAAGTGAATGCAAACCAAACAAAACAAAATCAACAATACACAATCAAAGAATCTCCTGTCTTACATACCACGGATGTTGCAGGTACCAACCCAAAGTGAATGCAAACAAAACCTATAAACCAATTCAGATCAGAAATCAAGCATCAAAGTATCAAATTCAACACATGAAAACAAGACCAAGAGAGAGATGTTACTGTTTTGGCGTTGACAGCACTCCCAACCTTCATGAAAAGCATCAACTTGTTCGATCCATTATTCTAGATTCGGAGGTGATGTTGCAGTTGATGAAGAAGACGAAGAGAGAGAAAAAAAACGAAAATGAAGAGAATTGTTGTTTAGGGTTTTGAAAAGAAAAGTTTAAAGGTGGATAAGCCACCTCATACGGATCACAAATTTTTTTTGATGGTCCAGATTTGATGTTGGATGCTCATACGGATTGTGTGTTAGTTACCATTGTGTATTAGTTACCAAAGTGTGTTAGTTACCATTGTGTGTTAGTTACAAGGTGGATGGATTCGGATGTCTGAAGCAAAACGTAACGGATTTTGGAAATTAAGATTCATCAAAAATGCTTGGGTTTTTAAATAATTAGGGTTCTTAGTTTATCAATCTCACTTGAATACATTCAAAAATTGATATAATCTGAGTAAGATCGATCAAAATTGAGTGTATTCAAGTCGGTTCGATAAAAAATTGAGTGAATTTTAGTGAGATTGATGAAATCATAGTTTGATATCGTTAGATTTGTTAGATCGATAACAAAATGAATAAGTTTGATTGAGATTGAATAAAATTCAATAAATCAAAGTGAAATCGAGTGAAATTGATGAAAAATTGCTATAATTTGAGTAAGATCGATCAAAATTGAGTGTATTCAAGTCGATTCGATAACTAATTGAGTGAATTTTAGTGAGATTGATGAAATCATAGTTTTATATCGTTAGATTTGCTAGATCGATAACAAAATTAAAATGTTTGATTGAGATTGAATAAAATTCAATAAATCAAAGTGAAATCGAGTAAAGTTGCTGAAAAATTGATCGATTAAAATTGAGTGTATTCAAGTCGGTTTGATAAAAAATTGAGTGAATTTTAGTGAGATTGATGAAATCATAGTTTTATATCGTTAGATTTGTTAGATCGATAACAAAATGAATAAGTTTAATTGAGATTGAATAAAATTCAATAAATCAAAGTGAAATCGAGTAAAATTGCTGAAAAATTAATATAATTTGAGTAAGATCGATCAAAATTGAGTGTATTCAAGTCTGTTCAATAAAAAATTGAGTGAATTTTAGTGAGATTGATGAAATCATAGTTTGATATCGTTGGATTTGTTAGATCGATAATAAAATGAATAATTTGATTGAGATTGAATAAAATTCAATAAATCTAAATAAAATTGTGTGAAATTGATGAAAATTATATAATTTGAGTAAGATCGATCAGAATTGAGTGTATTCAAGTCAGCTTGATACAAAATTGAGTGAATTTTAGTCAGATTGATGAAATCATAGTTTGACATTGTTAGATTTGTTAGATTGATTAAAAAAAATGAATAAATTTGATCGAGATTGGATAAAATTCAATAAATCAAAGTAAAATCGATTGAAATTGATGAAAATTGATATAATTTGAGTAAGATCGATCAAAATTGAGTGTACTCAAGTCGGTTCGATATAAAATTGAGTGAATTTTAGTCAGATTGATGAAATCATAGTTTGATGTTATTAGATTTGTTAGATTGATAAAAAAAAAATGAATAAGTGAGTTTAAATGAAAATATTTGGACGGTTGTTCAATCTCAAATGTCATAATCTCATTCATCATGAGTTTGGACTCCAAAATCAAACGCAATTATGTAAATCTGTAAGCCTCATGTGAGATGGGGTGTGAGGTATATGATAAACGAGTGACTTCGAGTGAGGTCCAGTGAAACCGATGAATATCGAGTGGATCCTTATTGAGTAAATATTCTTACATTATTCAATTCCATAAATATTTATAAGCAAGATTTGGATATTCTTAGGTTTAGCTTTAGTTTTGAATTTGGACCTAGTGAGTTGAGTGAGTCTGACTAGTCAACTCAATGCCATGAAATATATATTCCCTTCGTTCCTCATAAATTAAGCTATTTCAAGTTTGCAAATGTTGTCTCACGCGATAACGCGGGATGCTTTTATAAGCTAGCGGGTTTATCACCCTTGGATGCTGCCAATGAATCTAATTATAAAGAATCCCTTTACTTTAATTTAACAAAATCAAATTATATACTCTCGCTCTCTGGTTCGTTGTTTTCTTTCCTCTTTCGCTATTGAGAGATACACAGGAAAATCAGATCTCATAAAAAAAAAACTATAGTTTCTTTGCTTCTTTTTAATCTCCGTGATTTTTATTTTCTTAATTTAAAACTGAAATAAAACCTTTGAAAAATGAACATCTTCTAACAAATAAAAACGAACTTCAAAAGATGAATCTAACAAGCTTTTTTATTGTTACGAGGAGAAGGATAATCAAGAAGAGGGATTATTCTAAAAATGTTACAAAGATTATTGGTAGTTTTATTACCAACATTAAGCTTTGGTTTTATATGTATTATTAAACAACTAACGAATTTTAGAGATGCTTAAAAGACAAAGTATTCATCAATAACAATTACATCATTATCCTCTAAGCCTCTGACTACCCTTAAGTAAATTTCTTCAGTATATCCACAGGAAGAAAGTCTAAAGTATGGTAACAATAAGGGGAAACAAGTCTAAGCCGAATTTGTTTGTTAATTCACAAAGGCATAAATGGAGTAATGGACTAATTGATAAATAATGTATATATTAGGATTGAGGATTTACTAGAAAACACATAATTATTTGTAATAGTTATCACCAGCTGTAACTTCATAGGAAATAAAATAAGAGATATCAGGATATCTAACGCCTTGCACCCGCTAGCTTGTAATACTAATATGCACGACAGTATAGGAGAGCACAACCCTTTCAAATTTGCATAATCTTAAGGCAAGAAGTAAAGAGATATACTTTTAGGTATTTTTTTAATTACACCCTTAGAGCGTCCACAGTCATGAGCTGAACAAATACCAAAACCAAAGAGCAAATACCATTTTTTTTTTGTTATAGTCCATGTGAAACGCAGCGGTAGAAGAGTAAAATTTGGTCAATCGTAAGCACAATTGACGTTTGACCTTGGGCGCATATGTATGAAGACGTTTGTTGGTTGGCGGAGCGAAGTTAAACGCTTGGTATGACGGACGTTGTATTAACGCTCAATGAGAGACGTATGCGTAAATAAACGCTTGATGATAGATTAATGATAGACATTCGCGTAAGAGTATGCCCAAATGATAGGCGCGCGTGTAGAGAAGCGCATGGTGCGGCGGACGTTAAACCATATACTTATTAACATACGTAATTATAAGTAAAATCCTGATACCAGTGTGTTTGTATCGTTAATATTTTGTAACTCATATGTTATTGTCTTTTCGGATGATCTGGTGCCAAAAGAGAAATTTTAAGTCCTAACTTGCTTTATGCACATATCCTTATTAACTTAATTAAACATCCACGTATACAGGGACTTAATGCAGCACTCAAATAAATATAATACAAATTTAAGAAAATTTTCTAAACCAACCATGGTTTACTGCAAAGTGTCCTTATTAGTGTCCATTTCACTTGTAAGTGTTGGGTTTTTTAATTTAAATTAATTGGTAGTAAAAAATTTTATTGTGTATAATGGTATAGAAAATAGGGAAGACAAGCGCAAGTATAAGCTAACGGCCAAGTCAGGCGTACAATTAAGTGAACATACCACATATGTGCACGTTTACATATACGCCCCACATAGGTATAGATTTGGAAAACGCCCAAGACAAGCGGACACTACATCTATGCCTCAAGACAGGTGTACGTTCAATTGAACGTCTAGTGGGGTGGCCTCCTACATGTACGTCCACTACAGGCGTTAACTTGGTTTGCACCGGACCATGAAACGTTAATTTAGTTTACGCCTACTCTCAAACGTACGAGTATGTTAATGCATACTCTCAGACGTTCACCACACTTGCGCTCCATCAAATTTGGGTTTGGTCCGGATGGACCAAATTTGGTCCCAAACACTAGAAAACTCAACTATAACCAAATATAGTCCGTCCCACTGTGATTGGTTTTGGGCTGATCAAAGAGTAAATATGTTGGAAACTTTTTATATTGTTGGAAAGCATTTTAAAACATCTACATAACGAATATAAACATGAATATCAAATTATATATATATATATATTTCTTAGACAAATGATAATTAATCAAAAGGGTAATTTTTGAAAATTGTCTTATTTAATGAAATAGCTCAATTTTTAACATACAAAATTTTAAACTAAGTAGCTAAATTTATAAGGAACAGAGGCAATATAAAATATATTATTAGGAGAGAAATGATTTAAATAAAATAATATATTTACCATTAACAAAAGGGTGTAATAGTGAAATATCATGTATATTATTATATTATCAATATCTCTCATATTTTTACTAAACCCTATGACTTATTTATTATAGTTTATTAGTTTCCATGATAATGATTGGGTCTAAACTTACGCATGGGGTACAAAGTGGTAGATTGTGCAAGAAAAGAAGTGCTACAAGTGAAGAAGTGCCGAATACCAAGTTGAACTTGACCAAATACAGGATTTCTTCACACCATGTCGAAGAGAACGAGAAAACTAAGCTAATGACAAAAGAATGAAGTCATTCCGACTTCATATAAAGAAGTTATAGGCGAAAAGTCGGAGTTCAAAAATCAGTCATCCAGACTCGAACAACCAGATAAAAGTGCCCCCAAAAAAATTTAAAGGCACCCCCAAGACTTTAGTTAAAAGCACCCATGCTTTGGTTAAGGGCATTGCCTTCTCCCTAGTTCAAATAGAATTTTGGAGGGAAATTTCTTTTATCAACTGTGCGAATCTGTTTAAGTGTTTTGGAGGAGATTTTCAAAGTCTAAGACAAGAATATTTTCTTGCCTCTTAAATAAGAATTTATACTTCGTTTGGAAACAGTAGAATCAAATAGAATCTTGGTATATATGATGACTGATTTTCAGAGTTTTCGTTAGTTGTTGGTCGAGGACAAAGAAGACGAACAACAAACTTCGCTCAGAAACAGTCGCTGAAAAACCGTGATTGTTTCCTTACACTTAATAGCACAAAAGAGTCGTTAACTTCACTGCGCCAGAGAAAAGTTGTTAATTCGATAGTTCTTTTCTTTCAACGACACAATTAATCAATTTTTTTATATACTTTTGTCTTCACAACGGAACTATCTGTAAGCATTTTTAAATTAATAAATACAATGGTCAATCAATTTTTCTTTTATTTTTCTCTCTATGATAAGGTAAATCACTTTTCTAGGATTGATGAGGAAGCTACTTTCGATGTGTAACTTTTAGTATTTAATTTCTTTGACATATTTACTCTCTTATTGTGTTATTATATGTTTAATAAATATTTTTCTAAAATGCTTTAATTGTATTGTTTTGAATATTTTTAAAACTATTGATCTTTTATACCCAAGGAAATTATATTTTTGCGTAACAACGTAAGTTGTAAAAGCAATTTAAAACATTATATCTTCCAAGGCATGAGATTGAATTTTAAATGGTCTTGAATAGTATGAGAGTATTGTGTTTAAGATATTAAGTTTGAATTTACCAACATTAAAAGTTGTGAAATCCAAAACGCTAGATTTTTCTCTTTATTGGTTAATCAATTAATTTATATTAGTTATCTTTTAAATTAAATTCATAAAATTCTTCCAAAATATTTTCTTTGTTTTTAGCATGGAATTCGTTTAGTAATAAGATAGTATATTTTTTATAGTCTCAATGGTACGACCCGTATTTTGTATATTATCTCATCGATAGTCGTACACTGACGGAATATAGATTTTTTTCGTCATATCACATTAGGCCAGCACAAGGGGATATAACTTGAGTTGGCATCATCCTTAGGCTCGCTCTATGATAGGATTTGGCGGTGGTTCCACGAGCAAGGCTAGCACTTCCTTGTATTTTCATGTGTCCATTTGGCATTTCTTTATCAAGTCATAAAGTCATTACTAGTACCTAATGCCAAGGAATTCCATCGGGGATATATTGCACTTGGAACAGGCTCAAACTGCTTCATACTAGTGGATGTCTATCTAGGAGCATAACATTTACTCGAGAATAAGAAAAAAGGAGAGAACAACACAAAAGCCTATTATCAATATATATATTTTGCATAGTTAGAGAATCCGGGAAAAATTGCAACAAACACCAGTAACTTACAGAAAGTAAATACTGAGCCATACAATATATATATTATATCTACGCAGAATATTGAAAGTTCAGCCGGGTGAAGCTCTAATATGTATATATTTGTAGAGAGGTTACCAGATCAATATAGAGTAGTCATAGCCATCAGTAGAATTTGTATTCTGAATTTTCTTATGAAATCCAAATAGAAATACGGGCTCTATATTTCTAATACAGGACCAGACACAAATTTATAAATTTTATATTTCTGATGTTGGACAGAAATAATTTTACAATTTTCGCATTTGACAAAAATCCATCATCAACAAGAATTTATTAACAATCCTTATTTTAGTTGTATATACAAAGAATTTTTTCAAAGTTAACATCAATCAAGTTTTACCTTTGATGATAATGTCTTAAGAAAAATTAAATGGACTAGCGATGTTATCTGTCGAATTATGTAAGAGAAATAATAGTTACTATGATGGCCTATTCGATTAATTAGTAAATAGCGGTAAATGCTAAAAGATCAGTCTTTACATCCATTAGTTACTAGCATTGTACTTTATTGAACGAAATTATAAATGTAGGTTAATAATACGCTTGAATCGATGAGTCTGAATTTGCTATCACGTATTATTATATGGTGATACACAAAATGGTGGAAAATTGGGTATAAAGATGAGACACTAAAATAAAACATGACTTCTGACTTCAAGACCTAGTACAGTATTTTTTTAGACAATAATTTGACATTTTCGAATAAAATTCGCGAGTATAAATGGGTTACATAACTATTGACTTCAATTTACAATGAAGCCATTTAACAACATTACCGAATTCAAGGTTCATACAACATTGGTTCGACACAGAACACATTAGATAGAAAAGTTTGATGATGCCAATAAGTAATTGAGAGATAAGAGAAAAAATTGGTTTTCGGTTTTTTAGTATCGAGTAATTGACAACTCTCGATCCAAAATAATTATAGAATGTAGAAACTGTCGATTAATCCTAGTATTGAATATAGTGTTGTCAGTTTGGTCCCGTTGACTCGGTCTAATTGTTCTAAAATCCTTTTTTAAAAATATTTTTTTAGTTTGGTCCAAAAATTGTTATTTGGTCCTAAGGTAAACGTTACCCATGCGGATGACATCATCATCTTTTAAACAGTGTCAGAAATACCCTTTCTCTCTCTTCGTAAAAACAAAGACAAAAAACTTAAAAATTAAATATCTTTTAAATCATAAGTCAATTTTATATATTTGGAAAGCTCTTGACGAGATCTACACAACGAGTAGCACTTTCACTATTTTTGAGAAATTAACTTTTACGTTATCTTTTAGCTAAAAATCAACTACAAAATAAACCATAGTTCATTATACAAAATGAGCAGCTAGAATGAACTACCATACGGGTTCATTCTACAAAATGAACCGTTAGAATGAACTACCATTCGAGTTCATTCTACAAAGTGAACCACATGAAATGAACTACCATACGAGTTCATTCTACAACATAATCTGCTAGAAATCAACTATCATACGAGTTCATTCTACAAAACAAACTGCAAGAAATAAACTATATCATACGAGTTCATTCTACAAAATGAACTTTATGAAATGAACTACCATATGAGTTCATTCTACAAAATAACTACAAGAATGAACTACCATCGAGTTCATTTTATAAATAAACTACCATACAAGTTCATTTTCCAAAATGAACTGCTGGAAATGAACTACCACACGAGTTCATTTTCTACAAATGAACCAAATATGAACTGCTATAAATGAACTACCATACGAGTTCATTTTCTACAAATGAACTAACATACGAGTTCGTTCTACAAAATGAACTGCTAGAAATGAACTATCATACGAGTTCATTCTATAAAATGAACTACTATAATTAACTACCATATGAGTTCATTCTACAAAATGAATGCTAGATAGAACTACCATACGAGGTCATTCTACAAACAAACTACCATATGAGTTCATTCTACAAAATGAACTGCTAGAAATGAACTACCATACGAGTTTATTCTATAACTGCTAAAATGAACTACCGTACGAGTTCATTGTACAAAATGAACTGCTAGAAATGAATTATCGTATGAGTTCATTCTACAAAGTGAACTGCTAGAATGAACTACCATACGAGTTCATTCTACAAAATGAACTACCATACAAGTTCATTTTACAAAATGGACTACTAAAATGAACCACGAGTTCATCCTACAAAATAAACTAGCATATATAAGATGTTCATTCTTGGATATGAACTGCCGGGAAGATTAAAGCTTTAAAATAATACAATGGTACTCGTTACATAGATCTCTTTGAGAACTTTCTGAATATATAAAAAAAAATTTAATTTTTAACTTATAGTTTAAGAGATATATTATTTTTTATTTTATTTTTTATAAAAAGATCAAAGATAATACAGAGAAAGGAAAAAAAAAATAAAGAACGAAAAAGTAACATAAAAAAACGAGAGTAAACAAGAAAGAAAAAAAATAGTTTTGTATTATAAATAAAAGGACCAAATAAAATTTTCTAAATTATCGGCGGACCAAACTGCCTTGGTATCATTTAAAATAGGATCAAACCATAATTTCCCCTTTGAATTCAAAATTTAAACAAATTCAGGTATCCAAAAATCACACAATCCTGTACTGGCATAACTATGGAACTTGGGTTGCCAATCTCGAACAGGTGACCTAGTCTATAACCTTTCACTGGCTCAATCTTCCCTCGGTCAATTAAAAAAGTAAAAATTAATGTTTAGTCCAATTTTTATTGGGCTTTAGACTCTTTAGTCATATCCCTCAAAGCCTAATATGAGGAGGTTCAGTTCCCCAAGTTAAAACGAGTTAGTACTTTTTTGAACAATTCAATCCAAATTGAGATTTTCCAATCCCAGAAATATTCCTTTATATAAAATACATATATCAGCTTGCATCTACATTTTCTCTTGTTGTGTTGCTTTTCCTCTTCTAAAATAAAACTCTAATTCACCATGGGAGATGGCGATTCATTTTTTTTTTCTACTACTGCAATAATGATAATATTGAAATCGCATCGTAAATCGGTTCTTCAATCTATTAACAGAGAATCCAATTTTATTTCATTATATAATTACTAGGTGGAAATAATAATCTAGGGTTTGTGATAGTTAAAGAGGCATGTAGGATTGTTTCACACATGGATGGCGGAGAATTCTGCGTATTTGACAGATTTGTTACTGTATCCAATGGAATATTTCCTTCGAAGGTCAGCTACTATTTTCTCTCTTTAGTACTAAGATTCATTTACATATGGAGTTATCTTAATTGCAAATGACTGCCATATCAGCCTTGATGAAAGTCACAGTAATTACTCACCTAAAAATTCTTTTATGTGTTAGATTTGACAAACCTTAAATTAGATACACAATGTTGGATTGGATCATATATCTCTTCCAGAAAACGAAACAAAGTAACTTATTCCTGGGTTTCTTTTTTCATTTATTTTTATTATTATCTTCAAGTTGTAAACTTAATTATTTAACCCAACGTTTGTTCAACTTCTTTGGTTGATTTCAATGTGAAATGAAAAAGTATAACAGAAGTGGTGACTGGAGTGAGGGGTAACTCAAGTCCCGCCTGCCTCAATGGTGGCATAAATGGGATCCAGCTATTCTGTGGTTTCACGGAAGATTACCCTCCTCGTATGTGTAGGATCTTGGGACTGTTATTTTCCACAATAAAATGTTTACGTGGCAATGTGAATTCGTATGGTGAAGGAAAAGCTTTAACTATCTATAAAACACGAACTGAGTGTACGAAAACAATTATTCTTAAATTGTTTTATATCAGAACTTTACTCTTCAATAAAAAAACACTTGATTGGTGAATGAAAACATTCAAGATATCTTAATCTCTAGCTATGAACTACGAAACTAGTCATGTTCTAGTATCAGTTTGATGTTGGTTAGAGAATCATTTTTCTGGGTACGAAGCCTCGTTTTTAAAGAAGTCTGATTTAAGGGCTTCTACATTTGTATAGGGTCTCTGATTTAAGGGCTTCTACATTTGTATAGGGTCTCTACTGCGAGGCAGGGTGATCAAAAAATCCGTTAAGGGATGTCTGAGAGGTTATGTTAAATGTCCATATTACCTTTTTATCTATGAAAAAATCTAATTTGCCCTTCAATCAATTAAAACCTAAACAAAAACAAAACCTTTCCAATTCAAAACTCTCTCAAAACTTAAAGTTTCCTAACTGTAACCCAACCTTTCCAATTTCAACTTCTCCATCGAAATTCCTCGTCGATTAATCGTCGATTCGAAAAATTCTTCGTCGATTAAACTTCAAAAATCGTGATGAAGAATCATACTAAAGGTGTAGAAGGTAGTAGTGATGCCAACCAAAATCAAACTTTTCAACCTAATCAAGAGATTGAAGAACAAATCGGTGGTGACAATCAAAATCATACTCCGAAACAACAAACAATGGTGTATCTAAGGTATTGAACAAAACCCATGTTATTTTTAGAACCCAAAAGTGATTGATTTTCTTGTTTGATTGTTGTTTTTGTTAAAAAAATTGGTTACAGAAGAATTTACGGTTGGTTCGAATGGAAAACCCAACCGTAACTGGTTTGTTCTTCATTTTACGGTTGGGTTTTTCTCAAAACCCAACCGTAAATAAAAGGGTAGGAGATGAAGATGAAATTTTACGGTTGGGTTCGATTTTGAACCCAACCGTAAAAAAAATTGCCCAATTTTTTTTTTGAATTTTACGGTTGGGTTTGATTAATTTTCACAACCGTAAATAAAAGGGTAGGAGATGAAGATGAAATTTTACGGTTGGGTTCGATTTTGAACCCAACCGTAAAAAAATTTGCAGAAATTTTTGTACTTGAATTTTACGGTTGGGTTGGATTCATTTTTCCAACCGTAAATATTTCTGTGTATGAAAAAAAAAATTGTTGAGGATTATTTACGGTTGGGTTCGATTGGAAAACCCAACCGTAAATGCTTCTGGTTAGTTAAATTTTTTGGTGAGGATTATTTACGGTTGGGTTGGAGTGTCAATTCCCAACCGTAAATTCTCCTGTGTAGGTGATGTTTATTATTTACGGTCGGGTTCTATATGTGAAACCAAACCGTAAAAAATTCTGAATTTTCAAATTGAAGTTGTTTGAGTTGAATTGCTTGGAAATTATCTAACTTGTATAGCTTGTATGTTGTAGGAAACATAAGAAGAATATGAGTAATAATTTAACACCTATTTCTCACACTCCAACCCCTCGCCACGGAGTTCATTTAGGGGTAGATAATAGAGGCTTGAGAAAGATCCATAAGATGACTTTTGAGGTAGGGGGTGGTAGTTCTCCTCAACTTGCACAAGAGGAATATAATATTTTCCAAGACTTGAAAGATCTACCTGTGTTCAGTGGAGGTGCTCTTGTGATTAGAGAACCAGCACAAGAGCAACAATGTGAGGAAGAAGAGACGAATAGAGAACAATTTGTCCCTCAAGGCAAAGGTAAAGAAATTGTTGTTGCTTCTACTGAACCAAGACTGAAGGAAAAAAAGCCAAAGAAGCAGCCAGAACCGGAAGGGAAGCATATTCCCAAAGGCAAAGACGTGTTGTGGCCTAAGAAGAGGAATGGAATTCACCCCCCAGACAGGTTTGCTATATTATTTGGTTATGCTCATTCATGGGCTGCCAAAGTTGCTGAGACGAGGGTATTAATCTAAAAACTTCTCTTGTTTTGTTAAATTTCCGTTTGTTTAACTTCAAGTTAAAAAAAATTGTTTTTATTCTTTGTAGGATCATACACAGGCGATCAAGAAATTGGTTCTTCAAAGGGATCAACATTGTCCCTTAGCTGAAGAATGTATGGCCGTCCAAGTTCTCGTAAAGGGTACCGGGTTAGCTCCCGGAATTACTAATTCGATGTTGGAGTATGACAGTGTCACCTGCACAGTATTCAGGGAACGTTATTGGCCTGAAACCGATATGTTTCATCTCCCATTCGGCGAGATGACAATAACGTCGGATGATGTCCAGTCAATTCTTGGCTTTCCAGTTGAAGTTAAATCTGTGTATGAATATTTTGACAACAATATGTCATGGAGTGATCTTTGTGTCCTTGTCAAAGATACACTTGGATGGGAGAAGAGAGAAGCCAAATCAGAGTTTAAATTGGCTTGTGGAGATAAACCAGGGGAAGCAACGAAGAAAGGTCTAGGTATGACCAAGAAGATCTTGTTGCGAAGTCTCAGGGAGAAGTTTGGAGGAACCCTGTAATTGGAAAATGATGGGGTCGTTATAGATAAAGCTAGAGCTATGCGAACAGCCAGAGCGTATCTGCTATATATGCTCGGCACCATCTTCTTTGCTGACAACTCAGGAAACAGGGTCAACGCTCACTTTCTACAGTGGTTGACGGATGACTCCAGAAGACGCATGAGTACTCATAGGGAACTGCCACCCTGGCTTACCTACTTTCCAACCTTGGAAAAGCTTTGAAGGTTAGGGGAACTGAGATTGCCGGGAATACTGGTCTTCTTCAGGTAATTTATTGTTGGAATTTCAATATTTAAATTCAGAATTTTTTTTGCGAATTATATTATATTAATATTTATTATCTTCATAGGCATGGGTCTATGATCACTTTCCGAGCTTGGATCCTAAAACGAAGTCGAGCGGTGATGGTACTGGACCTACAGGATAGAAATTCATCTTCACCGGTGCTCAGGCAAAGCATAAAGAAATGCAGATAGCAAAGATGATAAGTGAAATTGATGCTTTCACCGTTGAAGATGTTGTTTTTGATCCTTATGTGAAGATTAACATAGATGATGATGGAGATGTTGAAGATTTACGTCAATTCTCGGACATGGCAGGCTACAACGGGCCTTTGTACCATCCGTTTGGGTTCGTGATGTGCAACCTTCGTCGAACTCTCCGCCAATGTGGCTATGTCCAAACCAAGGTAACACACGAAGCCTTTAAATTGTGTGTGGCTCGATGATCGAAGGCCCAAGCATCGTGCTCAACTATAACCCAACGCCTTCGGTCGCGGTTTGGAACAACCCTATCAACCGGATTACCAAACCCAAATGCAGGAGGTAATTTCATCTCCGGGCACAAAAGAGGCTGCAGAAGATTACTTGGATTGGTATCGTCATTTTGGTCATCCAAATGTCATTAACATTGATCCAGAAACTATGAAAATACTTCAAAGGGGTGAAGGAAACAACACAGAAGATGGTTTTTGGAAGAAAGCATATTTCAATTTGGTACGTAAATTACTTTTGTCATTAATGTTTTTAAGATTTATTACTAAAGACTCAACCAACTTTTATTTTCATATGTGAATAGAAAAATAAGGTGAAAAAGAAAGTACTTGCATTGGCAGAGTCTATCACTCCATGCCTAAGTAGAGTTGATGTGACGACGTCTGACCAATTGAAGAACCTACAAGCCAAAATTGGGAAGCTTCATGAAGCAGACGAAGATGAGACGACAAGAAATTTAAAGAGAAGTAGAGCTGGTACAAAGGATGCGACTACTAGCCGAAGAGAGCCGCAACCTAGTGATGAAGAGACACATGATGGAGCCGAGGATGTGCAACGTGGTGCTCGTACTCGTGGTGGTCGTGCTGGTGCTCGTACTCGTGGCGGTGGTGTTGCTCCTCGTACTCGTTGTCCTAAGGGCAAAAAAAGAGCTCGTCAAAATCATCGACAATCCCCTCCTCCTTCTCCCTAACTTATATTTATTATAACAATTGCGTCAAACTAAGGGTTTTTTTTTGTGGTTGTATTATATACATTATATAACTTTAGTTAGAATGTATGAAAAAGCTTTTATCTTTAAATTTGTCTAGCTCATGTTTTATTTACAAAAATTTCAAGTTGGAAACCAAGCAAAGGAAAAATCAAGTCAAAAAACTAAAAAAAATCATATTTACGGTTGGGTTTTGGCTGAAAACCCAACCGTAAACCTGTCAATATGAAAAAATTGTTAGTTTTACGGTTGGGTTTTGGCTGAAAATCCAACCGTAAAACTGTCAATATTTTTAATGCCAGACTTACGGTTGGGTTTTCAGCCAAAACCCAACCGTAAATTCTCCTAGATCATTCAAAATTGGATTCTAGTACTTGTGTTGTTTTCGGTTTTTCTTTGTTTGAATGACTCAATTTACCTTCAATCTAGTTAAAATAATTGAATAAGTTTAAAATTTTGATTTTTAAACCCCAATTTTACCTTAAACTCAATGGTCCAAAAGATGTTTTACGGTTAGGTTGGGAAGCCTAAACCCAACCGTAAATATTTGATGAAATTGTAAACTAAAATTGGTTTTTACGGTTGGGTTGGTTGGCAAATCCCAACCGTAAATTATCCTGGATAATAATCTTTTTTAGATTATTTGCGGTTTGGTCCGATGCGAAAACCCAACCGTAAAACTGTTAAAATTTGTAGTTCATCCCTGAACTAGCGGTTACGGTTGGTTCGACATGAAAACCCAACTGTAAAATTCTCTGAATAAAAAAAAAATCATCTTTTATTACGTAATTTCATCAAATTTGAGCCATTAAAAGACCAAGAGTTTAAGTTAGAGGTATACCTCACTACTCTGGTGATTGAATCAAAATCTATGATTTTTTAAAAAACCATAGAAAATTATCTTAAATTTCTTCTAATTTTTCTTCTCACCAAACCAAAAAGAATTTTTTTTTGATTTGATTTGATTAAGTAGAAGATTATTTAAGATTAATTATGATTAGCTTAATCTATTAGCTAATTAGTTTTACTAATACTAACTAATCAGGGGTAGTTTAGCCATTATGAAAATATTATGGATAAGGGGTTTTTAAATTTTACTTCAAATATCTTTATTTCGTCTTATATGAGGAGCCCCTAAATCAGGTTTCTTTTTAAAACAGAGGGAGATTTCATTAATTTTTCATTTTTCTAGTAACCGTTGTTTTTAATTGATGTCAATGCAGATGTTTTGTTTAACTATTTGCCACATGCCTAATTTATCACTGCTTGTTTCTCGTAGTGTTAGCTAAAATAAAGTTCTTCTGCCTTTTAATTTTGTATTTATATTTAGGGACTCATAAACTAAAAATGGTAAAAGTCTAAAACTATCAAAAGATTTACGGAGGTTGATGGTTCAAATCTATCTTAGTTTCCATGTTTTGTTTATACAACATAGTTAGGTGTGTATATACTGGTACACCAATGTAATTCCCATGAAATAGGTGAATGTGGTTAATGTGTTCCATGTTTTATAGGGATGTAAATATTGGTGCACCAGTGTATCTTCCATGAAAAATAGGTATGCGTGTGGGTATGGATTATGATCGATTTAATGTATGTTTGTAGGTGTGTACATATTGGTGCACCTATGTAATTCCCATGAAAAAGTAGGTTTGTGTGTGATTATGAATGATCGGTTTTATGCATGTTTAGGTGTGTACATATTGGTGCATCAGTGTAGTTCCCATGAAAAAATAGGTCTATGTGTGGTTATCAATATTCGATTTTATGCTTGTTTTGTAGGGTGTACATATTGGTGCACCAGTGTATCTTCCATGAAAAATAGGTCTACGTGTGGGTATGAATTATGATCGATTTAATGCATTTTTTGCAGGGGTGTATATATTGGTGACCAATGTAATTCCTATGAAAAAATAGGTTTGTGTGTGGTTTATGAATCATCGATTTTAGGCATGTTTTGCAGGTGTGTATATCTCGGCGCACCACTGTATTTTTCATGAAAAATTAAGTTTATGCTATTAATGATTGGTTTTATGCATGTGTTTGCAGGGGTGCACCAAGTGTAATTTCCATGAAAAAGTACGCTTGTGTGTGGTTATTAATGATAGGTTTTATGCATGTTTTGCAGGGGTGTACATATTGGTGCACCAGTGTAATTCCCATGAAAAAATAAATTTGTGTGTGGTTATGAATAATCGATTTTATGCATGTTTTGCAGGGGTGTATATATTGGTGCACCAGTGTATTTTCCATAAAAAAAGTAGGTTTGTGTGTGGTTATTAATGTTCGGTGTTATGCATATTTTGCAGGGATGTACACATTGGTGCACTAGTGTAATTCCCATTAAAAATTAAGTCTGACTGTGAGTATAATGATCAATTTCATGCATGTTTTGTAAGTGGATACAAAGTGGTGCACTTATGAAAAAATGACTGCATAAGCTTATGAAAACTTTGTGCATGTATACTTTTTTGTACACATTAGATAATGATGAAGCAAAAATTAAAATTTTTAAAAATGAAAATTTTATAATTGTATTGTTTTTGTAGATCTCGAAAAAAGTTTTCCGAATATATAAACTTTATGAATTTTGAAAGAGCGGTACGAAAGATAAATTTTTTTTTAAATAATTTTTATATTATATAAAATTATTGAATCATCATAAGTCATTTTGGACTAAACTATAAATATTTAGACTAAATTATATATAATAAAAGTTATTAGTGTACTTTCATATTTTAAATAAATAATAGAGTAATTTGTACCTAGGTTAATAGATCAGGACTAACTATTATACTTTAGTCCTGTTTTGGACTAAACTGTATTTTTCCAATAAAAAAACACATCTTGGCCTCTTTTATCCATATTTTCCATATTTTCAACTTAGACTCCCGCACGGTACCCAGTCAATTGTCTTCGACCAGGGGCGGCCGTCCCCTACCAAATAATATTTTCTTTCTTTTTTTTTCTTCTGGTTAAGACAAAAACAAGTCATTTTCTAAAAACATTTGAAAATATCCAACATTAAAGGCCTCGTATTTGAATTCGCCTAGAACCCCCGATGCTATGAGATGACCTCTGATCAATAATACTATAAAAATTTCATTAAACTTTGCTCTTTAAGATCGTAAATACAAGGGATTGGCTCAAAAAAAAACAAAATTAAAAGAAGTTCTCAGCTTTGTTAAGCTAAAAGGGAAAAACGGAAAAAGGAAAAAGAAAAAAGAAAAAAGAAAAGTAATAAGAATGGCAGTTCCATCTAGAGAAGTTGAGACCAGAGTCGGTGCTCTGTTCTTCCAATGTTCAAGCCTCTCAAAACCTAATCAACCACCAATTCTTTTCAAGTCTTCTTAAATACTTGAAATTCTTCACTATAATATGCACATATCATCCAAACTTTCTTTCTTCATTAAGTTTAAAACTAAGAGGCTCTTATATGGCAACTCTTAATAAACTTATCAGAAAAATCAACATACTTAGCCCATAATACTCGAAGTTGCGGAAAAGCTATATCGAGCCAAGGCTTCGCTCGCCCATTAAAGTGGATAACACCAGCCATTTCGGCTTCAATTGTAGTTGTGTTATCTTGATATCCAAGTCCCAACATGTGCCAGAAAGGATCAATTGTGTAAACATGACCATGAAAAGCTATAAGACCAGGGGGCAATGTCCCCAACTGCCATAAACTCAAGTCTGACTTCAGGTTCTGTAAACATATCAAGGGTTATGAGATTCGAAATAAGTGCTGCTAACTAAGGCATCAAAAGTATAATGATGGAATTAACATTTGGAGTTACCTGTTGAAGCCAGTAATGGTAGGTTTCGCTAATGTTAGTTTTCCTCCATGCTTCTAAGTCAAAAATGTTCATCCCATAAGCCCAAGCGCATTCATTTGGGTCGAAGTTTTGTTTTATTATCGGATGCGAGAAGTTCAAGTAGCTCTTGAATCTTTTAGACATAACAAACTTATCATCTCCTCTACATGTTTCTACTGCTCCATTCACTTTGCCTTCCATATTTATATCCCAAAGAGGTGAAAGATCAGTTTGAATGACGATGTCGTCATCCAAAAAGACTATCTTGTTCAAGCTAGGAAACAACTGAAACAATGAAATCTTTAGTCAGAAGTTAATCATTTCAAACACTTGAACGATGTAGACTCAGACTCAAAGCCAAAATCATGGATGAATTCAAGTAATAATTACCTCGGGTAAGTAGATACGAATGTGATTCATTGCTGAATTATACTTGGGACTGAGAGCTTGAAGCTTGGACGCAATGACATAAGGCTTCTCAGTGGTATTTGCATTGACAATTGCGGACGATCCACCTCTAAACTGTGACCTAACCCTCTGGTCCTTTTCCATGGCTTCCAATACTGGAACTTTTCCTTTTGTGAACCAATCAAAGTGGTGCATCCCTTTAACTTCAATGATAGCCGGATTTAAAGGGTGTAAAGAGAACCAGGCGTGCATGGTTGAATATGTCTTCCGATCAGTTATCATGTGAAGGACAACCTTTTCAGGACGCAATGCATTGCGCACAAGAGATGCAGCAACGACCGAGGCAGCCAGAACATTATCAGATGCAAGGACGAAGTGGAAGAAAGAGTTGTCGACGAGATTTGGCACAAACTCTGGTGCAGGGAGCTGAAGTCGTGCACCTGCATTGCTTGTGTGCTCATTGGCTAATTTCAAGGAAAGACAGTGAAGTGGTTTTGGTATACTACTGGATGCGACATGACGATATAGGTACTCTTGGATCTTCGCACCTCGTGTCCTTTGTTCAAGTAAGGTGACCTTGACACAAACAGATCAAAAATGTTAATTTTCACCTTACTTAATTAAACAACTCATCGGACTCAAACTTAATTCAAACCCTCTATAGAAGAGCCGAAATTTGTGTCATAGTTGAATAAGACCCAAAGAAAAAGCGCTACATAAATCCGTGTTGACTCAACTTGCGACTCAACCGGAATGGTCGGCGACCTAACTGGTTACGCGGCAAGTCATTAAGTAATTGACATCCTAATCATGAGGAAGTATACAAAAAGAGAACCCCATTTGTCAACAAGATTTCAGTTGAGAAGCTACGTCAAAAGAGATTGAAAAAATAAACACTAGCTTACAAAAATGTTTTCAATTAGAAATAAAGGGAGACATTCAATGCTTCTTTTTACCCGTTATAATCCAAATTGTTATCTCTGCAAACAAAAATGGTGAAAAGAGAGTAAATTTACGGATTCGTACCATAGCTTTAAGTCTCATACTAAATGTCTTCAAATCAGACTTGGTTATTCTCATTTCTGCAACAAAGTCCTCTAACGTCTGTGGGACTAGTTGGTCTTTTCCTAGTCCTTGCATACTTTCTTGATTGCCGTTTTCTTCTAGTATCCTATAAACCTCTTCTGGTACCTTAATTTTTGTAACAAACACATCATTAGTTCGTAGTATGAGATTATGATAAAGTAAAAAAATTAGTAGAATTGAACTTTTAGATTACCACTGAATCCATACGTCTTCCGAAAAATCGTGGTCCTAATCTCTTCCCCACGCATCCTGTCGAATGAACGAACGAAATACACTATTATTTATAAACAAGCACAAAAATCACACCCTCTTCATTTTCACAAATGTAAAGTCTGTTGTACTATTGTTGGCATTTGGAGCATATGTTTTTTTCTTGTGTAGTTTATGGTTGATGCATCCATTCTCACATACTACTAATATGTTTTAGGTTGGTACTTCAAAGCTTCTCAAATGATTAACTGGGGCAGATGGGTAGATTGGAACTCACTTTCGGATGGGTCCCAAATTTAATGTATCATATTAATCCAACAATTAACATTTGCAGAATGATCTATTTATATAATATTACTACAGTACAGTATCATTTTTATTTTGTAAATTATAAATATGGAAAACAAAACCTAGTATCTATTTCTTTGATAACTTTGATGGATTAAAACAGAGTATTTATTTAATGGGTATATGTACTAGACGGTTTTTAAAATGATAAATCAAAGGAAGAAAATAAAAATAAAGATATGGATTAGAGGAACACATTCTTAATTTCTTATGCGCTTAAGTTAAATAGGTAGTTTAATGAATAATAAACACTTGCAAATTAAAGTATTAAACTACGTTTTGAGGCAATGATTTAAAAAAGAAAGAGCATTTTTGGGGTTTGAACTTAGAACGAAGTAAGCACAGACAAATCTTAGCTGTAATCAGCCGGCCCTGTAATGAGATAGATAATTTTTATATTATGTAGATGTTATCTTCTCAAAATTGTATCGTTGGAAACACAATACTAAACCATAATATTCTTTTTGGAGTTGATGTTATAGACTTATAGTATATGCAGTTGTTGTATTAATATAATGAGAGAAGGATGATATTATATGCCCGTACGTACCGATAGTTGAACACTTAGTCTCCCCATCTATGGTATCCATAGCTGTTAACACGAATATGAATCGAAGTAAAAATGTCAAGAGTAACAGTGAGTAAAAAACCATTCGATATGAAACCCGTCTTGATCCAACTTTTACTTTCATGAAATCTCTCACTCCTTTCCCTGTGAATACAGTTACATGTCTCAAACTCGGTGATATATGAAGCTGCATTTTGAATGAAATCAATGGAGCCGATGGAATATCAACTTGTGCTATCTGTATGAATCCAACCTCTCTCTCTGCTCTCAGAGAAAACTACAAAAAAACAATGTTAGAGAGAGAGAGAGATACTGTAAATGGAAGAGAAGTGAGGTGGTCTTAGTTATTGTTGTTATGATCTTACCTAACCTTGCTTAGCAAATAGGCTAAATTACAAGTAATATATGAATACTGAAAGAATAAATCAAAAATGGTTGTTGTAAATGAAAATGACTTTGGACTGAAAAGAAAGTTGGTTGTTTTGTTTAGGTTTCCAAGATTCAATTTTATAGTACTTTGGCTTGATTTTGAAGATGAAGAATAAATATAAAGAAGGGTTGTGTTGTTGGTGTTGTTGTGGTTGGGGGATATATTGCTTCATATTGCCTCCATCAGTTGGAGAAAGGGAAAGAAAAAAATGAAAGATTGGAGATGTTTGGGTTTTTGATGTAAACAGAGTTGCTAGAATTGAAAAAGACACTCCCTTCTCTCCTATGATCCCTCAACTACAAAAGAAGGGGAACTCTCTCCTATTTAAAAGACTTCTTAAATAACAATCTAACAAGGCTTATTGGTGGAGCTGTAAGAGAGCCAAGAAGAAGCATCACCAATTGAACTGTTGCTTCATTTTATTTTGGTTTTTAACACACAAATAGACAATAAAAATCTTCTCCAATTGAATTGACTCCCACGTAAAACTTAAATAAAATAAAAAACACTAAAAATAAATTTTCAATGTGCCACCTCATAACTCTGCAGATGTTAATGTTAGAGCACATTATAAATTTTATCAAGCACATGCATTTTAATAAACCAATTAAATTAGAAATGGATTTATGCCAAACTTATTATAAACGTTCATCAGTCATGTTTGAAAAACACTATTTCCATGCCTAATAATTTCAACGTCCACCTTACAAATATTCAAGTCTTTGGTCATTCCCCTAAACCAAATCTGGACCCTGAAAGCGGGTTATAAACCGTGCATTCTACTTCTACTTTGGACGTAAAGATTCCCCTTTGAATCTTGATGACCTTAACTTAAGGAGGAACCCAGACCGAATATTAATTCGGGTCAAGAAAGAGACAATTTCGGCTCCATTCCGGTACTTGATTTTACGAGCTTATGATCCAAACTGAGGCCCTGGCCCATCTACACCCTAAAGGAGGAACCAAACCAGGGTGCTGAAAGAGCCATAGAGATTTGCATTTGCACTTGCAGTGCGCCTCTCTCTCTCTCTCTCAATTCTTAAAGCTCAAATACAGAAAAACAAAGAAGTGTGTTCATCTTCAATGGATGTCATATTCCCTCTTGATGTAGATTACTCAGACAAAATATCACTTCTTCTTGAACCTCCATCCCTTAACGATGTTCAGGTAATTTTTCTTAAATTTATTTTTTTCAAGTCTTCTTGAATTGTGAATTCATCAACTAATAATACTAATAAACGATGAGAAGTGAAGTAGTTTGTATTCTGATATTCTACTTTCATTCTTGAAACAGAACTATTTTGACAAGGTTATAAAAGAAAGACAATGCCTTGGTCTCAAAATCAAACAAGACGGAGAATTTGGAAAATGTATTTATGCCGAATCAGAATTCAAAGAGGGGGACCTTGTTTTGAAGGACCAAATGCTTGTTGGAGCTCAACATAGTTCAAATAAGGTGTTATACTCTTTTATCTCTTTTACTTTGGGAGTTTTTCTTATCAGTTTGATATGAGTTTGTAAATATTGTTTGGTCTCTTACATATTGCAGGTTGATTGTTTAGTATGTAGTTACTGTTTCCGCTTTATCGGTTCAGTAGAACTTCAAATTGGTAGGAAACTCTATTTGAAACAGTTAGGATTATCTGTGAGAAAAGAATGTGATACGGAGACACACTCACACATTTCAAAAAAGTGTCGTTTAGATGATTCATCGGATGGGGAAGATGATTCCTATAGGACAGGCCACAATGAAGGTTCATGCTCGTATAGTCAACAAAAGGAGGCTATACCTCTATCTCAGGAAGTTCTAGAATCATTGCTTAAGTGTCAGGTAAAATTGCCTTACGCGAATCAATTCAACTTGCCTTCATCCGTTCCATGCCCTGGTGGGTGTGCTGAAGCACAATACTGCAGGTTTGGAAAACTTTTTTTTTTCTGTATGCAGCATCAAGTTGTTTTCCTCACTTCAAGTAAACAAGTAGAGTACGAGCAAATGTGTACTATTTTTCAATGGGTTATTAATTCTACTGTTTGGCTTATATATGTTCCATAGCTAATGGGGCCTTTTCTTTCTGTAATGCTGATAATGTATTTGTGGTTCCTTAAAGTGATGTTGGGCTTCCACTCTTTTGTAGCAAATCCTGTGCTGACGCTGATTGGGAACTGTTTCATTCTTTACTATGTACTGGGAAGAATTCAGTATCCGCCAGCCGGGAGTCAATTTTAAACTTCATAGAACATGCTAATGGTAGGATTCCAACAGCATTATACATTTGTACTAATAGACACGTTAACAGCATTTTCATCAAGTCCGAGTTATCATACTCATCGTTTGCCTTCTTTCTTATCCATCTCCTCTTTTTTATTGTAGAGACAAATGATATTTTCATACTTGCTGCTAAGGTATGATTGGTTATATTGCATATATTGTGGTTTATTATTGATCTGGGTGCGCCATAGTTTGTCTGCAATGTACTTCCAAATATATGGAAATCACGTCTCCTGTTTGTTAGTATGAATACTCAAGCTCCTGATTCAAATACTGTATTTTAATCTCAATTTGTGAAGCTACGCCCTTAATAGCTACCGAAGGAGGGAGTTTTAAGCTATTGACCCTCACCTTTGAACTCTTTTATGTGGTACCTGTAAGTAGCTAAAAAATGCCTATTAAACATGTATGCTACGGCAAATTTTTATTAACACGTTAGCCATCATAAATATGTCTAATTTATAAGTAAAATATTATTCTTCTATGAACTTATCTTTTTGTTTCTATTTTCAGGCAATTGCATCGACCATTTTACGGTATAAGAAATTGAAAGCAGCTCAAACTGAGCATCGAGAGCGATTTACTGGACAAAATGGAAGTGACAGTTCTGAATTCTCTTTGCTTTTGGAGGCTTGGAGACCCATATCGATGGGATACAAGAGAAGGTAATTCTTAGTGTTTGTGTGAGTACTATCTCTTTATCATGTAGCTCACTACGACAGTTTTGATCATCTTATGTGAAGCCTTTATATACTAATCTAAAAGCCGGTAGGATGAGGGATCCTCATGAAGGCTCTTTCCTGAGTATGAAGTATTAACAGTTATGGGGCATAGCAAGAGACATTTGGTCTTTTCGGGATTGGACGATTCCTCATAATCCAAATAATTGGATGAAAGGATAATTATTTGTATTTATGTCCTATTTTCACATTCTTGACAACATTTATTAAGTACTTTAAGCAACTTACATGTTTATAACAAATCAGTACTTTACACACGTGTTTGTTCAGGGTGTCCGATTCGTTTCTTTTTCTTAGTCCTTTTTTGAAACCGTAGTAATGCTCCAATTGAAAGCTTTTGTGTTTTGGGGTTGCTTTAGGTGGTGGGACTGTGTTGCTTTGCCAGATGATGTTGATAGTTGCGATGAAACTTCATTTAGAATGGAAATAAAGGAGCTAGCATTCAAGGTATATACCTACAAACCATTTACGGAAGTTTTACTGATTGTATAGGAAGCATGTTAGGATTTAAAAAGATACCGGCAACTGGTATACTGACCCGCCCAACTTTTTGGTTAATGTTCATGATTCTATGTATGTATACCTTTTTCATATATAATGACCTTGACCAAAAATTTAAAATTTATGCTGCCTTTCTATACATTAAAAATCTTAATGGTATTTGTGTTTATTTGACTTTCCAGTCGCTGGATCTCCTAAAGAAGGCAATCTTCGACAAAGAGTGTGCACCATGTATCCTTTTAAGGTTTAAGTGCTGATATAATGTGTAACATTGGAGTTTTCTAGGTTATCTGAGGTATTTAATACAATCCTTGACTTTGCCTAGTATTCTCGCTTGAAATCTATGGCCAGATCATCGGCATGTTTGAGCTAAATAATCTGTAAGTTCCTACTCCCTATAAATTTAAGCTTTCCTTAGGAGCCAAGTAGCAGATCAAAATTGCGGATAGCAAAATACTCTGCTTAAGAATTAGGAATTCCTGATATTTGAATACATTAAGAATCGTAATGTAAAGGATCTATCTTTCGTTCGCTAATCTGACATGGATTCATAAATGCAGTGATTTGGTTGTAGCATCACCAGTCGAAGATTATTTCTTACATATTGATGATCTTCCAGATAAGGAAAAGGTCAGGGTTCCAATCTTCCTTGTCATCATTAGTCTACATTTACTGAATTTAAAATCCATATATTTCAGTATTTCACTTCTTTTCTCATTGTCACTTAGAAATTATGTTTCAGGAAGAAGCTGAAAGAATTACCCGGCCGCTTCTAGATGCTCTTGGTGATGACTATTCAGCTTGTTGTGAAGGTATTTATTATCCTCAACTTAAACATAGGTTTGTATGAGGTGGTTTTCAGGAAGTGGTGAGTTGGAAAAATAAGGATGTTGAGTTGAGAGAGATTGACTCTATACTCCTGCCTAAGTCAAGCATATATGACAGTGAAAGGTCTGTTCTGTAGTTGGAGAATTAGGTGATTTGACGAGAGGGAAACCAGAGGAAAGAGAGAGAAAACATTGTGTGCTTCCTGGTAGGATTTCGGTAAAACACTCGTAGATGTTTGTGAATGCCTGGAAGAAATAGCCCCCCTAGAAATTTCCCTTTTTCAAGGGTATATTTTGAAGAAAAAATAAATAGCCCCCCTAGAAATTTTAATCTTTGCCTATCCTACTGTTTTAATTCACCTAGACTTTCAATCCTGCTTCCGTCGCTGGGCGCGGTGCTGGTTCTAAAATACAAGGTCAGGGTGCTTTATATAATGATACCCCAAGTAAATATTAGCAAAATATCATAAACAGATGAACTAAAAGTCCGGAACTTTTAATAGTAGTTAATAAAAACAATCTGTTCTCTTTCGCTGCCATATATGCTTTTACTTTAGTATGTTTACAATGAAGTCCTTATAGGTTAAAAATGTGTAATGTGAATACTAGGACCCACAAACAAGTTCCACCTTGACCCCTTCATAATGTGTTTAGTATTTCAGAGAAAAACTGAGCATCAAAATGATTTCCTTAGACGACTCCTCAATCAGGCAATTCATTGCCATGAAGACGTCACTGAATCAAACCTTGTGGAGATTTGTACCAATAGTATGGTTTTTGTATGAGCCTTGTTGGAAACCTTCGGTTTTGAGACCTGTTTGAATTTACATGAAGCCACCAAGAGGTCTGCTACCTCTGCACCTGTTATATTTCATGAACAATCTGTTAACGATCGTGAATTCGATTTTTATTAGGCTGTACAAATGACCTGCCTATCTTTGTAATTGTCTCAATCAAACAGGGGATTACCTACTTTCTTAGATTAATTTTGCCTAACTGCTTTTAGTAGTCGCTCTTCTTTCCTCCCTGTCAAACAAGGCCCTCCCTCTTGCAAGGGCTGAGCTTTCCTCACTCCTCAATATCACTTTCAAAACAACTGAAAAACAAGGATCAACCTACTTTTTACCTCGGCTGACTGTTTTTAGCATTCGTAGAAACTGCATCCGTTTCTTTGCCTCTTCAATACTATGAATATCCATGAAACATATCTAACCTTTGATTTGGGGATTCCTCACAGGTTCAGCATTTTTTCCCTTACAGAGTTGTATGAACCATTCCTGCTGTCCTAATGCAAAAGCATTCAAAAGAGAAGAGGTAATATATGAATAACTGAGACTGCCAGTGACAACCAAATTTTTTTTGTTTTTAATTTGAATTTATTGACAAAATTTGAATTCTGTTCTGAACCAAATGCAGGATAAAGATGGCCAAGCAACAATAATTGCGCTTCAACCCGTATCCAAGGGAGAAGAAGTAATTTCTTGGCCTATTTTTCAGTCTCGCACTATTCAGAATAAAAAAAATAAGCACGTTTTACATTCGAAATTCATTTGGCTGACCAGTTTTTGTCATGGTTAATTAGATTACAATTTCATATATCGATGAAAACCTTCCTTTTGAAGAGAGACAAGCGCTGTTGACAGACTATGGATTCAGATGCAAGTGCAAAAAGTGCCGTGAAGATGACCCCTAAAGCTCATCACGGAATGACCAATCCTAGGTGTTGAAATGGCAACTGTCATTTCTGGCCATCTTCAGAGAGGGAATGGAAACATTTCTGTACACGTTCGTGTTAGGCTTTTGTTTGGCTAACAGTTTGCATTTCCCTGCTAAGTGAGTCAAAATGCTTTGGAGCATACTTCCGATGTATAGGAGTTGGCTCACTGAGCTTTTACAGATCAGAGCTTTACAGATCAATTTTGTCAACGAGATCGGATTTGCCTCATTTCTTTTTGTTGAGATACAAATCTATCTTTATTCTCTATCAAGTTTCCTTTGGTCTTGGAACCCATCCATGATACAACCATTTATACCTTTGCAATAAAACTGCATTTCATGATCATCTGAGTAAATTTTAGTGGGTAAACGAGTGCTGACATTAAACTGACAAGCCAATGCACTTGTTCTAACACAAACTACCCCCTCAAAACTAACAGAGGAAAATCAAGAGGCAACCTAATTCATTAAACTGTTGAATATATAGATATGCCATCTTCCCTTACAAATAGAGGACAGTATCTCAGTGGGTCTTTCATCTGAACAACGAGCAAAACAACAGGTTTGAGTACACCAGTATATATAAAGAACGTTTTCGTTCATTTTTATCCTAATGACAAGTTGATCAAATGGGGGACAAAACCCACTCCTAAAATGTAGAACTTAAGGTATGAACTTCTTGATAGTACATCTGTAAAAATCAAAAGAAAAAACTTGCTCGTTAGAAGCTAAACAAATAATGAAAAAGATAATGCACTACTAAATCTATCATGGGATACTCACCATTTTAACTTCTGTCTTGGAATCCAAAGAACTGTTCCAAGTTTCGAGAGCTGTACACATTAGAAGCAGTACACTCGGATCTGCTTGAAGAAATGTGAAGTTGGTTTTTGATGAATCTCTGAAACAACAGTGCGTACGTATTAGATGGAACTAGTGCTAAATTACACATGCAGATACAGTACTGTGATATTTCACTTGACTATTAAATAAAAAAACGGATTGCGATATGAAATAGATGATAAGACAGATGTATAAGGATCTGAGAATATACAGATAATTGTGTTATGATCTCAGGATTTGAGTCAATATGCCAATCTGGTTCTAGTTGCCGGACGAAAGATGTACGCCCAATCTCTGTGCTACAAAAAAGAACCTGAAGGGTACAAATTCAAGAGATATCTTGTTAAGTGAGATGAAGAACAGTGCAAAGGACCAGTATTTATTTTCGTTATTTGTATTATAAGAAAGTAAAAATGGTAACAGTATATGCACTATACCCAATGAGTGAAGAGAACAGCAGTGAAACACCAAACTAATTATTGATTTATTGTAGACTATATTCTTCTCCAAGTAAATGAAAAAATCACCTTATCTTTTACCAGGCCAGCAGATGTAAAAATCCCAGCCTCTTCTAAAGCCAAAAGTACCCTTTCCTGAAACATTACTCACTTTCATTAATTGTATATATACACCAGTGGTGCAAAGATTGCTGTGAAGCATGAATCCTATCAAGGTAAATGTTCTAATGAACTCTAATTCCTGGGCATACAATCAGATGCTTCTTATGGATGGCATCATACTCATTATGGAGAGGAAACCCTACTTTCCTTGATAGCATTGAATGAGTTCAAAGTTATCTTATGAGAATAGAGAAATAAGATCTGACTGGTACATACCCCACTTTCGTCATCAACAATTCTTTCCATCAGATAAAGATCACAAAATTTTGTAATTTCCAAAAGCACTTCCAAGACAGATGACCTCACAGTAGCATGTTTCTACAATGAACATTAAACAGACACTTAGATCAATCATTTCATTTCTCTATTACATGTATGCTATTCCAAACAAAATCTCATACCCACCTGAAGCTCCTCAGGGCTACTTTCTTCGAGAACTACACCAACCAATCGGCATGTCACCTACAACAACATGAACAGGCACAAAATTAATTAAGAGAGAATGAATTTCTCACACTATTCCTTCTACAGATGACATAAATAGAGAAGCATAAAATGCGAGAACAAAATTGAGCATGTCAGCGTAATATAGATAGAACAAACCCAAATGTACAGGGCTCAACCATTCGATTTCCGACATTCAAAAAATAGCGCACAGCCACTAACTTTTCTATACAAGTAACAAACTGAGCGACCAAACAAGCACAAAAAGGTGTGTGACATCAGAAAAAGCAATATATCCTCCAAGGGCTCTGCTACAATGAACTATCTTATCAAGACAAAACAGTCCTGAAAAATCTTAACTAAAAGGTTGTGACTGTTGAATTCGAATATCCATCAGCTACAGAAAGAAAAGATTCTCTGAAAAATTTCCTTCACTAGGCAAGAAAAACAAAATTTAAATTACCACCCAATACAAACTCAGGAACTCCACAATCAGTGCTAATAAGAAACGGTGTCAATTGTTCGGCGTGACCTCAGTCATGCAGCTATTTACTCGCATGGAAATCAAAGCATTTCAACCTAAATGGTGACAACTAGTTAACTGCAAGAAAGAACCTACAATCTAGTTCGCTAACAATAGCCCTAAGTTCCAAACTAACCCCAAAAATAGTCCAAAACAAGTGGAAACAAATGTCTTAAAACAATACAATGTGCTCTTGCAAGAATTTCATGTTCAATAATTACCTTTCTCCCATCACTCAGTTTCTGCCTCACAATTTGAGCTAAAGTTGGCTGCAAATAAAACATGTTACTGCATTAAGTCAAACAGCAACTAATATTGAGCATAACAAAATGGACGGGGAAAAATGAGAGATGCTCTATACAATACCTTAACTGGTTGGAAAAATTCATCAATAACATATTGTGCTCTTGAATCATCAGCAGATGAAACAACTGCTGTGCTAGAATGAGTATTAACACCAGAACTACTAGTCGATGGACCTTGCCGTTTCGGCTGTCTCCTTTGTGGTACCACAGGCGTTCTTAATAATCTCCAGGTCAATACTAGAGCAATTGCAACCCCAGCAACAGTCCCAAGTGACTGCGAACTCTGATCACCAAAAACAATAAAGTCTCCTTCACATTACAAATATTGCAATCAACTTTACCAATCTCAAAAAGAACACTTAACGCAAATCATAACCAGTAAGTCTATCAATATGTACTTTTAACCAGATCGCGCTATTGTAGAACCAAACCCTCAAAAAGGTTCCACCTTTACACACTACACCACGTAACAAACACCCCCTCGAATCAAAATTGAAGAATAATCTAAAAAAGGTTATGAATTTATCAAAATAAAGTTTCTCAGATCCGATTTTTTTAATAGAAATAAATTATCATATATGTGGTTAGATGACAAACCAGATTATCAATGGAGATCGAGAAGAGATTAGACATCTTGAGTGTAAGATAAGCTCCAAATTTCTCAATCAACTGAACTGATTCTTCTTTTGAAGAAGAAGGAGAATCCGCCATTTATGAAAATTCTTTCAAATAAAGTTAATTTTTGTCTTGCTTGGTTCTAGTATTTCAATAGAATCCTAACTCAAACAAATCACATTTACTGGTTAATTCTATCTTGTTGTTAAGGATTGAGGAAACCCTTGATGGAATAAGAGCTTCTTCGTTCTCTGTGGAAAAAAAAAAGGAAAGAATTTTTACATAAAGTTCTTTGTGGGGTGTGAAATTTCATGTATATTGGGAACAGTTCAGAATTTAGGATATTGTATGTTTGGTAATTTAATATTATGTTGTTTCAGAACTTTATCGCCAATGGAAAGAGTTGATTTAAGTGGTTTTTGAGAACAAATAAGGTAATTGTCTTCGTTTTGATACTCCTAAAAGCAGTGAAAAATAATTGGGAAGATATAGGAGCTCACCTGACCTGATCCAATGGTAAACTCTCCATTGATAAGAAAATGCTTCTTGGGCCAAGCACTGTGGTAGCCTTATTTTTTAGCTTTAGCTATATTTTAGCCCAGGTTTAATAGAGCTCTAGTAAATAGCCTTTGGCTGCAACACTTTTACAACTCTAAAGTTTTTCACATAAGTATAGTTGGTTCAGATTATTTTCCTATTATCTTAATGACAAACACTCAATCTTATCAGGGTAAAAGACCTTACAGGTATTACAAGCGTCGGTAGCATGATCCCACCTCTCATGAGGTTATTAGGAATGCATATTCCAATGATATTAGAGGATCACTTACTTTCAAACTTGTGAATAGACTAAGATATGTCAAGAATGATCTGAAAAATGGAATTTAAACCATTTTGGTACGTTGATCAAAGAGTCAAAAAATTAGAAGCTCAAATTCAGACTCTGAAAATAGCAATTCTATAGCATTCCAGAATTCTGAATCTATCAATTAAACTGATCAAGATGTTGAGCATTGGCAAAAAAATCCAAGAGGATTTCTATGCTCAAAAATCCAGAGTTGAATTTATTAAGATCTATGATAAAAATACAAACTTTTATCATACTTCAGCAAATAAAATGAAACATTTTAATCATATTTTCTCTCTTAAACTCAATAATGATAATTGGTCCAATAACAGATCACAACTTAAAGACCTTCTTGTTACACATTTTAAAACCATTAGTACCACTTCTCATCCTTTCCGAAACAGGAATTTTCTTAATTGCATAAATCTTTGTATAACTAATGTGGACATTGAAAAAATGTTGAGTCTCATTTAATATTCAAGAAATTAGGGATATCATCAAGCAAATGACTCCATGGACTGCATCGGGCCCTGATGGATTTCCACCAGGGTTCTATAAACATAATATGGGGCTCCTTGAGAATGATCTGCTAGAAACAGTGAAATGTTTCTTTGACTCAAGACATTTGCTTAAAAAAATGAATCACACATTTATTTCTTTAATACCTAAGGTTAATAATCCTTGTTCTCCGGCTGATTTTCGACCCATATCTTTATGCAATACCAATTATAAAATTATTTCGAAAATCCTAGTCAATAGAATGAAACCTTTGCTTGGCAAGATCATTTCCCCTTACCAAGCAGTTTATATTCCCAATAGACACATTCATAACAATGTGGTTATTGCTCATGAACTTGTTCATTCTATGAAAAGGAAAAAGATAAATGTGGTATTATGGGTTAAAATTGGACATGCCCAAAGCCTTTGATAGAATTGAATGTCCCTTCCTCATGGATATTTTAAAGAGTTTGGGTTTTTCTAGCCATTGGTGTGATTTAATTATGCAATGTATTAGTACGACTAATATCTATATTCTCTTAAATGGGTCCCGATGTCCTTCTTTCAAACCCACTAGAGGTCTTAGACAAGGAAACCTTCTGTCCCCTTATCTCTTTATGTTATGCATGGAGTCTTTTTAAAGATTCTTACTGCATGCTGAGAATTCTCATCTTATTCATGGTTTTAAAGTGTCACATGAAGCGCCTAGCATTGCTCATTTGTTATTTATTGATGACTATCTTATCTTTAATAAAGCAATTTATAACGAAACTCATAATTAGTGGCTCTTATTAATGATTTCAATCACATTTTTGGTCAAGTTATTAACTTCCAAAAAGCTGGTTACTTCATTAATAAGAAAATATTCATCCGGACCATTGTGTTTCTCTAATTTGTCAAATAGGTGTTAAGAAAGTAGAGATATGTGACAAGTACATTGGCATCCCTCTTTTCCTAAATCAATCTAGGAATAAGATTTTTGAACACCTAGTTGATCATTTTGACAAAAGAGTTGCCAAGTAAAAAGGTTCTTACTCAGGCTGGAAGATATGTAATGGTCAAGCATGTGCTTAATTCCTCCAAACTATGTGCTTGGAAGATCATTATTGATATTTACATTTGTGGGTGTTATCACATATGCCCGAAATTTCAGACATAATGCACTTTAATGAAAACGATGTAGATTCTTCACACGATGTCTGTTTTATGATTAACCCCAATTCGGAATCGTAAAATCGCTGGCTATCTCCCACCGCGAAAGGATTTGGGTTTTGAGCTCGTTACGGCCGTCAAACGGAGCAAACAACAAACTTCCATGAATTTTTAGCTAAAATTCTGACAGTTTTCAGCTTATAGTTAGTCTAGAGTATATGCCATATCTGTTAGACCGTCACTCGGAATGGGATACCCTTTTAGTGTGTTATACTAGAAACGTAGAGGAACATATGTTGTTTAGACCATTTTACCTCATTCTACACCCACTGCTACGTTTTTACAAGGTGACTATAATGATACATCATAAACTAGGTGTTGACAAATATTAGGGTTTTATTGTATTTCTATTAATATTAGGATTTTAGCGTGATCAATATTAGAGATGTGTAATTCAATCTCGACCAATATTAGGGATTGGTCAATTGGATCTTTAGCTTTGCATTTGGCACGACAACGACTTGGTGACTGCACAAAGATATGATGTTTCGACCTAGTGCGTTTGTGCGCATCTTGTCATGCATAGTGATAAATCAATATTATTCAATTAAGATTTCAATATTGATATAAAGCAATTCTAGGAATTCATCCGGAGAATATATCACTAGAGAAAACTCAAGTCGTTCTACACTAGTGTGCAATACATCTATGAACTTGAGATTTAATATGTATGATTTATAGAGTATCCGGTAGTATTACAACAAATACCAGTGATATTCTGAGGATAATATTGTTTTATACTAGTGTGTAATATATCTAGGAGATGTCTAATCATTATAAAGGGACAAAGTTGTTCTATACTAGTGTGCAATACATCTAGGAGCTGTCCAGTCATTATAAAGGGGTAAATACTGAGTCGTACAACATTAATATTGTGTATATTTATATACAATGTTGAAAGCTACGGGATCAGTGTGAGATGCTTGTAGCATGCAAGGGTTTTATATTTCAATTCTCTTGCGGAAAGTAAAATATAAATTTTATGCTTTTGATGTCGGGTCAGTAGCATATAAGAATTATATTGTTTTTATGCTTCTACTGTCGGGCTGAGGTGATTTTACTATTTTACCCTTTGTCAAAATCCACCATCTACACATGTATAAATTAAAAACTTAAATTTGGTATTTATAGAAACGTTTTAAAACTCTATGATTTTCCATTATATTGTATTAAAATGAATCCATCACCATGTTTGTTTGATTTGTAATAACCATGTTTATGGGCCATGACTTATTAACATGAATCTTGTTCATTTTTTGCTACATAAAGTATCATGTTTGATATGATTCATCATAAAATAATTAAAAGCATATATTTATTTATTTATTGTTTCATGCGATCAGGGTTAGAATTTTATCTCCAACTATTTTGGATATGTGTATTATTGACCTTGATTGTTTTGTTATGTTACAAAGCATAAATGAAAATAACAACATTATTATTCATGCATATTACGTTTTAAAAGGTTGATGTCTCTTTCCTTTTTGTTTTGAAACCATAACTGCGGCTAGGTTATAAAAACAAACCATGCGTATTTAATATTTTCTTTGATCCTGATGAAGATATGGGCTCACCTATAATTTTTTATTGTTTTATTTGTATGCATGTTGGGTTTTCTTAAATCAAGTCTAAAACTTAAGTAATAAGTATTATGTTTTCAATCATATCATTATAAGTCTATATTGTTTTATGCAACCACATGAGAACAACTACCACCTATAAGATATGTATGTTTGTATAGACATTAAGAGATATTTATTTATTCATACATATTAGAATGAAAGTTACCCACATGCAACTTTAATTAACACGTTTGAACAGATAATATGATCATACATGTACCTTATTAAAGGGAATAATATCCATAGATATTTGTCTTTTCTTTGCTTATGTATATATGAGAGTACCTTTTGACTTTATGACATGATAATTGTTTTATTTAAGATTTTACCCACAAGAGATTCTTAATTTATATGTGTGTGAGTTTAATTTTGTGTATCTCTATCATGTTATTTTTAGCTTCTAATTCTAAGTCTTTGCATTCGTATACTTTCTTTATCCCAATCTTCAACAGTACCAACTTCCCATAATGGAGCGAGAATGCTGAATTCACTTTAGTTGCGCGGGATATTTATCTTGCCCTCCAAATTAAAAACCAGTTGTGGATGATAATAATACCAAAGAAGATAAGGATCTCCTGAAAAAGTGGGAGAAATGTGATAGGCTAAGTATAATGTTGATGCGAATGCACATTGATACAAACATTAAAAGATCGCAACCTAAAGCTGATAGTGCTAAGGACTTCATGAAAATCATAAAAAATCGCTTTAAGACAGTAGGGATAAATCACTAGCTGAGAAGTTGATGGCTGAACTAACCGCCATAAAGTATAACGGTGCACGGTCAATGCACCATCATGTGATTGAAATGTGAAACATTGCTGATAAGCTTAATGAAATGAAAATAAATGTGGATGATAACCTTCTTGTCCAATTTATTCTCAACTCTGTTCCACCTTAGTATGCCCCTTTTCAAGTGCATTATAACACTATTAAGAAAAAATGGATAACTAATAAACTCGGCAACATGCTGGTTTAAGAGGAAGCACGGATAAGCCAGCAAGGTCTTAATGAAGAGTTTTCGTCAATCAAAGAGTGAATAATAAGCACAAGCCTCTGAAGGGCAATAAAGGAGAACCATTGAATAGTTTTGGTCAACCTGAAAGGAAGAAGGCGAAGAAAGATGACAAAATGTTGTTTCTGTAAGAAACCAGGTCACATTCAGAAAGATTACTCTAAGCGTCAAAAATGGTTCGGAAATAAAAGTAAACCTTTGGTATTCGTAAGCTATTTTGAAACAAATTTGATTGTTAAAGAAGTTTGTTTATTCAGGTAGTTTGACTCTGGTTCTAACAATTCATGTTTTTTATTCGATGCAGGGATACCTTTCAACCCTAATCACAAACCAGAATAAAAACTTCCTTTTTATGTGCAATGGAAATAAATCCCCAGTCAATGATATATGCATCTATCACCTTATTCTAGATTATATATACTTTTTTTATTTAGAAAATACTCTTTATGTTCCAACTATTTCCCGCAATTTAATTTCAGTTTATCAACTAGACAAACTAGGTTTTCAATTTCAAATTTCCAATGGATGTTTCAGTTTGTTCAAAGACTATAAAATTGGTTTTGGTTATCTTTCTGATGGTGTTTACAAGTTACATTCATCATCATCTCAATACCTGGAACCTATTTAACCATGCATCATAATGATAGAACTGAACATGTTGAGGATAATTTTTCATTCTTGTGGCACAAGAAGCTGAGACATATATCCCGTAAAAAACTTCAAAGATCGGTAAAAGATGGGATTCTAGAAAGCCTAGATTTTACTGATTATAAAAGTTGTATGGGTTGTATTAAAGGCAAGATGACAAAACACATAAAGAAATGCGCCACAAGAAGTTTTGCGCTCCTTGAAATTGTACATACATATATTTGTGGACCCTTTGACATTCCAACTTTTGAAGGAGATAATTTTTTATCACCTTTATTGATGATTTTTCACATTATTATTATCTTTACTTATTGCATGATAAATCTCAATATGTGAATGCTATTGAGACATTCATCATAGAAGTTGATAGGCAATTAGAAAAGAAGTGAAAATCATAAGGTCTGAAGGGGTGGAGAATATTATGGAAGGTATGATGAAACATGACAATATCCTAGACCTTTTTCTTTACTTCTTTAAAATCTTGGCATTACTCAATACACAACGTCAGAATCCCCTTTGAAGAATGGTGTAGCATAAAAGCGAAATCGTACTATAATGGAAAAAATTAGAAGCATGATTGGTCATGCGAATTTACCCTTGAGTTTTTGGATGTATGCTCTTTGACATGTTGTATATATTTTAAATAGAATTCCGAGCAAAACAGTTTTAAAGTCTCCTTTTAAACCATGTAAAGGATGGAAACCTAGTGTAAAACACCTGCTAGTTTGGGGGTGTTCAACAGAAGCAAAATTTTATAATCCCAAAGAAAAGAAATTGGATCTGAAAACTGTTAGCGGTTACTTCATGGTATTCTTGAAAAATCCAAAGGGTATATTATTTAATGCCTTAACCATAGTATGAGAATTGTTGAAACTGGAAATGCAAAATTTATTAAGGATGTCGAAGTTAGTAGTTCACTAGTGCAAGAAACATTTGTTCGAGAAGTCAGGGTACTAATATCTTTACCCCGGTCTTCTACAAATATTGTAATTCCTCCCATTGTCGAGCTTATTGATGAAGGAGAAGCACAAATAACGATATCGGAGGTTCATGAAGATATTATTGCCAATGAAGAAATTGTAAAACAACCACAATAACCAGCTTTAAGAAGATTTCTCAGATAACGAAAAAAGGCTATTCCTAATGATTATATGGTTTATCTACAAGAATTGGATTTTGATTTAGGAGTTATGAAAAACCCAGTTTCTTATTCACAAGCTATCAAGTGTAGTAATTGTGATAAATGGATTAGTGTTATCAAAGTTGAGGTGGAATCGATGGATGACAATCAAGTCTGGGATACCGTTGAATTGCCTAAAGAACATAAAACAGTCAGGTGTAAGTGGGTCTTCAAGACCAAACGCGACTCTAATGCCAGTACCGAACGGTATAAAGCTAGACTTGTAGCCAAATGTTTCACTTAGAAAGATGGTATTGATTACGGAAAGATTTTTTCTCCCATGTCCAATAATGACTCTCTCAGAACCATTATGGCATTAGTATCTCAACATGACCTTGGGTTACATCAAATGGATATGAAAACAGCCTTTCATTATGGTTAGTTAGAGGAAATTTACATGTGCCAACCTAAAGTTTTTACCTTGGAAAGATAGGAACACATAGTCTGCAAACTTAAGAATTCAATTTATGGACTTAAGCAAGCCTCCAGGCAGTGGTATCTAAAATTCACTAAAACCATTCACAAATTTGGTTTCGAAGAAAACATTGTAGATCCAAGCATATACCTCAATATCAGTGGGAGGAAGTTCATCTTTTTGGTACGGTATGACGACATACTACTTGAGAGTAGTGATCTTGGCCTTATGCATGAAACTAAGGAATATCCCTCAAAGAATTTTGAAATAAAAGATATAGGGAGGCTTCTTATGTGATTGGGATATAAATATTTCATGATAAATCACGTGGGACATTAGGAATCTCACAGAAAGCATATACTAAAAGAATTTTAGAGAGGTTGGAGATGATTGCATATAAGCCAAGTATAGTTCAAGTCTTTAAAGAAGCCAAGCTTGGACTCCATCCATGTCCTAAGAATGAACTGGAACGTAACAAAATGAATAAAATCCTTTATGCTTTTGTGGTGGGAAGTTTAATGTATGCCCAAGTTTGCATATGACCAAATACCAGCTTTATAGTTGGTATGCTAGGAAGATACCTTGTGAATCCTGGAATGGAACACTGGAAGGATGCAAAAAAAGTTTTGAGATACTCACAAGGCACGAAGGATCTCGTTTCATATTTACGAAGCCAGATCAATTTGAGTTGGTTGGCGCTGGGATGCAATGATACTCGAAAGAGCACTTTTGGATATATTTTTCTATTAATTGGAGGAGCAATATCATGGAAAAGTACAAAAGAGTCTATCCTCACTAGCTCGATAATGGAAGATGAATTTGTAGCATGTTTTGAGGCTACAAATCATTGTTCATGGCTGCGGAATTTCCTCTCAAGGTTTGGAGACCTAAAATTTGCCTTTGCACCGGTGAAGCTTTACTGTAATAATGTCGCAGCAGTATTTTTTTCAGAGCATGGTAAATATACTAATGTTTCAAGACACATGGATATAAAGTACATATGGGTGAAACAAGTTGGTCAGATGGAAAAGTTGTTCATTGAACACATAGGCACAAAACTTATAATTGTTGATGCATTTATGTATGCGTTACCTCCCAATATCTTATTGGAACATGTTATAAACATGGTCTTGAGGGACTAAGTGGATAGGGAGGCTGATTATGTCGTAAGGGGGGAAAACTAACTCTACCTTCCATGTCAAATTCTGCAGTATTACGCCATTGGGGACTTGAACTTGGGACCTCCTGGAGCGCATCAAACCTTTGAGGAACGGGGATGACCAGCTAAGATAGCTACCCGTTGTTGTTGTTATTATTATTTTTTATTATTATTTTTATTTTATTTTTTTATAAGAACGAGAAATTTTATTAGATAGGAAAAACTGATTACACATTAGGGATAGAAAGTCTCGCCACAAGCTGGGCTCTTACACCCTTTTGAATAGAAATGCCTAGTCTAAAAAAAAGGGAGTTGCCTATTTTGTAGTTGTAGTCTAAGATTGCAATGCAGTTCTGCAGCCTCGACATTAAAGCAACAAGGTCCTCTCTTAATTCCCCTAAAGTGGTGAAAGCTAGCACACTGAACTCATATCCATGTTCTTCACATTGGGTTATTATTATTATTATTATTAAAAACTTATTAATATTATTGAAAATAAAAAAAAATTACTAGAAATTGGTGGGTATCCTAGCAACAAGCTGGGCTCCAACACCTTTTTGAATAGCAAGTCCAAGTCTATGGAACAAAAAACTTCCCAATTATTATTATTATTATTAACTTATTTTGTATCCATTTTAGTATACTTTTATGTGATTGGATGAATGTTAACAAAAATTGTCTTTTTCTAAGGACATCACTGGACCATTATGATACTCTTATTTAAGGCCTAGTTAAATAAGTTAGTCATGTTGTGGTATATGGAAGAGAACATGTTGATAACATAACAATGTGCAAACGCTATGACTCGTATGGGTAATTTTCTTGATCAAGGTATTATGTGAAATATTAAATTTTGTTTAGCAGTTATGCACGCGTTATGGTATCTACAATTAACCATTAAATTGATTATCACATGGACCAGTGGGAGAATGTAAGACAATTTTTACATGACTGGAAATATCTCTTGGGATCAAGCGAACAATCTAGGATAATCAAGACGTTGCTAGACAATGTAGGTTTTTATAAGGGTTTATTATCTTAGGTTTCTATAATAATTTATTACCTTATTAACTATTCTTTGATGAACGGTTGAGAATTAAAGATAATATTGAATAACCTATGAACTTGCACGATTTATAAAGGGGGATGCCATTACTAGCGGGGGTGATACCATTTGATCGATCTGACGGTCAGAATTGTCTATGATCTTTTTTTCGTATATGGAATGGTATCACCCCATGCTAATAATGGTATGCCCCTTTATAAATCATGATGGACTTGGTCCTTCCTCTACCTGTAAATGAAATACAAAACCCATCAATATTGTATTCAAGTATTAAGAACTCATTACGTAAAAGGTGAAAAGTGGGAAATCAAGAATTCCATTCCAAGAGGATTGCTTGTTTTCTGCATCAATGGTTGCATCAGGTATATCTCTAACATATATATACATACTAGTGATTATCATGTTGTTCAAGATCCTACCATCATGTACAAAATAAAAACTTATAATTAAAGTTAACCTTGTGTAGATAGTGGGTTTTTTCCAAGGCTAAAATCATAAAAATATGCTTCTGATCCGGGTCTCAGAAAATATTGAACTTCAATATTCTTCAAAGAATTTTAAGACATGACAAGTGTCAATCTCTGTCTCTACCTATGTATGTATACAATCACATGCATGCTTCATCCGACTGAACTCAGAAGAATATTATATATACGACTATATTTACTGAATAAATCAGTATTTCATCCATGTACAAAATCAATTTAATAGCGCTGGTGGTCATTGCAACTTTCCCATATATTTTTTGAATTTTTCACAATAAATCTCAAGCTCCTAGATTGATTGCCCACTAGTATAGAGAAACTTGAGTGTTCTTTAGTGTTATATTCCACGGTTGAATTCCTAAAAATTACATTGTGTCAATACTCATGCTCAACTGAATGATATTCATTAATTATGGTACATGTACAAACCTGTATAGACGTATGTAACAAGTTACATATAAATTTACTTGACTGAAACATCACAGTTGTGCCTGGATATCAAGTCAAAAATCATGCTAAACACATAAATAGAGCTCTGGCTAGCCAAATCTAACGTTGGTCGAGCTAAGGAGTCATATCTCCCATGACTAATTGCACTAAAAACCTAACAATAGTTATAAATAATGAAACCCTAGCTTTTTTTTGGCCTAAATGACTAATTTGGGCCATATTAAAAGGAGAGAAGCACTTTATTATACTTGGCCGAATAACTTGGCCATATCAATCATTGTCCCGTGGAGAAATTAACATGAATGGCGTTGACAAACAAATATATTGGAGTCCGAGTTTAAGCTTGGGAGCCTCAACATTCACTTTTGGAACGCTTAAATACTAAACTTGGAGTCCCAGTTTTGTATAAATACGTGGAGTCCTAATTCCCAAATGTTAAAGTTGGAGTCCCAACTTTAAAGTCAAGCTTGGCCTCCCAACTAATAGGTGCATTATCTGCACTAGTTTGGTACTCTAATTCATTGTTTTCTTGTTAGTTTTTATATTATCATGCTTTGATTTTGTCTGGTTTTGAGTTTCTTATGAGTTTTGAAGTTTATTCAACTAAAGAAGAAAAAAGGAGTTCATTACGACATGAAATGAACAAGGAAGTCAAGTTTTACAAACGGAGGAGGGACAAAGACCAAATTAAACCTATTCAAATCCAGGAGATCTTAATAATATCTTGAAAATAAAGAGAATACGAAGTGAACGCAAAAATAATGGAGTCATTCCGAGTTCTGACGAAGAAATTATGAGCAAAACAACCGAAGTAAGAAAAAAGTCATCTACAACATAACAATCGGCTATGTTCCCAACTATGCCGACTATAACACTTTTTCAGACAAAAAACTTGGATTTTTAAGCCCCAAAACCGGCGCGGTTCATTTGGAATCGACCATGCCGACTGTAGAAAGTTTTGAGACAGGTAATTAGAGTTATTTTGATCCTAGAGCCGGCACGGCTCATGAAAATCGACCATGCCGACTATGGCACACTAATGGGGTACGTTTTGACGTTTTTTGGACTTCTAAATTGATACAACTTAGTCCCAATGGGATTCTAAACCCTAGAAAGAGAGGATACTCCAAGGCTCAAACAAGATATCTTTTGAATTAATCTCTTATCTTCCACCTCTCATATTAAATCTTCTACATTCAAAAACCTAGGATTTTCCCCTTATGGGGGAAACCATTCTTCTTCTTTGTATATTTTCTATGGGTTTTATTACATCCATGATTAGGTAACTTTCTTTTAATGGTTGAGGATGTAATCATAAGTCCTAAACATATGAATCAATCTAACTGATTATTATCAATATTCAAGATCTCTTTTTATCATTCATGTTTTACGGTGTATAAAAATTATGTGATTGTGTTCATATATTATGATTGGTTCTTATGAATGTTTAAGTTGCAAATTAAATAATCTTATGATCTTTTCTACAGCTAGTTAGGGTTCTTAGGTAATCCTATCAGGAACCTCAGTAATAAGTAACAATTTGTGATCACTAACGGTGATAATCGTGAAGGAATAACTCGTTTCATGTGTATTAATGTTTTCCTCATGTTGAATCTCTTAGCGATAAGCACTAGGTTATTCGGTGGAAAAAAATTCAGATATTACCGATTGCAGTATGTGTTGATATATGGAGGCGTAACGAAATATTACACCGATTGGGGATACTTTAAGGCTATTGGTACGAAGAGAAAGTGGATGATGATTCTAATCGATTGAGGAGCATGATTGGCGATGGAAGATGAAATCCTTAACCAGTATTAATCTCAATCTTTATGTATTTGTTTTTACTTTATTAGTTTCATTAGTTTACTTTAGTTTAGTTCACTACAATTCCCCCTTTGGTTACGTAAGAAGTTGAAAACAAATAACAATTCACAGTTCCTCGTGGAAATGATCTTTACTACCGATATATTACTTATTAGTATTAGTAGAAAATATCTTAATTAATTTGTGCGTAAATGACACGCATCACCAACTTTCACTCTTGTGATGTTTATAAATGTTGCAAACGCTCAATGCGGAGTCCCAACTTTGACACTAGACGTGGAGTTCCAATTTACACTCTTGTATAAGTGTCGCAAACACTATACTTTGAGTCCCAATTTACATTCTTGTATAAGTGTTGCAAACACTATACTTGGAGTCCCAAGTTCTTCTTTATACTTAACAAGCATACGACATAGTTTCTGTGTAGCAAGTCAACGACTTACCAAGTATGCAATACATTTATGTCTGATCGTATATGGTTTATAAAATGTAACTGACTTGGCTAGCCATATTTTCATAAAATTCAATTTATTTTATATGACATATCATATAAATAATTAACATATGGCTGACAATAGATGGCTCACCATAGCGTCTGGCCAGAAATATATTATTATATGTGACTCCACACATATGTCATGTTATATATGCTTGGCCACTTCAATACTTAAATATTTTCTTCCTCACCCTTGCATGGCTATCAATCACCTTTCGCTGATGACGTGAAAGGCAGTGCTCGACCTATTCAATGCCTGCATCTTCCATCACCTATTTAGCTCAGCATGTCAATACTGATTGCCACATTTGAACTCACATTGTTTTTCAGAAACTTATAATAATATAAAAAATAAAATACATATTTTATTTTAGTTTGCCTATTCTCTAAAAAGTCCGCTAGTCTTGTCAGACTCATCTGACTAGTCAAGCATGGAAAGACACTAGTCAACTGACTAACTAAGCAAGTCTAATTCGACTTTACAATAGTAATATTTAATTTTATGAAAACTACACGAGACATCAAAGATGTCAAATATTTTATTAGGGTATTAGTATGGCAGTCTATGGCGTGCGGTGTAGCAATACACCTATTAAAGGAAGATGTATGGAATGTTCGATGGTTGGTTGAGTAGAGGAGTGATGGGTATGTAACCGTCCAGTCTTCCTCAAACAAGTGAGGGACAGTTTCTGACAGACTATCCACCATCTCCATACACGATCATCACTTCCTATGAGGTTAGGGTGAACGGTTATACACAACTATTATAAATAAATTGTTCAATCTATTGAGTACAGACAGAACACATAAGTCGACTATCTGATTTTCATAAAACAAACTTTCTCTCAGTTATACAGAAAGAACTTTTTCATAGAAATTACATACCTGTCACATCTAACAGAGTCTGATACTGTGACCTCAGCATTTTCTATGTTTCTCTCCCTAAGACCAACCCTTCTCCTTCCTTTGTGACCGAAACAAAATTGAAAAGGCCATTTCTTGGCTTAGGCCAATTTTACGTGATTTTGATCTCTTGAATCTAAAATAAATACTTCTACAGTATAATATTTTAGGGATTAGACGAATTCTCATCATCTCATCTTATTTTACATTTTTACCCCTAAATTTATTTTTACCCACAAACACCTAGTCAATGGAACTGTAATACAACTAAATGAAAACTTGTACTATGAAATTGTATATGAATTTATAACCAATCTAAAATTGGGTATGATCTTTTATAACTAATATGAGATTACATATGAACTTTTATTTTATAATTATTCTAAAATCGGTATGAACTTTTATGCCCAATCTGAAATTAAGTATGAACTTTATAACAACTTTGACATCGGGTATGAAATCTTATACCCAATTTGTATGACTACATGTACTCTTCATTTTTCCATCTGAATTATATGTATTCTTCATTACTATTTTTCCTTACAAGTGCTACAATTAGTCAAATAAAAAAAAAATTGGGCGGAAACCATATAGCCGCCCCGGGAACCAGGTTTTTATGACATACATACCATGTTGCGGCGAGATAAGCCATGGATTATTAGCACTACATATGTGTAGTTGTGGTCATCTACATGGATTAGCTAACCACCACAATCTAGCGAATTTTGCTACCATAATAGTTGCCCATCGCAAGATTATGGAAAATTTTGCTACCAAAGCAAACCATAGTGCTTGCTCTTAAAGTGTAGATTTTATAAGGCAATTTTGGGTCAAGGAGATGGATATCTTCTTGGGTTACCTCGTTAATTTACTATAAATAGACGACCATAGATTAGATTAGTATTCAGACTTTGATGTACAAATTAACCAGGAATTAAATTTGAAAAGGTAAAAACCACAAGTTTAATGAAAAAATAATTTAATTAATCAAAAAAAATTGTTCGTATTTTGTTTTTGGATAAATCCTTCTATACAAATTCTAAATTTATCAATTACAGGGCTATATTGGATCAAGATTTATGTGAATAGAATTAGATTAAATTTTTGCCTGGATCTAGTGGGTTTAGAAGGTTTCTTAAAAGAATCCTAGATTCTGATGGATATGTAATTTTGGATTATAATGAGTTCAATTTGGATTAATTTGGATTTATATAAATTGAAATATATTTCTAAACACCAAATAATTTCTCAAAAAAGAGTTACAGTACATAAACAAAACAAAATAGCTTAGTAAAAAATTTCATATTGCGGGTCAAATGACAAAGTTTGAAGAGGTAGTTTCGCAAGGGGCAAATGGAGATGAATGAGAGAAAATACAATAATTCTAGAGGTGGAAATGAGAAAGTTAATGAAGGAGAAGGTTATTTCTAAAAGAGAAACTCATTACCAGCATCTTCTTATAAATCTGTGGGAAAGAATGCTATGTTTCAATGGAAAAACATAGCATATGTAAAAAAAAAATATTTCATTATCCATAAGAATCCATAAAACTCTCATGGTTTGGGTTGAGATTGATAGAAGATAATAATATACATGTTTTGTCTACAATTATCAATAAGAATCCTTATATTTCTTAGGCCCTCTACTATCTTAAGAAATCTTAAATTAATTGGATACCTAGGATATCTGTAGAATCTTAATATATCCAATTTGAATACCATGGATATTCAGTGATTCCATAAAAATCCCAATTGAATACCTTAGTGTTTTTAGGATTTCTAACTATCCTTATTTCCTAAGATATCTGATACCTTTGGATAACTTTCTTAATTTATTAAAATTCTCAGTTAAAAATGTTCAAGACTTTTCAATAATAACTTTACTTAATTGAACGAACAATTATTTATTTTTAAACTAAAAATGTCATTAACAAAATACAAATAATAATAATAAAATAATAAATTTAATTTCCATAAATATCTGTCAATCAATACTTCATCATGTCATAAAAGCAACGTTCGATAATTAACTTTTGAATCACTAGGTATTTTTTATGTTGAGGAGCATATTTTGGGTCGGGAAGCAGATTTTAGTTAGAATGCAAATTTCGGGTTATAGTACAATTTTAGCACATGGGCTAGTCATGGGCAGTTTTAATTCGGGTTACAGGGCGCATTTTATTTATGGGTAGATTTTGGATATCAGAGCAAATTTTTGCCACAAAGAAAAGGGTCCTAATAAACTTGTCCGCTAACAAACTTAGGGTCGTAAATATAGATTTTGGGTCGTAATGCGGACTTTGAACTATAATGGCAGATTCAAAGACGCAATACATGTTTTGGTTAACGTCCTAACGGGGCATACTTTGTATCATGACTCAAGGGGTAATTTGGGTCACACCGGATATCATGTAAATTTAGGGTCACGAGTTAAAATTTAGGTCAGGGGAAATATTTTGGATGATAAATCAAAATTTTACCCTATATAACAAATTTAAGTTTATAGGGGCAAATTTTGGAATGACGAATCGAATTTTCACATTGTAGTGGTAATTTTTGAATTTTGACGCAGATTTCTAGTCACATTAGTAGAACTTCTATCACAGTTCACGTGGCAAATTTTTATATCATGGGATAAATTTTATTTCGTGAGACATATTTTGAGTCACTTTATATATTTTGAGACAAAGTGGTTATTTTTGGGTCGAAGCAGACTTAAATGCATATCCTGGCTGACTTGGTAAACTTTATAAGATTTTTAGTTCCATCTTGTTGTGTACTATGAGAATAAGTCGATTAAATGTTTTCTCCATCTGAACTTCAAAAGAGCTCATCATTCCATACAGACGATGGGATAATGAAATAAGGTTTTCCTCTAGTGTTTGTACACAACTAACAACAGGTTTGTTTGGTCTGCATCTGATTCGGCATCAAATGTCAGATCACTTGTTTCTTTATTATTCTTGTTGATATGTCTTGAATCAATCGTTGACCAGGACTCTATGGGGAGTCCGAGGGGCAGAGCCCCTCGACGGTGGTCTCGCTAACCGGTCAGCGAGTCAGGGGTCCAGGGGGCGACGCCCCCCGCGGGGGGGCTAGGGGGGCAGCGCCTGTTTTCCGTTATTTAGTCAAATTATGGTTTTTTCTTTGCCCTATAGATATACACATGTTGTACCTAGAATGTGTGTAATTCAGTATTCTGCTCTATAATAAAACTCTATTTTTTATGTTGTGGATGTAGCTAACGTAACAGTTAGTGAACCACGTGAATCTCTGTGTCTCGATCTCTATTATTGTTCTCGTTCGATTTCTCGTTACAACAAACTGGTATCAGAGCGAGTTCGATTTCCACCGAGAACGATGTCCGGATCCATGATGAAAATCGACAGGTTTACCTGGAGAAATAGTTTCAGTCTGTGGCAAATCAAGATGCGGGCTTTGTTGAAGCAACAAGGTCTTTGGTTGCCGTTAGCTTCGGATAAGAAGGGAGCAGATACATACACCGCTGAGTATGCGACTATGGACGAGAAGGCTCACTCAACGATAATGTTGTGTCTCGCGGACGACGTAATCACTGAAGTCGCAGATCAGGAAAAGGTCGTCGTTTTGTGGTTAAAGTTGGAAAGCCTCTACATGACGAAATCGTTGACCAACAAGTTGATGCTGAAGCAACGTCTTTTCAGTCTGCGCATGTCTGAAGGTACGCCTCTTAGAGATCACCTAGATCAAGTGAATACTATTCTGCTTGAATTGCGTAATATTGATGAAGTGGTGAAAGATGAGGATGCTGCCTTAATGTTGTTGGTGTCTCTGCCTCCGTCGTATGAGAATTTTAGAGAGTCTTTTATTGTCGGAAAAGAGACTGTAACGCTGGAAGAGGTTAGGTCGTCTCTTCATACCAGGGAGATGCGGCATAAGGCTGCTGGAACAGGTACAGAAAATCAGGCTTCCAGGTTGATGGCAAAAGGAAGCAAGGACGGTAAGAAGGGCAAGAAAAATTCCGGCTATAAATTACCAAAAGACGTCTGTGCCTACTGTAAGGAGAAAGGTCATTGGAAGACGGAATGTCCTAAGAAGAAGAAGCAACAAGAACATAACTCTGGATCTGCAGCAGTAGCTGAATGTGGAAACACTTCAGAGGGAGATTTTTTCTGCTAACAGATGATTTCACACATCAGTCTGATGTGTGGTTCCTTGACTTTGGGGCGTCCTACCATATATGTCCCAAAAGAGAGTTATTTACTACGTACAACCGTGCAGATCGGGGCAGTGTCTCTATGGCAAACGGGTCTGTCTGCAAGGTGGTTGGAATCGGCTCAATCAGGTTTAGGACACATGATGGGAGGCTCTGCACATTGAAGGAAGTCAGGCATGTGCCACTCTTGACAAAGAATCTGATATCCTTGAGTCTGCTAGACAACAAGGGTTTCAGTTTCAAAGGTGAAGGTGGAGGTTTGCATGTTTGCAAAGGTTCTGATGTGATTCTGAAAGGTGTCAAGCATGAAACTTTGTATGTATTACAGGGTTCAACAGTCACAGGTTTTGCAGTTGTTGTTGAGGAGGTGGAGGTGCAATTTAGTCCAGAGGAGAATCAGGCACCTAAGTTGGTTGACGATCAACTACCACCATCAGTTACCGAAGAGCAAGGTGCAGATGAGTCTGAGAATGCACCACTAGAGGAAGTTGAACATCGGAGCATTGCTACAGACCGACCTAGAAGGGTTGGAATAAAACCTCCAGCGAGGTACAGGTTTGACGATTTGGTGGGTTATGCATTGCAGGTGGCCGAGGAGGTGGAGGATCACGAGCCGTCCACCTACAAGGCTGCAGTATCTGGAAACGAGTCAGCACAGTGGCTTGTCGCAATGGTAGAAGAAATGGAGTCCCTTATCAAAAATGGGACTTGGGAGCTTGTAAAAATGCCTGCTGAGAAAGGTAATTACTTGCAAGTGGGTTTTCAGAAAGAATGAAGGAATGTCAGCTGCAGAGGGTGTCAAGTATAAAGCACGAGTGGTTGCAAGAGGTTTCAATCAGAGAGAGGGAGTGGACTACAACGAGATTTTCTCACCAGTGGTCAGGCACACTTCCATCAGAGTGCTACTAGCCATAGTTGCACATCAGGATCTGGAACTTGAGCAACTAGATGTGAAGACAGCTTTCCTGCATGGAGAGTTGGAAGAAGAAATATACATGAGCCAGCCATATGGATTCCAAGTTCCAGGTAAAGAAAATTACGTCTGCAAGCTAAAGAAGTCCTTATATGGGCTAAAACAGTCCCCCAAGCAGTGGTATAAGCGATTTGATAGTTATATGGTGCATTTTGGCTATCACAGGAGTCCGTATGATTGTTGTGTGTACTATAATAATTTGCAAAATGGTTCACGCATTTATCTACTTCTGTATGTTGATGATATGATGATTGCTGCTCAGAATAAGTCAGATATTCAGAAGCTGAAGAGGTCTCTCAGTGCGGAGTTTGAGATGAAAGATCTGGGTGCTGCTCGGAAAATTCTGGGAGTAGAAATCTATAGGGATAGGAAGAAGAGAAAGCTTTTCCTATCACAGGAAGGGTACATCAAGAAGATTTTGAGCAGGTTTGGAATGTCTTCATCCAAGCCTATAGATACTCCAATGGCACCTAACAGCAAGTTGGGAATGTACACGGTTCAGACTTATGAGGAGAAAGAGTACATATCTCGAGTTCCATATGCTAGCGCAGTTGGAAGTCTGATGTATGATATGGTCTGCACTCGACCAGACTTAGCATTTGCTGTTAGTGTGGTCAGTCGGTTTATGGTTCATCCTGGGAAGGAACATTGGCAAGCTATTAAGAGGATTTTCAGGTATCTTAGAGGTACTTGAGATGTCGGTCTCTGTTATGGGAACGATACCCGATATTTAGTGGCTGGTTTCTCAGATTCTGATTATGCTGGAGATGTGGACAGTAGGAGATCTATGACTGGTTATGTGTTCACTCTTGGAGGTTCTGTTGTAAGCTGGAAGGCAACTCTACAACCTACAGTTACTTTGTCTACTACAGAGGCAGAGTATATGGCCTTGACAGAAGCTGCTAAGGAGGGAATTTGATTAAAGGGGCTGGTTAATGATCTAGGCCTACATCAGGATCAGGATATAGTGTATTGTGACAGCTTGAGTGCAATATGCTTAACCAAGGATCAATTCCATCATGAGAAGACGAAACACATTGATATTAGGTATCACTTTATGAGAAATGAGAAGAGAATTGAAGTGAAGAAAGTAGGGACAGCTGATAACCCTGCTGACATGTTCACCAAGCCAGTTCCTGAGAGCAAGTTCCAACATTGCTTGGACTTGCTCAATATCACAAGTCAGTAGTCTGAGCCCTTGTCTAGGGGCATCTGAGGCAGAGAAAGGTTCTGGCACTGTCATGGTGCATCTGTTTCTGTTGCTGGGAGGATTCAAGTCAAGGTGGAGATTTGTTGATATGTCTTGAATCAGTCGTTGACCGGAACTCTACGGGGAGTCCGAGGGGCAGAGTCCGAGGGGTACTGCCCCTCGGCGGTGGTCTCGCTGACCGGTAAGCGAGTCAGAGGTCCAGGGGGCGACGCCCCCCGCGGGGGGGCTAGGGGGCAGCGCCTGTTTTCCGTTATTTAGTCGAATTAGGGTTTTTTCTTTGACCTATATATATACACATGTTGTACCTAGAATGTGTGTACTTCAATATTCTACTCTATAATAAAACTCTGCTTTCTCTGTTGTGGATGTAGCTAATATAACAGTTAGTGAACCACGTAAATCTCTGTGTCTCGATCTCTATTATTGTTCTCGTTCGATCTCTCATTACAACAATTCTGATATTTGACTTGAAGTATGACTTGGCTTATACATCTGGTTCAAAGTTATTTGAGTCAGGTATAAACCTGACTCGTTGGGCATGTTGACTGGAATGAATTTTTTTTCTATAGCTCAACTATTTTATTATTTTTAAGTCAGATGTAATAAGTCATATTCAGATGTAATGAGTTAGATTCAGATCAGTCTAATCTAAACGAATCAAATGAGTCAGAAAAAAAACAAATAACCCGTAATACTAATAACGAGAAAAGACAGCCTTCTTTATCTCAGAGGCACGAATATATTTTTTAACCTATAGTATATTACTCCTTCTATTTTAAAAATATAAGGTTATTGGTTTTGTATAAAAATTAAAAAAACCAATTATTAGAGCTGACTCTCCTTCATATTTTAATAAGGAAAAACAGAAATATGATGTCGTGTGAGCAAAATAATAATATTAAAATATTTAATTTTTTTTTTTTTTTTTGTGGAAACCAGCCCTATCTTTATAGTAACCAAGTCCATCTTTTTTAATGGAAGGGAATATAAAACAGCTCAGATAGGACTCCGGAGTCTTCTTTTTGTAGGTTATGTTGCTTAAAAGGTTGCGCGATGGATCGGTACTAAGGAAATAAACTCATTTGCGAAAGACACAAGTCACACAACATTAACGCCTCAGTTACGTTGCCAATTGGAAGCACAACAGTTCTAATTCAATATATATACTCTTCTTTGTTACAGCAATTTTTGTGGTGTAGAGAGACTATATATAAGTATATATACGCAAAGAAAGAAACATGTCATAAAGGAGGCGGCGAGGAAGAACTCTGTTGAGTATCATCAACTGATATTTCAGTCTCATCGTCGACGGAATTAGACAAAACTAGTCTGTCAATTCTTTGGCCAATACCACCCAACATCAGTTCCTTTTCCAAGTGCAAACAATAGCTCTCGAAAATCCGAGAGCTCACTACAAGCCTAAAATCCAACAAGAAGAACAACTCCATTTCCAGCTTGTTCAGTAAAGCATTGCTTACACCTCCAACTCTAGCATAAACTGCATTGTGCCTGGTTAAATTACAATTAAAACAAGAACATAGTTAATGATGAGGTACTACTTAGAAAGGAAATAAGTAATATACTCAGCCAAACTGTGGTGGATCAATTCAAAAACCATTATCAAGGCACAACATTTCTCCATCCTAAAATAAAACTTAAAATGCAAGTTCACACTATCTCAACAACCCAAACACATTCCATTCTATAGAGAGAGAGAGAGAACTTACTCATCGTCAAGAACCTTGGACGCAACCATGACACTAGTAACCAGTAACCTGTGAACATTTAATGAGAGAACAAGAAAATCAGGATGTCTATGAAGCAATCTGTCAATATAAACGTAACCCACCACAAAACAAGATGGGCTACAGTTGGTAAACTTGTATATTCTATCCAAGTACTTTGCTATACTCATACTTGGAGCTCTTACTCCATGGAACACATTCAATGTCTTCTTCCCTTCACATAACTTGATAAGTCCTTGATTATTATTATCATTTTTTCCTTCTTGGTCTGTCATTAGGAGCCGATCGCTTCGAGCCACCAATTTTTCTAACAAGAAGGATAACACAGTCAACACTCTTGGCGTCGTTGTCTCGGTGCTATTGCTCAGCTCAGTCAGCCGAGGACTCTCATCCACTCCGCCGTCTAACATCTAATGCTCTATACTACATCACCATTTCTGAATCCTCTCTCTGTACATAAATCATGATAGAATTCTCTAACGTTATATGTTTGGAAGTGAAGTAGAGATGTTAGGTTGTTGCTATCATTTGTTGGTTGAGGTACAAAAAGAACAACGAAAATACCAATTAATAAGGGTGTGGCTGAGAAATAAGGCTCTACGAAGAAAGGATATTAGCTGTTTTAAAGGTCGATATGGTTTGTTTGTGGATAGAACAAACAGCCTTTCATCATTAATGAGTTAAAAGGCAACCAAATTCCGCAATAACATTTAAAAACAGTGGACGATATTGTATCGTATGTCAAGTTAATATTCTACTACTGTTAATTCCTCCAACAAAATTCCGGAGTTTGACTTTATAAGGTCAGACTTCATATTATACCCCTAGAATTAGTCGACAAACTAAGTGGTGAAACAATTTAGACCCATCAAATAACAATAACAAGATCACAAAATATATGAACGTTTTGCTGCTAACATTTACATATTACAGCTTCATTTATTAAAAATACATACAGTCATGAACATTGTTATTGACAATCTGGTAAAGGATAAACAACACATGAAACTTCCCACCTAAAAACACATACAGTCATGAACATCATACCACTGAAACTTCCCATTTCAAAGTAAACCTCTCTTATGTTTTTGTTCACCTAATCTCTCTATTTAACCAACCACAACTACTAGCAGCTGTTAATACGCCTCTCCTGGAACAGAATGAAGTTAATAGGTTTGCACACCTGAAGAGAAGAACACCAAATCACAAAGTTGAAAACCAAGCCTCACATTACCTGCGCATTAACATTTGAAAGATAGTGCTCATCAGAACTTAGGATACAAGAATAAAGAATAAAGTTATATCCCAGGTAATTTGAAAACATTTAGAAGGCCAGTTTTGCGAACTTGATCACAAACAGTTGCTGATCAAAGTGATTAGTGTTTCCAGCCACTACCAGTCTAATTCTAACACCATTCACATATTTTAAAAGTTACCAAGGCGGGACAACTTACCTTATTTCACTTGCAAAGGTGAAGAACAAGTTCCGCTTAATTCAACTGATGATCAACATCTTCAGACTGATTCTCCATCTTCAGGTTCTTTCGGTTAATATTTACAGAGTCAAGATGGGTATCCTTTTTCCGGTTCTGTCTATTATTTACAAGATTGAGTTGAGTCTTCAGTTTACGGCCGGCATCCCTATTCACAGGCCCCTCTTCGGATGACAGTTTTGGCTTTGGAGGACTGCTCACACTAGTTTCTCCAATGCCACTTTGAATTTCAGCCACACAAGCAGCACCACCTTCAGACATACAATCAAGAGAGCTACAGCTGCATCTAAATGAAAGCTTCCCATCGTCGACCATGGCAGAATTCTGATGTGCATGTGGTCCACTAAGGCTGTTCTCAAGAGCAGGTCTATAAAGGGGGGGGAAAGAAAGCAGTTCAGATAAGGAAAATTAGCCTCACTTGTCAAAAGAGAAATCCAAGCATTTATTCAAAAATAATAGAAAACATTAACTGTATAATGAAATCTAATGATTGCTGGATACCATCATCCACGACATATCACAGCACTTATCCAGCACAATAATATGATTCTTGTGGGGGTTATGGTGGTAAAATGAGCATAACTTGTGTAACCCAACTATACAATTTAATAAGAAGCAATTAGCATAACTCAGAACTCAGAAAAAAAAGAAAGAACAGTAACGGTAGTTCGACATGTATTCTAGTGTTGCAACAAAAGAACGTGCTATAAGATTGAAAGCATAATTACAACTCCTAACACACCTCGAGTGTGACGGTTTCTGAGTCTGCAGATGGTCACAGACAGGTATCAAATCTTTCGTTCTTGCTGCAACCATACGAGTTGGAATATTTTCAATTTCAGTCTCCCCTCCTAAAGCTTTTTCATCTTTCGCCCGGATGCCGTCCGTCATTATCTTGTGAAAGTATATCTGCACCATTTTTACAAGAAAGGCAAGAATATTTAAAAGGAAAACTAGCAGCTGCAAGAACCAAGAAAAGGCAATTTCTCTCCTATCCGCTGACAGAAATATGGAACTACCTCAGGTCTAGCCCATAATGGAACAGAAGATTGATGCATCTGCAGTTCAGCTTCAAAAATATACAAATGATGACTATCTTCAGCACTGATCTTCCCTTTAGTGACAGTACCCTTAGTAAGGCGATTACTAGCCCCTCTTATCATCCCTTCAGGAAACACTTTATTATTATCCCCATTCCCATGCTCACCAAAAATGTCGATGTTATCTTCTCTGTCTCTTCTGTTACGCCTCCGACGAATATCCCACTTCTGTAGTGCTTCAACAACTAATCTTCCGTCACTATCTGGAGATGATTCAAATGAAGGTGGCGCCACTTCAGAAAATCCTATTCTGAAATCTGGTCCAGATGATGGACGCAATGCATACTGTACCATGGAGCCAGGAGAAAACACCAGAAGATGGTACTTTGTTCTCAAAGAGCCAGTTTCCGCATACATATTATTTCGTTTACAGTTGTGGAAGGTAGAAGCAATAGCACCAGAAAGTGAACCAACTCGGCCTGTAGCAGCAGCAGCAGCACCGCTTACAGTGCCGATCCAGCCATTGTTTCCATTCTTTATTCTGCTAACAACAGACAAAGTAACGGGAGGACCAGCTGCACAAAGGCTCTGTTGATTAAGTTTTGGTGAGATCGTACTAGACCTAGCCATTTGCTTAGTTGACGCACCGAATCCATGATTTCCATTAGTTAAATTACCATCATCAGAATGAAGTTGTACGGTTCCTCCTGAAGGTGATATTGCAAACAAATGATTTGTACCCCTGGAAGAACTTATCATAATCCAACGGCTGTCCTCACTGAAACTTATGTCTTGTATAACCTGAAAAATTTGATTAAAAATAGCACATATCATAAAATGAGAACATATACTCTCAAGAAACATATTGCTAGCAAATAAAAGGTTTTTACCGCGTTAGTTAAGCCACGCTGAAGCCTGTAAAGATGTACGCACGATTGACCAGAATCGGATCCTGAAGAACTTCCAGGGCATGAAGGCATAATTCTGAAAACATTAATGTTATGACCCTGGACAGAAGCCGTCACCAATAAGGTCCCACTAGGATCGAAGCACAGCGCCGATATAGGACTTTTATGTGCCCTGAACTGGACAATAACCGATTTGCGTACAATGTCTCTTACAATAACCTGCAGAGATCCCATGAAAAGAAGTGCTGATAAATGACACTGATAGCTAAGAATCATCAATCAACATACTGTTGTATTGTCTAAAGAGGGGCACAGAAACAGTGCAATAGCAGAAGAATATTAAATGAGTTTGTAGAGGAAGTGACAGCTTGAAATGAAAAGGTTTTACATTGCACAATATATACTGTGAATTGAGATAGAAATCATACCATTCCTGCACTATCTTCGTCGAGTGAATGTCCATTGATGTCGCCATTGATTCTCCAGTTAGGAGTCCCTGGTTTTAGAGAATTATCAGGCAAGAACTCCGAGCAGTACCTAGATAGCTTCTTATACCCAATATCTCCTAAAGTAACTATACCAGCAGCAAGTTGTTTGCTTGACTCTTTCGCATAGTGAGCAACCAAACTGCCATTTGATGGAGATCCAGACAGACTCGCAGAATGAGCCAGATGTTGCGGACTGACACGGCCAGTATCTGAACCTTCAACTGGATATCCACTATAAGCTATCCATCTGGGACCAACTGCAAGTGGTCCATAGCCTATGCTTCCAGGACCAAGACAATTTGAAACTATTGGATAAGTAAGAATAGTGTACTCTCTCTCTAGTGTAGTGGCGTCAAAACAGTGTATCTGCATTTCATAAACAAGTTAAGACATAGGTTTGCATCAACTGGTCAGGTAATTATTGCTGCACCACAAGTATCCATTTATACATATATATATATATATATATATACCTGAGTTTCTTGAGAAATAGCGACAACTCGGGGACTACACCTTAAACTGTAAACAGCTGTTCTGAACTTCAGGACATGTACATAAGATTGTGATGCTAAAGAATAAAAACGAACAGCGGAAGGCAGAAAGTTGTCATTTCCATTCTCATTGGAGCCATAGAAATTTCCATTGTGCGAAGGACCCAATCCATCTTGTACATTACCACCTCCGGAAGAAGATCCGTCACCAACAACCACTATCAATGGGCGAAGATCTGTAAACTTGTCTTCTGAAGTCTTTGATGCTTTGGGCTTTGGTTGCATTTGCAGAAAAGGAACAGGGCCGTCAAATCTAGATGTTAATTCACGCACATTATCTGCCTCCTCGACATCCCAAACTTGAAAACCAGATTGATACCCCAGCAAAAGGACTCGACGAATGTTATCACCTTCACATTCTAACTTGTCAAACCCAGCCCAGAGCACCTGTGTCATACAGAAGGGAAAATTTCAATGAACTTGTATGTAAATGACAGAATAGTAAAATTAAAAAAAAAAATCACGAGGATGTAGTTGCCAGGAAGCATGTATATGCCATATTGTCCTCATTTTTCATCCGTTTCTCATCTCTTTATATTTGAAAAAAGACTTGTAAATAAAGGGACTTATTTAACTTGAAGCTAAATCTCATTAAATCTTACATCTATACCTACGAGAAAATCACCAATTTATATTGAAACGAAATCACGCACTCATTCAGATACTGAAGCTGAAAAGCCGATACATATTTTTTTGCCTTGAAACCCTATAGAATATCACACAGTATATCTAATACTTACTATTCTTTCATCTCCATGCATGCCCATTATTGTTATAAAACTTAAAGAATTGATCACTACCTTCATTACATCAGCATGACACAATGGATCTACTTATCAAACTCCACAGGGATACTTTTATGTGGCATGTGAGATCCCTTAAGAATAACCCTTAACAAATTCTACGTAGCCAATTTTTTATACTTACGATGAATTTAACGTCTAGTACAACTCTACAGCCAATAAAACTACAACCATGTCCACGTATCCCCTGAATGACTCAAAAATTATGAACTGTCATGATTTGAATATCTGTTCCATATATTTTCCGACATACTGGTCTAATTTTAGAATCTGTTATTTATGCAATAAAACGCGACAAAATTGTGTGCATTAAACATTCTACATATGGATTGCTCATATTTACCATCCAAAATTTGTATCAAATCAATTTCCCGAAACCAAGAAATCAACCTTCAAACATAATACGACAAGAATGACTGCATGGATAATGCAGAACAGATACCATGAAAATTAATCTGCCCCAAATTACTGGATGATGTGCAGTTTGTGCTGTGCATTGTTGGCTTACAAAAATATACGACATTGTTTCCCAACAGACCACCTTAACTTAAGCTCACATAATCCATGCAGGAGACAGCACTCCATATTGCGTGCTTTAATCATTGGAATTTTATATCCAAAAACATATCAAATCAGTTATTCTTCAAACCTGAAAACTACATGATTACCTAATTCAACATGCATAACAAAGCCCGAGAAATTTAGCAGGTTATAAATCACCGGATAGTATCAGCTTCTTCCCCAACCGAATCATAAGTTACTAGTGTTACAACTAGAATTAAAGTTATTGACTTGGCCAAATACAAGAACGATTCCCAAGCTAACATCTACCAGAAATCTATCTATTCATGACTCAAAAATCTAAGTAACCATCATTCTACAGAGCACCCACATGCAAAACCATATCATTCAAGTTATAAAACTATCAATCGTAAGGAAACATGATTATCTGACTACCTGAACAGATTCTGATCGGCTTCATCCAATGAAAATAAATATAACCAGTTCATGTTACAACTTGTAATTCTTTTACAAATGAAATACTCATGCAACAAAAAGACGAATGTTTTTTCTTCATTTATGGAAAATAAAACACCTACTGATAATATATTGGATCACATTGCACTTGATTTTTGAATTGTACCAAAAAAAAGTTAAACCTTAGAATTTGAACTTAACAAAACTGAAAATCATGACTATACCATCTTAAGATCAAACTACAGCTAGTTACCTGATCACAATTGGCATCACCACCATCTTTATCCACAAGTGAGGAAGCAACAGATGCTCCAGCAGACCTAACACTGGAGGCAACACTTGAAGCACCAGAAGAAACAGTTCTCAAGTAACCAGATAGAGTCCTAAAGGAAGTTGGTATGAACCCATTAACAGGTTTCTGTGATTTAGCCCCATCATTCCTCATCCCCATAACCCAAAAAGAAACAACTCAGCACCAGAAATGTGGAAGTCCAATGATCTAATGTGTTTTTCAATCATAACCACAGGCCGTTTCGTTCAGCCTCAAGCAAGAAACAGCCCAAATTTATAAATTCAAGTAACCCATTTCTCCATTATTTTGCCCTCTCCAAATTATCCCCAAAAAAAGAAAATTTACAAAAATAGAACCTTTTTTAAAAATTTCCGTCTTTTTTCTAAAACTTATCAATCAAAAACCTTTTAAAAAACACAGGTTCAGAAACTACAGATTTTTGGTTTCTTTTTTTTTAGTCAAAAATTTGAAAAAACCCAAATAATGAAACGAATTTACAAAGAACAAAATGAATAAAGTACAATTCTTTTTTCTCCTGTTTTATCTATACAATTATTTCATGTTCAAATCTAAAACAAGATTAACAAAAAAAATCAAGCCATGATGAATTAAACTTTGTTTAAAGAAAATTAGAGTTGTATGATGAATGAAGAAAAGGAAGAAAGAAAAAAAAGTTAGGGTTAAGATTTTTAGGTATGTTTAGATTTGACGATGAAGACGATGATCAGTAGATAGATAGCCAAATAATGACTCTCCTTTCACGTCTCTATAAATCTCTTGCTTTCTTCTCTTCTCTTCTCTCTCACACGTGTTCTTCGCTTCACGTCAAAATCTTTTCAACTTCCTGTAAATTAATTAGTACTGTCTTTAGGTTAACTAGGATCCCGATTCTGTGCATTTTCGTATCACAAAGTCAATATACATCTCAATTATCTTTCTGACACGCGTCAATAGCGTTTGCGCTGACAGTGACCTGAAACCAATATAATCCGTTTTAGCGGTACTGTTGCTTTGCTGAAGTTATTATGGTTTGTCGGTGATCTGGGAGTCGGTTTGGCCTTGAAGTAGCATATCACTTGCTTCGGTTTTAGAATCCGATGGATATCCCACCGATATCCTGAATAGTTTTAGCAGTGATAAACTATCTAATTACCTTTTAACTCCTCTCTTCTTTTGCGTAATTAGTTTTAGCAGAGAACAGTTTTTTAATTGGAGCTACTAAAGAAATTGCTTCCTTTGCACTATCAGTTTGATTTAGACATAGCCAAAGATATACCAAAAAAAAGTATTGAGGTTGTAATTGTGTAACATCTAATTACCCATATCTAATTATTCATTCTCAAGTGAGAAGATAAACAAGTAAGACTAAGAACATAATAACATTAATCATACAAAAGATATACGTGGTTCGGTATAATTAAATGATTGATATTATTTGAAAGAGATTAAACTTACAAAGGAAGAAACTCAATCTCATCAAGAACACTCAAAATTACTCTCTCAAACTTGTTACAGTCTTTTCTCTAAAAAAATATAACTTATCTTCTCTCTCGGTTGAGCTTAGTACTTATAGGCAAAATGTATCATACAACCAAGCTTCAATGTTGGACGCTTGTATCTGAGTTGTTGTAGTTTGTTCGGGAGTATGTCGCGAATCTCTTGATGTCATGCCCCGAGTCTTCTCTGGTTCTCTTGATATGTTGGTCTTCATCTTCAACTTGCTCTGGAGACGACCCGAGATGACAGTGGCTTCTTGTTCTTTCTTTGGTCACGACCCGAAGAGTATATGTCGACTCTTGTCATGAGCATTAAATGTTTCTGATCACATCACGCGTGCTCTGTAAGCTCATTTAATGCTTTGTCTCCCTTTTCAAACTTAGTCGTTGATTTCTTCTTTTACTTTCCACGCGTCCTAACTGCAGATTGATGTGGTAGATATCTCTTTTACCGTGTAAGACCAAAAAGACTTTTCCAGTGCTTCGTTCTCATCTTAGTATCATAATCCCCTTACCTAGGATGTCTACATGTGTTCTCAGATATTTATCCATTATATTTTGCCCCCTTTCTTTCCATTTGGACCAAGGGTACGATGAGAAAAAACGTTTCATCTTTCCTCTAACTGCCTCCCCGTCCCTTGGTAACCGCCACATACTCCACATTCTCTCCTCTTTTCACCTTTTTACCTTCAAGCGCCAGTTCACTTTTCCCTCTACCTTTTTCCTTTAAATAAGAGAATAATTAAATTCCATCATTTACTTCTCCTTCAACATTTTCTGTAGCCTCAACTTTTTCTTTTCTCTGCCGTTAAAGCTCCCCTGACATTCCTTTCTGACTTCCTCCCTTTAATATTTGCTAGATCACCGTCGTTATTGTTGAAGCTACCCTTTTGTTTGTCATCTCGGCTGCACTCATCATCAGAAATCATCACCAAGATCAAAATCAAGATCATCAGTTACCAACAGAACCAAATGGCAGATAAATCATCCTCTAGTCCTCCTCGCTCATCCTCATGAAGAAAGTATGTATCCTTTTCTGATGTAAGTTTTCATATTTTTTATTCTTTATTTCCAGCCGTTGATCTTTCTCATAAGGCTCGTGATAGACTCTGTCATGCTTTCCCTGATCATCATTGTGTTTTGATGATTATGATTTTTCTGATTGTGAAGTTCTCTTTCCTGATTGTAGAAACCCTAAAAAGAAATCTACCCCTGAAACGGCTTAGATGACAGATGGGCAGTTTTGTGTTTTTGTTAAGGACAGATTTTTTTCAAGCCTATGATGTATCTCTGTTGGCGGGCCAGCATGGTCATTTGGATCGCGTAAAGTATCTTGAGTTTCCCCATTCGGACCATGCTACCATCATTATCTTGGGCCAGCTCGACGCAGGACTTAGGCTTCATGTCTACAGTTCTTCCAGGACATTTGCGTATGGCGTGCTTTCTCGAGTCGAGCCGAATCGAGCTCTGGGTCAATACAATGGTAATTGGTATAGGTTCATGGCTGAATGGGAGAGGCAAAACAAGGGTAAATGTATTGACTCTCCTCATTCTACATATGATCATGTTGATGCCCATAAGGTACACGGTGCAGAGCTTCCTGGATAATTACAAAGACTGCACTCCCTCCTCGGGTGCTTTATTTGGTTTGTCTTGCGGGCCGGCTCGCCATATCCCCCTCTCAGCAAGGCTGAGAAATTGCTACTCTGTGAGGATCCCGAGATGGGTCAGACAACCAACAAGCACTTGAGGCGCACCAGTGATCATGTATGAGACAAGACCCCGTTGGTTATCCGTGGGAATTTGCTTTTTGGGAATCATCCTTCTCCTGAGAGCTTTATTGATCACGCATCCTATGCACCTTGGGTGGTGAACACAGAGAAGGTATGCCTTTGCTATCTACTCTTTCTTCTTGCTGTCTGGTTTCCATTTGTTGATTTTTCCTGATTATTTTGTAGTATCCAAGTCGAGTCGGAAGAGGAGTGAAGCTACTTGAGGCGGGGAGGAAGTTTTTAAGGAGCAAATACCACTATTTAATCTCTTGAGTACATGTAATTTCCCCTATTTGGTCCCTTAACAGAGTCTGACCCGCATCTTTATTTTTACTTTATATAGGGAGAGGTTTGTTGTGGTTGAGGATGATGATGATGATGATGAGCCTGAAGGTGGTATTATTCCAAGGAGTTTAATAGGTGTTGGTGATAGTGGAAATGATCAATTTATGAGTGATGATAGAGGTGTTGGTAGTGCTAGTGGTGGTGAAGGTGTTAAGGATACTGGAGAAAGAAAATGTGTTATTGTTTCTGGTTCTAGTGTTGATGTTGCTGTTAAAGATGTTGATGCTAAAGTTGTTGGTGAAAGTTCTGATGGAAATGATGGTAGTGATTGTGTTGGTGAAAAAAATATTGTTGATAAAGGGAAAGGTGTTGTTATGTCTGTTGTTGGTGAGGATATTGGTGGTACTGGTTGTGAAAAGAGAAGTGGTGTTGGTTCTAGTTTTGTGGGTGGTGGAGATATTGGTGAAAAGGGGGAGAATCTGGAGGATGCTAGTTCTGGCGCCCACTTCGTGAAAAGGGTTTTTTTTCAACCTGCTATGCTACCCCCAGATTCGCAGCTGATAAGTGGCCTCCTCGAACCTTCTGAGTCCCAGCCGAAGCCATGTGAGTCTTTACTTAAGCTAAACGTGGAAGTAATGCTTCCCGAGGGGGATGACTATGACTTTTTGGTAGATGATGCTTACGGCGAAGAGGAGAAGGATATGGAAGTTGATAATGTTTCCCCTGCTATTATTAGGAACCTTCCTGCTCGGGAAGGTAAAAATGTAGGCACTGGCTTGTAGGAGCCGGTGGTGAGTACTTTGGCCCTTAGGCCTCCTGGTACATCTACTTTATCCTTTTAAGAGGGTTCTTACAACTCTATCGGGGCTCTCACTTCTTCACCTTCGGATCTCTCTCTCGAAGCGGGATGTTGTTTGTTTTCCCTGCTCTGCCTTCTGATGTCTTTTCTGCACTACTAACTATGGTGAGTTATGCATTTTTTTTTCCTTTTATCGATTTGGAAATTGTTTGTAGTCTCCCTCTTAATTAACTTTGTTTGTTGTTGTAAAGCCAAAATGTTCAATTCTGGAGTCGTGCCTCCTATGAGAGCGTGTGCATCAAAAATCGGCTACTGGAGGTTGAGGTTCAGAGCTTACAGAGGCGGATATCTGAGCAACAAGGTAATTTCTCTGTCATCCCTTCTACTTGTTGCCCCTGATATGTTGTAGCTTTTAGGATCCTGAGTAGTGGTTGTTACTGGTAGCCACCATTGGAAAGCTTCAATTGGATGCACAGGATGAATACTGCATACTTATGGGGGAAATTAAAGTTTTCAAAAACAGTGTTCTCAATTTAAGGCAACAGGTTAGTAATAAGAATGAGAAAATAGATCGTCAAGAGTCTGAACTTGAACATATTCGTGAGCTCTCTGATAATCGTCTCTTGATGATTAATCAACTTGAGAGCAAATATACTACTCTTGAGGATCTGAATCGTGACCTTTATACTGAACGAGAGATTGTTATCCAGATGGAAGGATAATACCGAAACTGTTATGATGAAGAATGAAGTAGTTACTGATCAATATGCTGAGACAAGTCGATAATTGGACTCGGCTCGGGCCGAACGTGATAGTATTCAGGTTGCTTACGATATCCAAAAAGGTGTCTTTGAGAATCGTATGAAGTTGTGTCAAGCTTCCAAAAAGGATTATATTTCCTTAAAATATAGCGAGCTTGATACAATTGTTATTGAATCGGAGAAAACCCTTAAGATTACCATTCAGACCTTAGAAGGTGTTCTTGATTCTTATGTTCATGATCTTATCTCCTTCTAGCACTTTTGAGTTTTATGCTAACTCTTCCTTTGTCAATTTCAGCTTCTCAAGGAAGAGCGGAGGTTCTTGAAAAGGAGGTGGAGTCCTTGAGAGAGTCCGAGACGAGTCTGAAGCGTTCCAAGGCATCTCTGGATGCTGACGTGATGAATCTGAAGGAGCTTCTTTCACGAGCCGAGTTGGATAAGGAGCGGGATTTGGCTGATGCTAAGAAAATCTTTGAGGCGCAAGTTGCTAATCTAGTATAGGAGAAGGTGCTAGCTACCTTAAATGACATGAGAACCAAGGCCCAAGCCAAGCGTGCCACTTCTGCTCCCAAGCCTCCTACCTCTTGATGTTGCTATGTTGTTGTTGGTTCTTTCTTTTAATTTTTTCTTCTTGTTTGCAACAATATTTCTTGGGATGCTGCATCACCATGATGACCTCGTTGGATGAGGTTTCCTTGCTACACTTTCATTTTTCTTCTCTGATCGTTTAATTTTATCTTGACTTAGTTGTTACTTCTTTGTTATGCGTGCCCTATGTCGATCATGATTCTGTCAAATTCACATAATAACTTAGTTACTCCAAATATTCGATATCCATAACAGGGAAGATCATCGGGCCTAATGTCATGTCCCGATTTGGATATTTCATCATCATTAATCCCTAGTGACGAGATATTTTTAATTCCACTAACTATCTTAGCCTAGGGTCCAGATTACATTGGGACTTACCAATTTCCCAAAGCCCAATTCGAATAATTTGTTGTTACTTGGAGGGATCCCTCTCTCTTTTGATTGGCCCTAGGAAAATCTCATGGGACCACCTGTGTTAGTCTCTGGGTGTCCCCTTTGATCTTGGACCCGTAGTCCAGATCCCTCAGGTCACCTCAGGGGAGAATCCTGCCTTGCCCCGAGTGTAAATGACCCATTTAGTATCATGAGTTTACCGTGACCCCTTCGACTCTGGACTTACCAGAGTCCTCGGATCACCTCAGGGGAGAATCGTGTCTTGCCCCGAGTACGAATGATCCATTATATATCATATTTTACTTCTTAAAGATAATATTGCTTTAGATGTTTTATGTTCCATGGATGTAACATCTCTTTTCCATCGGGTTTGAATAGATTGTAAGCGCCTTATCCTACCTTAGATAATATTTTGTATGGACCTCCCCACTTGGGTGCTAGCTTCCCTCATTATTTCTCTCTCTCATACTCGGGGATCTCTCTGAGTACTGGCTGTCCTGGATGGAATTATCTGGGACGAACCTTCTTGTTATATTCTCTTTGTAACCTTCCCTGGTAATTCTCCATCTTCTGAAGTGCAATTTCTTGGGCCTCCTCCAGATTGTCGAGTTTGGCGAGTATCAAATCTGACGTGAGGTTCTTTATCCATGTTTCTGATTTAGTGGTGGGGACCATTATATCAGTGGGTAGAATTGCTTCAGTTCCATATGTGAGCATGAAGGGTGATAACCCTGTAGCTTCTCTCTTTGTGGTTCGATACGCCCATAAAATATTATGCAACTGCTCACGCCAATCCACATAATGACCATCCAACTTTTTCTTCAAGTTATCAGCTATGGCTTTGTTAGTGATTTCTGCCTGGCCATTGCTTTGTGGGTATATGGGTGTAGATTTGAACTTCCTGATTTGGTAAGTGTTGAACAACAGGTCTATGTTTGTTCCCTGCAGCTGCTTCCCATTATCTGACACTAGTGTGGCGGGTATCTGAATCGAAAAATGATGTTCTCGAATAGGAACTTAAAGACATCCTTGTTTCGAATATGCTCTAAGACAGCTGCCTCCACTCATTTGGTAAAGTAGCTTGTGGCCATGACAAGATATTTTCTTTGGAGCGACCCTTCATGAAGTGGTCCCACAATGTCTATTCCCCATTTTTCAAATGGCCATGGTTTTAACATCGAGTTTAAGGATGTGGATGGTGCATGAATCTTCTTTCCAAATCTTTGACACTCCTCGCAGACTTTCGCCATATACTTTACATCTTCATGCATGTAGTGCTAAAAGTAATCCATGGTTTTTGTTATCTGAGCTAGGTTCCTCCCTGAACTATGATTGTCAGCATCTCCATAGTGTAATTCTACCAAGATTTGGTGCCCCTGCTCTTTTCCTAGGCATCTGAGCAATGATCCTAAATAGGACTGCATACATAAGATCCCGTCCCGAAGCTGATAATTAGATGCTCTGCTTTTGATTTTGTTTTCTTAAATATTGCTCACGAGTAGATTTCTAGATTTGAGGTATCGGTGGATAGGCTCTCTCCAGTCACCCGATTCGTAGAGTCCCGAACCGATTGTGGCTATCGTGTCTTTGTTACCTTCCGCACCTCGGCTACTGTTGGAGTGAGGACTCTCCCGACTCGAATTGCTTCCACCGTTGGATCGTTTACATTTGACGCGATATATGCTAATGCGTCATCATGCCTGTTGTTCCCTCTTATAACATGTTGTTGCTTGATGCTTGGTATTTGACTCATATAATGTCGAGCTAGTTTTAGGTACTTTTGAAAACATGGATCCAGAGTCGGGTAATCCCTTTTAATTTGGTGTATCACTAGTTGAGAGTCGTTGGTAAGCCTTACTTATGTTAGTTCTAGCTCTATGATGAGTCTTAGGGCGTGGATTACTGCTTCATACTCGGTGACATTGTTATTGGTTTTAACTTCGAGTCTGAAAGAATGAACGATCTTTACACCCTTAGGTGTTGTGAACATTATGCCTAGCCCGGATCTGTCATGGTTGGAGGATCCGTCTGTAAATACTTCCCATATTTGGAGATGACAACTTTCAAGGAGTCATGTTGATCCTCATCTTCTTCATCCATCCCGGGGATGTGTTCTACTTCTTCTTCTTCTTCTTCCAAGGGAAAATCTGCCAAAAAATCAGCTATAACCTGGGACTTAATTGTTGTACGCATCTCATAGAAGACATTGAATTGTTTAATATGAGCTCCCCACTTAGAGATTCACTCTGATTTGGAGGAGTTGTCTAGAACCGATTCGATGGTGGATTTGGTCAAAACCCGAATTATGTGTGTTTGAAAGTAAGTCTTTAGCTTATGTGTTGCATAGACCAGATCTAGAATCAGTTGTTCAATTTTGATGTAATTTCTCTCCACTGGTAATATGGTATTGCTAATAAAGTACACAGGTTTATCCACTCCTCCTTCACATCTGACTAGCACAACACTGATAGCGTGAGTAGTAGCCCCAAGGTATATGGTGAGAATATCCTCAGGATATGGCCTCTGCAATACCGATAACTTCGCGAGATGCTCTTTGATCTTCTAGAATGCCTCCTCATATTCATCCGTCCACTTGAGTTTATCCCCCTTTCTTAAGGTACTAAAGAAAGTTTTTCTTTTTTCAGATGAGATAAATCGACTCAAGGCAGTCAGGCATCCATTTAGCCTCTGAACATCTTTCATTGTAGTGGGTGATTGTATATCTCGAACGGCATGAACCTTGTTGGGATCTGCTTCAATGTTGTTCTTGGTGATTATGTAACCTAGGAACTTCACAGACGTTAACCAAAATGTACACTTTGTAGGATTAACCTTCATTTTGTACTTTCTCACCCGATCAAAGATTTCCTTTAGGTCTGACACATGACTTACTGCTGCTTTGCTCTTGACTAGCATGTCATCTACATATACCTCAATGGTATTGTGAATCCAACTCTCAAACATATCTTCCACCAGCCCCTGGTACGTTGCTCCCTCGTTTTTCAACCCAAACGACATCTTTGTGTAACAGCAGAGCCCTCTAGGTGTGAAAAATAATGTCTTCTCCTGATCTTCCGGTGCCAATGGAATTTGGTTGTACCCAGAGTAACCTTCCACGAGAGTAAACACCTCGTGACCATTAATCGCATCGACTAGCTGATCTACACTCAGGAGTGGGAAGTTATCCTTCGTGCATGCTTGGTTAAGATCACTGAAATATATGCATATTCAGACTCCACCATTCTTCTTTGGTACATTTACCATATTTGAGATCCATATTGGATACTGTGCATTTCGGATGAATCCAACTGATTGTATCTTCTTCAACTCTGCCTCCACTGAGGCATGTAGCTATGGCGCGATTATTCGCATCTTTTGTCGAATGGGTTTGAACTTCGAATCTATTTTCAAGTGATAACATCAAACTTCTGGATCAATTCCATTCATTTCCTCCATGCTCCTTGCAAACACATCAATGTATTCCTGCAACAAATTATTCAGATTGGTGATTTGCTCTGAATCTAGCAACAACCATATCTTTACTATTTTCGGTTTTTTCTCCGACCCGATGTCAAGATCCTGGGTTGCTTCCAGAGTCGTGAAATGCTGCTTGGGATCCTCGATAGGGTCGTGGGCAATAATTTCAATGCGTCCTGATTATTGATTTCTTCTTTAATCTCTTGGGCTAATGCCAACATCTTCTCTAGCTCGTGCAAGTGTTTCTCTTCTTGGATGCGGTTATTTTCTCTTTTGTTCCTGACTCGCTTATCTTTGTTTTTTTGGATGTCTGCTTGGATACAAAACTTTACAACTTGTGGATCTCCCACTACTTCTGTTACTCCCATCGGGGTCGGGAACCTCAGCCGCTGGTGATATGCTTATGATACCCCTTAATTCATGCAATTTATGGTCTCCCGGTTATGGCTTCATAGGGTGAAATAAAGTCTAATATACATAAATAGTAATGATGTCCAGATATTCCCCTTCTGATGTTCTTAAAGTGACCTCTACTTTGGGTTTGGTAACCGACCCGTTAAATCCATAGATGTTATAAGTGGAAGGGATGGGGATGTGATCTGATAGGCCCATTCTTTTAAAAGTTTCATAGAACAGGATTTCCACAGAACTTCCATTATCCACCAATATCTTCTTTACTCCTCATTCCTAAATCATCAACATAATTACCAACGGGTTTGCATGACCTTCCTCATTCAAAGGCACATATTTTGCAGAGAAGGATATTGGTTGCATCATCCATGATTCCATTGGCAAAGTCTTGGCTACAATGTAGATTTCCTTTCCCGAGTGGTCTCTCTTGTGAATTCGAGACATGATTCCACTTCCTAGCTGGAAACCTTGAGTTACTGAATGGGAAATCGTGTTGCATTGGAGGACTCTAGCGTCTCTTTTAATTCTTACTTGGTGTATTGGCATTTCTGCTGGTGCAGGTTGAGTTCTCACATATTTATGTAAAAAGCCATCTCGAATCAAGTGCTGCACAATCTCCTTCATATCTCGACCGTTGTTAGTTGAATTCCCTCTATACTGGTGGTAAGCACAGTTGTCAGGGTGGTCTTTACTTCTCTCAAACTACACTCCTCGGTTCAGGGATAATTAATATCTCCTCATTTCTCTACCTCCTTGAAAATTTCTTCCAGGGGAGCATTCAATGGCAAGTATACTTTATCTTCAAATCTAGGCATTTTCCCTTTCATGACCCACATTTTCGAGGTTGCAACCCTATCATATCGCTCTCCTCTTTTCTCAAGCCGCCCATACTTTGTATGGGGAATAACATTTGTAGCTCAAGCTGGTTCTACCATTTTTGTAGTTTCCTGAACTTGGATTTCTTGCACCCTTCCTTGTATTTATTTGAGAGCAATATAATGTTTCTGAAGCTTCCTGATATCCTTCAGAGTCTGAGACTTTTCATTGTATATATCTACGTAGATTGGGTCCTTTTTTCCTAGAGCCTTTTCAAACCCCAGAATCTACTGGTCCACCGGTACCTTTCCAATTTCGGAGCATAACTTTCTCCACCTTTCTGTAAGTGACAGAATCAATTCTTTGAGTCCTCTGGCTAAAGTAAACAATTTGTTCACCCGAGGTCTGACTATGTTGTTGTACATGTAAGTTTCCAAGAAGATTTCAGTCAGCTCCTTATAGGTCCCGATTGATCCCTGAAAGAGTGAGTAGAACAAAGTCCTTGCTTCTCCATCCAAGCTTGTTGGGAAGAACTTGCACATAACCGTGTCATTATGCCTCCATTGTAGAAGTAACATATCGTATATCTTGATATGCTCCACCGCATCGCCTGTTCCATCGAATCTTGTCACAAAAGTTGGAAGAGTGCACTTTGGAGGAAACTCAGATCTCGCCAATCTCCTGGTTAATGGGGTCTTTTCAGCTTCTTTCATTACTTCTTCCATCTTGTCATCATCTCCTTTGCCCATTATCTTCTTGGACATTGCCTCCAGATTCTTTACCTTCTCCGACATGCTTTGAGGATATTCCGATTCTCCTGCCTGGGCTCTTCCTCAGAGGTAGAGTCTTTTCAGGACCCATAGTATCTTCGTGGTTGTAGCTCCGGTTCTGGACTTGGGTGTCTAGGGGAAGAAGTTTCTGGCGTTCTGTTCATGCTTGCTCTTTCTCGATTTTTGCCTTCTACTGCGGAGTGTGTATTATCACTAGATCCCTCTCTTGCTTTCTCCCTTAGCAAGCTTCCATGTCTTCTCAAATTAGGTTATTCTCTTGTTCTAGCATTAGATTCGTTTTTTCTACTGCTTTGACCACTTCTTCATACTTTTGCTGGTTTGCTAAGATCCTTGCCAGAGTTGCATCAGTGCTTTCATGACTAGATGGGTTGTCCCTTCTCGGAACGATGCCTCCCTCAACCAGATGTCTTTTCCTTAACATGATTTGACGCTGCCTTTCTGCTTGTTTCTCAGCCGCTTCTCTTCGTGCCGCCTCATCCATCATCCTATGTTCTTGTGCGTGGGCCCTTCTTCGCACGTGCTCTTCCTCACTATTCGAAGCAGATAATCCATCAAGGGGATATTCTCTTTCTCTTGTTGCTTTACGAGTCTGCGCATTGGATAGTCGGACCGGGTGGACTCCTCTCACTAGGATTTGCCTTGGATTGAGGTTGCTTTCTTGTACAGAAGTCATGAGTCCCTCCTGTAGACTCGCTCTTGCTGCCGTTCGACTACGTAGATGTTGCGTCGGTGTTGATGAACTGGCCATCAAATCTCGCTTGTTCCCGATGTTGACCTACGTCTAGAAGAGAAAAATACAAACTCATTATAACCTATTAAGATGAATAAAGCATATTTTGAAGATTCTTTTGTCAGGTTCTAATCACCAAATCCGACATCCTATAACCAAAATATCAGTGTTCAAAGGTAGTTATGTGTCAGAATTCTGCCCTTCTGAAAAAGATTTGTTGTAGTCCAGGTGGTTTTTTGGAAAAGAGCGTCATAGCCCAAAATACTGCTTTTTTTGTTACTGGATGAGTGGAGTCTGACCAACTTGTCGGCTTAGGTGACTGAAAAAATTATTTGGCCGATACTTTGAACTAGATACAAAGAAACCATATTTTATAAGATCTTGTTTTTTTTATCTCAACTTCTTTTCTTCATCACTAGAATTTCCGATGAGAACACTCAAAATTACTCTCTCAAACTTGTTACAGCCCTTTCTCCAAAAAATATAACATATCTTCTCTCTTGGATGAGCTTAGTATTTATAGGTGATAAACAAGTTTTCGTGTCTTATTTGTTCTCATATTTATATTGTTTGTTCTCAATTTGTGTACTAATTGTGTTATTTTATGTGTTTGTAGGTATTTTTGAAGAATACACAATTGTGAAAAAAATGGCTTAAACATTTATAAAGGTACCCTTGGAATTGATAAAGGCACCCACTATAATTACTAAAGGCACACATGCCTTGGTTTAAGGCACCCACGTCTTTCATTTTAAATTAGAATTTCGGCAGCAAAGTTTTCCTTTCAACAGCGTGAATTTTTCACGTGTTATCTTGGGTTATTTTCAAATGATAAATACAAGAATATCTCTTTAACTTATTAAGAGGAGTTTTTTAAGGTTGGGAGACTCAAATTATGGAAAGAAATCTCGGAAGTATTTGTTGTTTTCCGTAAGAAAAAGAAAAAAAAATATTTATTCTCGGGTTTTATTCTTTGAAGATTGAATCTCCATAAGATTTGGAATATCAAAAGATATTATCTCGAGTGTAACAGAATCATTATCTATAGTTAAGAAGAAAGAAACAATATTAAAGAAAATCAGATTAAGAAGGAAAGAATATTGTCGAGAATGGTCGAGTCTTAAAAAGAGAATATTCTCGAGATTTTATCAATTGAAAGAGGATATTTTGTGTTAGAAGTTGTTCTAGTATAAATAGGGATCTTGTATTATGAACAAGGGGGGGTTGGTTTCGGCCAGAATCACAAAAAAATAAAAATCAGAAAAACCAGTTTCATCTCGTGAAATAAGGAGGAAGATGACATACTACATTCAAGAAAAGTCGCAAATATTGTGGTTAATTCATTTGAAGTGTACAACTCCAAGAAACAGTCATATTTCTAACAGTTGCTTCTGCAACATATATTTTGAAACTAAAACACTTGTTTTGTAACGATGAATACTGTAACACTTATAGCGTTGCAGTTTTCCTGATTTATTCTTAATTGTTTATTTTCTTCTTCTCAAACACTTTTGAGCTATGTACCTATATTTTGAGAGTGTTTTGGGCATGATGAGATAAACCCCATCACTGGGCCAGTGGAGGAAGCTAGTTTCCACACTTGTTTGGTAACTATATTCGATTCTTTATGACTTTTTGCACTTATTTTAATTTTTTCATGATTTTTCTTAATTGGTTGTCGTTTAATTTGATGGGTCATGCTTAGATTAAGTGTTTTGATGGTCCATGCTTAGCATTTACAATCAATGTTTAAAAAATCTGCTTTTGACAAACAAAAAGAGTCCATAAAAGAGCTTAAATGGTTAAGAATCAATATTTATACCATATGAATGTGAAAATCGGTGGAATTCTGAGTCCCAGTCCCTTGTAATTTTGTCATTATCTTTTATTTATTTTCTAGTCTAAAATCAGTCTTGACAAGTCCGAGCGAACGATATTTTATTTACCACATCTACAATCAACATCAATATGCAAAAGGTATCATACAACCAAGCTTAAGTGTTGGACGCTTGTATCTGAGTTTCTTTAGTTTGTTCGGGAGTATACCCCGAATCTCTTGATGTCATGCTCTTAGTCTTCTCTGGTTCTCTCGATATGTTGATCTTCATCTTCAACTTGCTTTGGACACGACTCGAGGTGATAGTGGCTTCTTGTTGTTTCTTTGGTCACGACCCGAAGCAGGTGCATTAAATGCTTCTGATCACATCACGCGTGCTCTGTAAGATCATTTAATGCTCGGTCCCCCCTTTCAAACTTAGCCGTTGATTTATTCTTTTACTTTCCACGCGTCCTAACTGCAGATTGATGCGGTAGATATCTCTTTTACCGTGTAAGATCAAGAAAACTTTTCCAGTGCTTCGCTCTCATCTTAGTATCATAATCCTCTTATCTAGGATGTCTACACGTGTCCTCATATATTTATCCACTACATAGGAAAATATTGCTTCATTGTTGAGTACCCTGATAAGGACATATGATCCAAGTGCAAATCAATCACCCTCGGAATTCTGAAGTTACATACTTCCCTCATTGTTCAAGTTTCCACAGTTTTTTAAAAACAAAGAAAGAGATATTCTTAGCAAATTTTAGCTGTGTTTTTTCAATTACACCGTTTTTAATAGATAATAAAATAGTAAAAATTTAGAAATAATATACCTTTCATACCATGACCATCCACGTAGGAATAGGTAAACTTTTCCCTTTTATAGCTTTTGAGAGGGACTTAATCCAGGGGTAAACCAGGTACTAGTTTTGTCCCTATCGATTTTAATAAAGGATTTTAAAGAAATGATAATTTGTCCTTCTCGTGGGTTCAAGTAACTTCATTTCACTGCCCTTCGTAATATTATAATTACTGCAAATTATTATCTTTTGGCATTTTTTTTGTTTTTTTGAAGAAAAAAAACACTCCCTTCGTCTAAAAATAGATGCCCTATTTATTTTTAAATTTTGTCCACTAATATGTGACCTATATCATTAACCAATGGGATATATTTAAAATTACTCTTTTAATTGATTATTTTTAGTATAAGAAATATGTATAATTTGATAGACATGTTTATATTTGTTAAGTAGGTGTTTTAAAATATTTTTCAATAATATAAAATTTATGAATATTCGTGTTATATTTTGAAAGATAAATCATTTTTAAATTTTACTAATTATTATCTATAAGGATGTAATTATAAAAAAAATATTTAAAAATATTCATTTTTTTTTAAAAAAGAAAATTGTGCAAACTTAAACTATATCATCAATTCTTAGACCGAAAGAGTATGATTTTAGTTTATGTAAAGATTTGTTATACAAACTCTACAAATTGGAAACTCATATTGTTTCCAGTTAGGCGAATGCTAGATACGTAAAGAGAAGAAGTCAAAATACATGATCGATTCTTCCAAATCTGGTGACAGAAAATTGCTTGGGAAATTGATAGGATAGATGATGTTTTCTAAATGAACGAGGATACAACATACAAGGAAAACAAAGGGCGGTAGAATATAAAAATGGAATCACGGCAGATGCTAAAGAGTAAAGAGATATGGATTGTGGGCATCGTAATATCTCGTGGAACGATATATAGGTGACAGAAAATGAGGAGATAAGAATGTTGTAGGTAGATTCGGTAGTACGATCGGCGCCTGCATTTTGGCTTTGGCTTTCAGTGTTGTTTGTCAGATGGCGTTATCAAACTTTAATTAGGTTAACTTTTAGTAGTATTAACAAGTGTTTCATTGTGTACATCTCAGTCCAAATTAACTCAACTAACTCACTTTTAAGTAGATCATCAAAACTCATATTTAGAAAATTTACAAAGTCTACTCCACCATCCACTACACGAACACAATCAAGATAATGGCTAACAATTACACCATTAAGCAGGATCGTTATAATACACCTTCGGTGAGCTTAAGAAAGTAAAATGGGTTTGAAAATAACAACCTAGTTTATTATAATCGTGTGTGATTGTTGGCAGATTATTATAATACTCCTTCCGTCCAAAAATGTATGATATATTTATTTTTAAATTTTATTCATTAGGCGATTTATATCATTAAATAAGAAAATTTAAAATTATCCTTTTAAATGATCATTTTCAATACAAGAAATATGTATAATTTAATAGTTATATTTATATACGTTATGTATGTGATTTAAAATGTTATTCAATGGTATAAAGTTTACGAATATCCGTGGTATATTTTAAAAGATAAATCATTTCTAAATTTTTCTAATTATTACCTATAAGAGTATAATTGTAAAAAATAATTAAAATATTTCTCTCTCCTCTTTGCCTTAAGAATTGTACAAACTTAAACTATATCACCTATTTTTTAACGGAGAGGGTATCACAAAAAGGGGACCATGTATATAAGAATAACAAACTAGAAAAAAAAATGGTTTAAGTACTGTGCAGCCTATTGTCACGGCCCACCCATTTTTCCACATATTGGGTTGGCCCATGACAAGAGTCTAGGTCCATTGGAAGGACCTAGAAAGATTAAGGAAGTCCACAACATACTAGAATGTTCTTGTATATATAATATTTTATTGTATATTCATGGTAGTGGTAGAATACTCTAGAAGATGATGATTCTAGAACATATTCTAGAATCCTCCATAGCACACTATATAAGGTGGAGAGCTCATTTGCTCAAATCATCCACCAACAAGCTCTTTAAGCATTGTAATACTCTCTCTCTTCAATAATCAAATACTCTCCCACTTAAAATCTCTAAGTCTCTTATCTCTTTGAGTTCTTTTAGGCTTACTTGAAGAGTTCAAGTGCCGCACGGTCTAGTCCAAAATCTTAGCCCGTGACAGTTGGTATCATAGCGAAGCTTAAGACTCAAGAATGGCTGACGTTAATAGCAACAACACCATGGAGAAAGGTGTCGATGGCCAGGCCAAGAAAAGGGGCAAGTCCAAGGATACGCAAACAAGTCTTGAGGCAAGAATGGTACGCATGGAAAAGCGAGTAAGCGATTTCCTTATGCGCGCCGAGGAAGAGTTCCTAACGAAGAAGACTCTTGAAGGGTGGAAAGATACCTTCGAGGAGGCCAAATTGCTGTCAGTTGAGCAAGAGCTAGAAGCGGTGAAAGGAGAATTGGTATTGTGCAAAAGGGCTGCCATAAATCAAGCCATGCACGAGGGGCCAAGCAAACTCTCAAGAGAGGATGCTCCCAAGCCAACACCGTACAATGGAAAAAGAGACGAAGGAGATTGACACTTTCATATGGAGTTGTGAAAGGTATTTCGAGCATCTCGAAATGGAGGAGGATTCAAGGAAGATAAGGAGAGCCACAGTGTTCCTCACGGAGAACGCTTTGGCATGGTGGAGGCTTCGAAGCCAAGAGATTCAGCAAGGTAAGGCTACTATCACTACTTGGTCAGATTTTAAAGACGATCTTAAGAAATACTTTTACCCGGAAAATACGGCCTATGAAGCAAGAGCGAAGTTGAAGTATCTTCGTCAAACGGGTACAACCAAAGAGTATACCGAGACGTATACAAACTTGCTGCTTGAGATACCCAACTTATCTGAAGAAGAAAATCTCTTCAACTTCTTGTGCGGAGCAAAGCCGTGGGTAAAGCAAGATTTGGATCGCCGTCGCGTTCAAACCCTGACAGAAGCAATTGCCGTAGCCGAGACCTTGGTCGAAAGGCAAAGCTTCGAAGAAAGAGCGAAGATCTCAAGGAGTACAAGCCCCGAAGATAGGAGAACTTCAAGAGGCCACCATGCCAAAGGTGGGGAATCAAGAGAAGATAGAGACAAACATACCTCAAAGAAATACCTTTCGTGGAAGGATAAAGCTCCCGAGCGTACAGACAAAAGTAAGCCCTCTTTCTCTTGCTTCTTATGTGAAGGGGACCACAAAGTCCGTGATTGCCCAAAGAAGGGTAAGCTTACGGAATTTATGGAAGATAGTGGATCCGAAGAGGAACGAGACTCCGTGGTGAGTTCGCTCCAAAAGCTAAACAGTGTCCAAGCCAAGGCGGAGAAGTCCAAAGGCAAGGACAAGACACTGATGTTCGTAAACGTCCAAGTGAATGGGAAGACCTCCCGCGCCTTAGTAGATACAGGTGCTACGCACAACTTCGTGTCAAAGAAGGAAGCATTGCGGCTACGCATGAAGTTCGCTAAAAGAGGAGGTACCGTGAAGGCAGTGAACTCGGATGCAAAGCCATTAGAAGGCGTAGCTCATGGCGTGGAAATGCATCTCGACAAGTGGGCTGGACCAGTCGACTTCTCGGTGATCCCTATGGACGACTTCGACATGGTGTTGGGCACGGAATTCATGTGCGCACAACGTGCCATTCCCATGCCACCTTTTGACTCCTTGTGCATACTCGGAGACAAATCAGCTCACCTTATCCCGGTGACTAAAGAGAAGAAGAAGACCACGGTGCTGTCGGCGCTGCAACTTTCCAAAGGGTTTAAGAAGGGTGAAGTGACTTTCATAGCGACGATGAAGGAAGAAAAACCAACAACCCAAGGAGAAGAAGTTTCAAAGGACATAACGAAGGTTCTCGAAGAGTTCGGGGACGTGATGCCAAAAGAGCTTCTCAAGAAGTTGCCGCCACGAAGGGAGATCGATCATGCAATCGAGCTAGAGCCTGGCGCTAAGCCTCCCGTGAAAGCACCTTATCGTATGTCTCCACTAGAGTTGGCTGAATTGAAGAAGCAACTCAAAGACTTGTTGGATGCGGGCTACATCCAGCCATCAAAAGCACCATACGGAGCGCTGGTGCTGTTCCAGAAGAAGAAGGATGGAGCAATGAGGTTGTGCATCAACTACCGGGCTCTCAACAAGGTGACCATAAAGAACAAGTATCCAATACCGCTCATCGCAGACTTGTTCGATCAACTAGGAGGAGCGAGGTACTTCTCAAAGTTGGATTTACGGTCGGGGTACTACCAAATGAGGATCGCGGAAGGCGACGAGCCAAAGACTTCATGCGTCACGAGGTATGGGGCTTATGAATTCCTTGTTATGCCTTTCGGTTTAACTGACGCTCCCGCTACTTTCTGCACATTGATGAACAAGATATTTCACCCATACTTGGACAAGTTTGTGGTGGTCTATCTCGATGACATAGTGATATATAGCAAGACCTTGGAGGAGCACGAGAGTCACTTGCGGACTGTTTTCCAAACACTAAAGGAAAATGACCTATACGTGAAGAAAGAGAAGTGCTCATTTGCCCAAGAAGAAGTCTCCTTTCTAGGCCACAAGATCAGTAGCGGAAAGCTTATGATGGAAGATGCCAAAGTCCACGCCATCCAAGATTGGACATCCCCTACCAAAGTGCCGGAGTTGCGATCGTTCCTAGGCCTCATCAACTACTACCGAAGGTTCATCCTAGGATACCCGAGGAAGGCAGACCCATTGACAGACTTGCTGAAGAAAGGGCGAGCTTGGGAATGGACGACCCGATGCCAAGAAGCATTCAATGAGCTACAACAGGCGGTAGTCGAAGAGCCAGTCTTGCAGCTACCCAACCCAAGTATCCCATTCGAGGTGCACACCAATACTTCGGACTTTGCAATAGGAGGAGTGTTAATGCAAAATGGACACCCTATTGCGTTTGAAAGTCGCAAGCTGAACGATACCGAGAAGAGGTACACCGTTCAAGAGAAGGAGATGACGACGGTAGTTCATTGCTTGCGAGTATGGAGACACTACCTTCTCGGATCAAAGTTCATAGTCAAGACGAACAACGTAGCGACGAGCTACTTCCAAATCAAAAGAAGTTAAGCCCGAAGCAAGCTAGGTGGCAAGACTTCCTTGCGGAATTCGACTATGATCTCGAATACAAGCCGGGAAAAGGTAACGTGGTCGTTGATGCACTTAATCGAAAAGCAGAGTTCGCCAATCTCACGCAAGCCAGCAACACATTAATAGACCGTGTGAAGGAAGGGTTGAGCAAAGATCCAACGGCGAAGAGTTTGGTAGAGTTCACCAAAGCCGGCAAGACGAGGAAGTTTTGGATCGATGATGACCTATTGTTCACCACGGGGAGAAGAGTGTATGTGCCGCGGTGGGACAACTTGCGGAGATACATTATTAAAGAGTGCCATGATTCGCGGTGGGCAGGTCACCCCGGCAATCATCGCACATTAGCCCTTGTGCATGAGAAGTTCTTCTGGCCACAACTCCGCGACGACATAAAGGCCTATGTGCGGACATGTTTTGTGTGCCAGCAAGACAAGATTGTGCAAAAGCAGCCTGGCGGAATGTTAGAGCCGTTGCCTATTCCGGAGAGACCGTGGGAGAGCGTCTCAATGGACTTCATCACATGCTTACCCAAGTCGGATGGGTTTGGCACAATTATGGTGGTGGTGGACAGGTTCACTAAGTATGCGACATTCGCAGCATCCACATCCGGATGTACAACAGAGGAGGCAGCCAAGCTCTTCTTCAAAATATGGTGAAGTATTGGGGAGTTCCAAAGAACATTGTGAGCGATCGAGACGTTCACTTCACGGGAAAATTCTGGACGGAGCTCTTCAAGCTGATGGGTACTGAGTTGAACTTCTCAACAAGCTTCTACCCTCAATCCGATGGGCAAACCTAGCGGGTGAATGCTTTGTTGGAGCTTTACATTAGGCACTATGTTAGTGCTAATCAGCTAGATTGGTCTAGGTTGCTCTATATAGCTCAATCTCTTACAACTTACAACGTTCGGTGTCTACAGGGAAGAGCCCATTTGAGCTCGCAACCGGACAACAGCCCTTGACGCCAAGTACCTTGGCCACTTCTTATGCAGGTTCTAACCCCGGAGCATACAAGACCGCGGAGGATTGGCAGCAACAAAGGGACTTAGCACACGCCCAATTGATAAAAGCGGACAAGAAGATGAAGAAGTGGGCCGATAAGAAAAGGCGACATGTGGAGTTCCAAGTTGGCGATATGGTATTTGTCAAGCTTTTGCCCTAATAATTCAAGTACACCCGGCCTCTACACAAAGGCTTACTACGCAAGTACGAAGGGTCGTTCAAAGTACTAGCCAAAGTGGGAAAAGCTTCTTACCGAGTGGAGCTTCCATCAAAGATAAAAATCCATCCCGTCTTCCACATTAGCAACTTAAATACATTCAACAAAGACGAGGAAGACGAGAGTCGGGGAGTATCAAGCCGCGCACCACCCATGATTGCCACTTCCTTCGACAAAGCTATAGACGAGATATTAGCCGAACGGATTGTTCGAAGGAAGGGTGTGCCACCTTGCAAAGAATACTTAGTGAAATGGAAAGATACATCCATACAAGAAGGAAGCCCGAAGCGTCTCTCTGGCAATTCAAGGATGCGATCGACCAGTTTCACAATCAAGCCGCGACGAGGACTTCGCGAGAATAGGTGGAGGAGAATGTCACGGCCCACCCATTTTCCCACATATTGGGTTGGCCCATGACAAGAGTCTAGGTCCATTGGAAGGACCTAGAAAGATTAAGGAAGTCCACAACATACTAGAATGTTCTTGTATATATAATATTTTATTGTATATTCATGGTAGTGGTAGAATACTCTAGAAGATGATGATTCTAGAACATATTCTAGAATCCTCCATAGCACACTATATAAGGTGGAGAACTCATTTGCTCAAATCATCCACCAACAAGCTCTCTAAGCATTGTAATACTCTCTCTCTCTTCAATAATCAAATACTCTCCCACTTAAAATCTCTAAGTCTCTTATCTTTTTGAGTTCTTTTAGGCTTACTTGAAGAGTTCAAGTGCCGCACGGTCTAGTCCAAAATCTTAGCCTGTGACACTATGCAAAGTATATACACCAAAATCGAAGCAATATGGTAGAACTCTAGTCAATTAGGAAACGTCAACAGCTAGCTCATCGCCTTGAAATCTCTATCCTTTAGGTGGTTAGCGACCATGTATATAGTTCAACTTGTTGATAGTCTGTGTGAACCTCAATGGTTTTTTGTGAACATTATGAAGATATTTTTTGCTTAAAAGCTCTCTTTTGGAATATATCCTTCACGCACTACTACCGTGAAGGGAATTTTGTAGTTGATCTTCTTGTTAAAAAGGCTACAACAGCTGATGTAAATGAAGAATGGGTCTTTACGCCTCCAAATTTTTTGAACCAACTTCTGTTTGAAGATATAGTAGGAAGAGTTTTTTCTCATACTGTAAAGCTTAACTAGTTTTTACTGCAATATAATCTTACTAAAAAAAGAATGATTGAGGGACGATAAAAAAAATCAAAAAAATAGTTATAATAATCGACCTTTTAAATTTTTATGCTAAGCTAAACTTCCCTATCTTTTTAAAAGTGTTAGAAAATTATAAATTTTTGTTATAGATGAGACTCTTCGTTGCGATTTGAAAATCAAACCTAGGAGTCGGCTGAAAAATACGGTTACCAATCTTAGGAGTCAGCTTAAAAATATGGTCTAAGTTGAATTTTGCGCGCGCCGATAATTAATAAGTTCTCAGATGCTGTATTCGGCACATTCAAACCATACGAAATCAAACATTTTTAAACTTGCATTTAACTTCTATTGTCATTTAGTATAGGGAGCATGCAATCCACTATGTGTAAGTAGGTTGAATTGAGCCAAAAATTATGTCGACTTCTAAGTAAAAATTAATTGGAATATTCCTTAATGATGCCAAATAAATTTCAGCACTGCAGTGGCTTACCAGTACATGTTTAATAATGCCAAATGATAAATATTATCTCCATTTTTAAAAAAGAATTATTATCACTTTTTCCTTTTAGTCTAAAAATAGATCAAAATAAAAAAATAATAATAATTTTTTCTAAAAACGAAAGGAGTATAAAAATAGATAAATACTGGTTACTGCTTGATATATATTTATTAACACTAATATAGGTTCAATTTCGACTTTGTATGTATTTATCACAAATCAACTATCGTATATAGAATTTTAATCAATTATAGTAAGTAACAACTAAGTAATCGCTGATATCTATAAAATGAAGAGTAAAATATTCCAGTACACATTAATCGTATATACCCATCAATCATGCTAAACACATTAGTGTCGACAAGGAAATGAACATGAAAGTAGGTTTAATCTTCTCACTGATTGCCTGGTTGGGCAAGCCGAATTGATATTTTGTTAACCCAGTTTCTGTTTTATCTATGATATCAAGTCTTAAGTCTTGACCATTGTTAGATTTGATTTGTATCGATCACATTTGTTGTTCGTTTGTCATTTTGAGTATAATATCTAATTTGGACCCGAGTCATGTATATTTTGTTCTAATGTCAGTATCACGTGTATTTGTCGTTTAAAAGAAATGTCGACAGAAGTGGATGTACTTATATTTTTGTTACCTATTCATTATTAGTAATATTATTTGCTTGGTAAAGATAACTTATATAGAGACTTTACAGCCGATTATTTAGTAAAAAATACTTTAAGAAAAATAACAAAAAATACAGGTTCCGGACAATTAGAAGGAGCTTGGATCGAGCATCCTCCTAAAAATTAATGTGATTATATGTTAGAAGATTTATCAAGCAACATCTTTCCTTCGTGTTGTTAATTCAACAAGTCAGGCGTTAGTTTGTTTTTTTTTTTACCATAAGAAAATAAGGTATTACTAATAAAATATAAAAAAGAGAAACACGTACATGAACACCAAGGCGGAACAAACAGAGGGTTTAAAATCAAACTCCACACACAAAGTTGATAACAACACAAGAAATACAAGCAAGTCTATAAAACAAAAAAACTCAATTCAGAAATACCATTGCTACCCTTCTACAATGTTAATCTTGTTCTATTACCACCAATACGTCCGACCAAAGCTAAGCCCAAAACCGTACCAATATTACTACCAATCCTTTCTAATCGGGTTGAGACCATAGGCTCATTGCCAACATTGCACTCATTTAGTTTACTTCTAACACCACCAATGACGTTAGCTGAAATCGAGTCCTTACTCCCATTATATTTATACCTCTATAGGTGCCTCTAATAGATTATTCCTATGTCCCTTGTTTTTTCTAGGAGTCTATTTGGTCTTATTTTTCAGTTACTCTTAGTAGTATGACCAAAATAAATACACATATCACATTTTGGAGGCTTCCATTGGTATTCAACAGGAAGCATCAATTAGTGCCAGCAGCGGTGCCAACATCAACTAGTGTATTGTTAGTATCTTTGAAACCAACAATGGTGAGTTGTCCCCAGTCAAACTTTCATTTGCCTTCATTTACCTGAGCATGTTTAGTACGTACCTTAGTTTCGTCTGTGAGGTAAAAGTCTGTCGGATACAACATCGTTGAGAGCAGTGAAGATGTCTCTTTGTTGTTCCTCTGAGAAGGAAAAAAGTTCATACATGTGTTCTATCATGGATTGGATTAGTCGTTTCTCCATATATGGTAAAACTCCTGACAATGAGAGGATTCATGTGCACTCATTCATCCCCCAAGTCCATTTATTCTAACTCGATCTTCACTTTGAACATGCGCTCCAGGCTATTGTAGTCACTGGTAAAGTGATTAGAAAACTTGTGGAAGCGAAAATACTTGGGATTTTCTATTTCGTGTACAGTTGGTGGGTGTCGAACATGGGTAGCTTGATAGGGTCGTCTTGTATCCACAGTTCTAATAGTTCAATCACCTCTTCCATAGAAAATGGGAAGTTTAGAAAGGCTAAAGCTTCCCTCCGATGTTACTTTTGACGCTTAGCTGGTGCTGGAGCCAGAGCTAGTGCTGCTTGCGCTTGGTGATCTCTTCAAAGTGGTCGGGATTCATGTGGCGCTGGAATTGGATTTGGTGCTGGTGTTGCACGTTTGGGTTGATGCACTTCTGGTGTTGGGGCTTTCCTCTTACTCCCTAAGTGACACCACTGACATATGGTTGAAGATTGTATTGCTTGTTGCCGCGAGTCTCATAAGCTTTTTCGTTCCTAATATTTCTGGTTATTTCCAGCAAGACAGGTGCAGTTATAGGTGAACGTTTGGCAGCCCCATGAAGTTCAGAGTTCCACCAACTGAAATTCAGTCACATTCAGATCATGAAAGTCAGGGAATTGAAGTATGAACCGTTTCACATGGTCATTAGAATGTTCGTTGTTTCTCTGAAACATCCTTCCCAAGTAAGACATGGTGATTTGTTAAAATACAAAAAAATATTTTATGTAGAAAACATTAACCATCTCGCACCAAATGGTAATGTTGCTGGGAACAATGTTGTTATACCATATGTATGCTCTCTCTGTGAGTAATTTGGGGAATTTTCTGAAACGAAGTACATGGTTATACTCATGCTCTCATAATGACTCCAGGAAGCGTGACACATGTTTATGAGCGTTCCTGGTTCCATCATAAAGTTGGAATGGAGGACATGAATATCCTTTAGGGATAGAAATTATTTGTATTTTAGCTGGATAAGGATGTCGGTATTGGTGAACATCAGATGAGACTTCCTTTCCACGATTTTGGAGTAATCGCTCCAAATCTTCACGAGTAATGAAATTAGATTGTTGATTTATTTACATGTATATGTTCAATATGTTAACAAACTTCATCACCGTCAATAAGAACCCTGGAGGATCCATTGCCATCGGCGTTGGCGTTGTGAGCATTCCTAGTCTGCTCCATCAGATGCTAGTGTTGCTCTGGTGACAACTGCTCCAGTAATGACCCGACCATCCACTGATATTGTCCCTACTTAGCCACTGCGGTCATCCAGCAGTGTAGAATTTTCAACGGGCACCGTTTCAGTCATCCAGCAACAGCTTCCCAGGAGGTCACCCATCCTTGGATTGCTCACCTCCGAGCATGCTTAACTGCAAAGCTTTTTGCCAACTCTGGAACCAATGTGCTGAAAAGGCCTCAGTGTTAGGAAAGGAAAAATCATTACCTATATTCCATTCGGTGAACCCTACGTGCTGAATTAGGGTATTACAATACCACCATCTTAAATTGTATTCTCCCTCGCCTCCGTAATATACAAGCCCAGATGTCCGACGTTCCATGCATGCCACTCATGAGACAAAACCTGACACATCTCGTCCAGCGTACTCTCTCATCCTTGACAAGTGACCCGTCATCAGCTTTGATACCATTTTTAGTGACCCGATCTGTGACGCCTCAAACTTTTTTTTTCGGATTAGTGTACCAAATGAGTTATCCATTAGTAGTGCTTATATGCACAATTAATAAATACCATGGAGGCACAAAATTTAAGCATGTTTTACATGTGTCGTCGAATGAGCTGGCCAGGGGCAATTGAGTAATTTACTTGATGATTAAATTCTTAAACAAAAAGAATCCACACGACAGAAAGGGGGAGTTTCGTTTTTCTTCTTCCTGATTATGTTTCTCTCCTCCTCTCTCTCTGTTACGGAAACTTAAGGAACAGAACTAAAAAAATTCTTGTTAGAGTGAGCTTAATTGACTTATAATCAAGCCGAGCTGCAAATGTTGATGGGGTTGGCTGGTTTCATGGACGAGATGGAGAAAAATTCTTCTTCATGTTCTTTATTAATTGGGAATTGTTTGAAGTAATCACTCTTTCTACTCAATGGTCCAGGTAGTTCTTAGAAATTGGTAGGTTTTTGTCATCACACTTGATACAAGGTTTGACTGAACACTTTGCTAAAATTTCTTTACTGGATTGAAGTGATTGTACACAGAAAAATTAGGGTTCTCCATGTTAAATTTGGGGTTTTCCCCAAATCTGTTAGTAAAGTAAAATTCATGCTAAATGCTTGTATGGGTTGATGCAAATCTAAATAAAATATTGGTTCTGTAGTAGCATTGAATTCAACTTCTCAATGGTCTGAAATCCTTATTAAATTTAAACTTTAGGCTTTTATTTGAGCATGAAACTCTAATTTGTTGGTATAACATATTCTGGATCAGTTAATGAATACCTAGGAATTGAGGATTTGATAATCTCTCTTTTTGTCTTCTTTTTATCTTCTTTAGTATTCTTGTTTGATGCCATTTTATCCAGTGAAGATGTTTATAATTTGGAATGTCTAAATTGTTGTAGATTGAATCCGCATGGTTGGTGATTCGTAAGTTGATTTTGAAATGGAAAAATATATGTAGGTTTGTAATTATGTTGTGGCCGAAGTAGTTCATTTGCTTCTATGCGTGAAATAAATGGTTGTGATTTTCAGTGATATAGATTTTGTGTATGATGGAAATTGTTGGGTTCATATCCAATTCCAGTGCACTATAAAAGGGGAAAAATACAACACCAGAAGGGTTGTCTATTTATCAACAACAGGACTCCCATAACCTGTTTGACGAAAGTCCCAGAAGTATATCTTAAAGGTTATACAATTTTGTACTCAGGGTGGTACCGTACCTTTGCTTTATAAGCCCGTATGTTCTAGTCTAATATTTTGCCACTCTAACAATGGTTATTGGAATTAACGGTTAAAAAAGATACTGTTTTAGCTTCTATTTAGAAGTATAATTTCCTACTCACCTGAACTAGTACATCTCAAACCATTTTCATATATATATATGAAGATATTCAATTGAAATGAACCCGTACATTTTCGACTCAATTTGTTGGCTAGAGGTGTTTCGTTTATTTGTGATTTAGTGTTTTGGAATTTTTGACAATATTTGACACGAAGGGAATGAAGTACATAAAGGTGTTTTGGTCTAATCTCGAATGTATGTCTTGTGTATTTTGTGTGTCGTGCTATAATGATTCTAGTGGGCGCTCTTTGGTAAATGATATGAAATATAACATTTCATTGGTTGTACAGATTCGATAAGCATTGCTAAGTAAATTATGTGTTGTTTTGATGCTTGTTAATCATATCTTTTGGTATGTGGAAGTATTTTGATGAGTTCTTACTTCATTTAAGATATAAACTGATGGGCATGGGTTTTATTACCGTATGGCCATATTTTATGTGTGATTGTCTCATCTCAATATTGGAGTGCTATATTTATACAAAATTTCATATTTAGGTACGTACGGGTGGTCACATATACATATTCATGAATAGTGGTGCTAAATCTCCTTATTTTCATACCGATCTTATGACTTGTAGGCTCTGTTCCTTTTTCATTAGGAAGTTTGTATAGGCTAGACATCGTTTGCCTACAACAAAGGTCTGATACATAAGATGTATTGGAGGATGGACTCTACACCCCATATGTGTTGGAATGAATGTTTAAGTAAATGCATGAGTAAGCATTATCAACTTAAATGAATTTCCGCAAGTGGCGAGAACTTAAGTGTATATACTATGTACCCCTGATTTCTTGTGGATTAATATTTGGAAATGAAGATTTAGCTGATAGTTCATTCATAGAAAATTGTTTCTCTAAGTGTTCAATATGCTTATTTAAAAATGCAAGACGTTTGGAGTTGTGGTATGGAAGTTACAGCATAGAATGTACAAGCGGTCGGAACTAGAAATTCTCGAATAGCAGCACCTGACAGGGTTTTTCCAGTCAATTTAGGAGCACTTAGACTCTGAATTAGTCCCAGGAGTCTTCTAAGAATTTTTAGGTGGACTTCTCTAGTTTCCAACGAGATATCGTTCGCTTATTTTCATCAAGTAATGAATCCTATAGGAATTTTTGAATACTGCTGGTCCGAAATGAAATTTCGGAAATAGAAGTCCCGTTATATATTTTCTTGGCGATATTCTTCTGTATTCCCGAATCATTTTGAGCCTAAACTAGATTTGGGTGTCTTGTAATGAAATATAGCCTTCAGAACAACGTTCCAGGATTGATATTAAGTGTTACATTCCGAATTATAAATTGTGAATTATGCCTATTCTAAGAACTACTGTTTTACGCTGCTTGTAATCCTGTATAGTCCTGTTCATCATTCCCTAAATTATTAGGTGATTATCATATTGAGTTGAGATTTTTATATGTGATCATTATATTTTAATTGTAAAGTAAAGTATAAATTTCAGGTACATTCAATCACATTTGCTAGGCTAAACAGTGTTATCGGTAATGGTATACCTTATTATTAAGTCTTATTTATGACTTTACTTTTATCTCATTAAGCACTTTGATTATATTCTTGTTCTTGGTAAAATGATGACGAGGTAGTTTACCATTTAAATGTTGGGTTTAATTTTCTGTGGTCATTGGGATAGATGTTGGATTTGAATTACTAATATGTCGACTGTTCTATGGCCCTATGGGAAGTTAGAGATAGTTACTAATACGATAAGCAGTTTATACTATCTGGTGTAAGAAATAATTGCTATCATTATGGGTAGTTCATATTATCCAAATAAATAAATGAGGAACTACGGTCGTGCTTGATTTTTTCGAGCAACGAAGAGGGTACGTAGGCAGTCGTTTTGCGGTTCAGCACAACTACATGAGGTTGTGCATATCGTCTAAAAAGGGTTGGTTACTGCTAGGCAGTTTATACCATACATTCGGAGATGATTGTAACCTTGGTAGTAAAAGGCAGTTGCAGTACTGGTTGTTCATACTACCTTGAGAGATGATTACAACTTCTTCGAGGTTGTTCGTATCATCTAATGAGAAATGAAGGGTGATTGTTGGAATTCATATCACGAAATGAGACTGGGAGATGGTTGTTGCCGTTTAGTGGCAATTCATATTATCTGAAAAAGATGTTTGTTGAGCTTGGCCTAGTTATGTGAGTTTGCCAGAAAATCCGTTTGGAACGGTGGTTGGTATCCCACTACCCTTGGTACTGGGACTGATCACCCCCTCACCTGTGCAGCACAATGTGTATTGTCAGGATCCCACTCACGAGTGGAAGACCGTACGGCACGGTAGGCTGGCAGGAGATATTGTGTCTTCACAACAAAACGATGAGAATCATATGTAGGATTCGATAACCCTTTGAAATACAAAAGTTTGGTTATATACTTATAAAGCAATTTGGAATAAATCAATGAACAAATGCTTGGTAAAAAATATATTGGTTCGAAAAGTTGGTAATGTTGGTTCCTCGAGTGGCATATTGGAAGTTGAAGCTTGCCAAGCGGATCGTAACCCGACCCGTGAGAGCAAAAGTAATTTGGTTCGTCACATGACCCTCCACCGATATTGTCCACACTTAGCCACTGTGGTCATCCGGCAGTGTAGGGTTTTCAACGGTCATCCAGCAACAGCTTCCCAGGAGGTCACCTATCCATGGATTGCTCCCATCCGAGCACGCTTAACTGCAGAGCTTTTTGCCAACTCTAGAGGCAATTGTGTTGAAAAGGCCTTAGTATTAGGAAATGACAAATCATTACCTATATTCCATTCGGCGAACCTTACATGCCGAATTGGGGTATTACAGCTCCTTGAGGGTATTGAGAAAGATGAGAACCTTATTCTAAGTCGTAGTTATGTCCACTTGATTCTTAGCAAGAGTCAGCTTACTCTGGATCAAACTGTCTACGGTAAGCGAAGCTTAAGTGCTTCTAACTTCTTCGTCATTGCGGCCAGAATGAGGAGAGTTGTTATTACCAGTGGTGAGTGAGAAGGAGTGGTCTCAGAAGCACCATCGCTATTATTACGAGAACTGAGATTTAGATTACTTACTGATCCTGACATAAGATCAACTACTTTTTGAGAAATTGATAAATCAATTTGCAACCGAGAGATTGATCTTCCATTGTGGTCTCCAATTATTTCTGGGTGAAAACAAATATACTGTAAAAGTACTTATATTCGAGAATCAAGTCGTACAAGACTGACATAAACCAAGAAATGGTCGTTTTTATCTTGTTTTAATCGTAAAGGAGGTTAATAGGTTGGTCTTAGGAAGAAAAATAGAGAAAATGTTGTCATCAGAGTGTAAGAATATTTGTGGTATGATTGATGTGTATTACCATATGTAAAGAATTCTTGTGTCTGACCGAAAGAAGGCTTCTATGAAATCAGGTATTTAGAATTGTACGTAAGTTTTCGTCTGTCTTTCTCTTCTGATTTGTAGATAGGCTGAATGACCTATTTATAGTAATAGTTGCATACCTGGACCTCGTAGGAAGTGGAAGTTGTGAAGTAATGGTGAAGTTAAAGTAGTAGAGGAAAAGTCCCTATTATTAGGGAAGACTGGCGGTTACACACCTACTACTCCTCTACTCTATCAACCATTCGCACGTCATGTCGTTTTCTCATAATGGGTATATTGTTACACCGCATATCGTAGACCGCCCAACCAAAACCCAAAAGTGCATCCCCCATTTGTGATATGATTGATGTCTCTTGTGATTTTAGTAAAGTTAAGTACTAATTTTATGAAGTCACTTTTCTAGTCAATTAGTTGACTTATGCAGCTTGTCATGCCTGACTAGACATGACTGACGAGTGGTGAGCGTGTCAAAACTAGTGAGACTTTACTAGTGGAAAATGCAATAAAAACTCTGCCAGAAAGTCTCTTAAAATCACTAAAAAGCCAGTGTGTGGAAGCCCTAATACTGAAGTCTTATTTTTTAAAATAACTACGTCTGAGATTTTTTAAATTTCAAAAATTACGATTTCCTTCAAATAGTCTAACGATAAAACTGACTGACACAGTCATTTTGCTGGATCATGTTTTATAAGGGAAAAAAAAAAGACTGATCTTGAATTAAAAGTGAAATTAAAATTAGTAATGACTTTGAAATTGAAATAATTCTATATTATAAACTAAATTCAATTTACAATTTCAATCTAAAATGATTCATGTTTCAAATCTAAAAACATCAATTCCTTGTATAAATTTAACAATTTCTTTTTTCTAAAATACTCCACACTGTTTAGTAACATTTTACACCCAACAGTCAACACCTTGAATGAGCCAAGAGTTATCAACTATAAATGCCATGTAAGAGCCTCCACTTCTTTAAGTGCACCGGTTTTCTTGCAGCCTGCGGAACATTGTAAAAAGATAATAAAATTGAGAGTTGCAACATTGTAAAAAGATAATAAAATTGAGAGTTGCGATAAAAAATGAGGATTTCAAACAATGAAACACACATGACATATACCTACATTGTTGTCACCAGTGGAAAAAGCCTGTTTTACGACATTTAGGTGTTTGCAGTTCATTGACAAGGATACAATTAAAATCGTGGTACTTAAACCATATATTCTAAAATTCATTCAGCTCGATGTCATGCAAGTCTCAATTTTCCACAAACACACTTATATCAGAGAGAATTATAGCATAACCAACAAAGCAACAAAACAATCGAAATGATAATACTATTTGTAACAGAAAATATATGATCTCAACCAACGTTTTTCATATACAACAACTTAACTATACAAGCATGTTCCAATCCAAACTAAGCAAACCCTAAAATTATTAGTAACATACGATATACATGTTATCACACAATATCATTCATTCACAACAACTTAAGCTACATTAAAAATCTTAAAAAACAAATGTAAGATTCAACCAAAGAAACTCTCAAAATCAACATCCAAGTAACCTTTACAACTACAACCCCTCTTTTCCTCACTAAATCAGTGTTAATAACAACATTTACCTTCTATCCAAGTTAACATCTACAACATTCAAATCCACAAAAACACACAACAACCAAGTTTACCAGGAGAAAATCCAACCATGAAAGGAAAAACGAGAGAATGAAAATTAACAACAAGCTTTCGCAAATTGGAGTTCAATTACCTAAGTCTAAAACAAATTACACAAAAGAAATAACTAAGGTTTGACAATGATTATAATCACCCAGATGGGATATAAGGGAAGCTAAACTCACCATGTGATATAACACCATACTAAGCATACTCACATGAGCTAGCCCTTCAAGATGTCACCTTCTTCTAGTAGAGTATCATCACTAGCAAGTACTAAGAAATGGCATACAGTGTTGTTAACTGAAACATGTACATATGTAGAAAATGCAACACCTCTTTCAATCCTTTTCTTTGTATTCTTATACAATTTCCAGTTGCCTTTTAAAAATCAAAGAAAATCCCATTATTAATATCACCAAAAACAAGTCCAGATAAAACCTTAACCCAAAAAAAAAAACTTACTCTTCGATAAATGCATCACAACTGTCATGGTCGTCTAAGCTAACATTAACCAAACAAAAATTACAAATAGATAAATACATGATACAACAAATCCACATAATAGTTACATAAAAATTTACTCAAATGGTTAGATCTGAAAAATTAGTTATATGAATATCAACACGAGAAGACCTAGATACTGACTTTTTCTTGTCTTTATCCTTGTTTGTTGTTGTTGTCTCTGCAGCCAAAAGACTCTTTCCACCATTTCTGTTATTATTGAAAATAGAATAAAATCAAAAACCAAAACCAAAAAATCAGATCAGGAAATCAAGTTAAGAAATATATAAAATTGACAAAAAAAATCATTTGCAGTTGCAGTTGATGATTCTCGATGGTGATTTCCATCGATTCTTGCCGACGATTTCTAGTGATTATCATCAACTTTGTTGAAGAATCTTCAGTTGGTTTTGATGATTCTCATCGACTCTATTCCATTCAGAACAAGTTAAAGAATTGACGTTGTTGACATTGATCTAGGTTTTCAACGTTGAATTTAGTTGAATCGATCGATTGAAAGGCGAAAGATAAATCAACTCAGAACTATATAATACAGAAAACCATACTATCCAGAGTTAGACCGAGATAAGGAAACCAAATCTGGGATTATAGAAACTAACTCCCCACGCAATCTTAACTATAATCCTTCTACAATTTTTATCTATTTACTAAACTACCCCTAGTATAATAACTTCCACGGTTTTTTTTTTTTATTTTAAGAAAAACATCTTCCTTCAAAAGCCCAATTTATTAATAAAGCTCTTGGAAATCGTTTTATAAGGCCTAAGAGCGTCCACAGGCACGCGAATTGATTAAAGATCAAAATTTTTAATCTTTACTCCGGTCCAAGAACAACCGTGTATAGTCAAGCGGTTCTCCAGCAATGGGTCTGGGGTGGGACGAAGTCTTAGCGATGCGTTTGGGAAGAAGGCGTAGTTCTAGGATTTCACTTGCTCGAGACGGTGTCGTAGCGTTACGCCTGATGTGGAGCGGAATCCTAACACAACGCATGTGTTTAGACGGTATCCTAGCACCAGGCCCAAGAGACTGGCGGTATTCCATAAGCGCGCCTGGTGGGGCGAAGTTCTAGCATCCCGTCTGAAGAAATGGTACATGTACGAAATGATTGTGTGGGCAGAATGGGATGGACGGTGTCCTAACTCACCGCCTCGTATACCCAAGCGGAGCACTAGAGTACCGCTCCATTACTTGGCTTAAGTTATTAGTTAAGTTAGTTAATTAGTTAGTTAGTAGCGCTTAGTTTAGTTAATAACACTTGATTAGTTTAGTTAAGTTATTGTTAAGCAATAGACAAAATAGAGATTGTTAGTGCACTGGTAATTAGTTAGTTAGTTAGTTAGTTAATTAGTTTATTTATTTTGCTTAGTTTAGTAAATTTGCTTAGATTAGTTAATTTGTTTAACTTAGTTAATTAGCTTAGTATACTTAATTTATTATGGTTTGCTTTGGGCAGAGCCTTAGCATTCCGCTTGGATCGAGCGGCATGCTAGCAATGCGCTCCAACTGAGCGGTGTTCCAGCAACACGCTTGTGTGTGGGCGTTACCCTAGTACACAGTTTCATCAGACGAAAACCCATCATAACGCTTGATCAGGCGAACTACTAGCTCATCGCCCGTGTTTCTGAGCGTTGTCCCAGAGTTACGTTTGGGTCTGGGCGAATTCCTGTGACGCCGCTTAGCATCAAGCGGTACACTACGAGCCCGCTCGACTATAACGACTATCCACTATAATTTCGACTACTTCTAGTCAGCTACAGTGGAAAATCCCGACTATCCACTATTAACAGTCGTTCCACTGCGCTTCGAAAACACGGACTAAAGATCATTTTTGATCTTTACTCCCCCATTTGATCGCACCACTGTGGAGGCTCTAAGAAGACTTGATAAAATCTATTTTCCATTAGTGCTTGATGAGTCTGATAAGACTCGTGAGATTTGCATAAGGTAAACTAAAATTATATGTATTTATTTTGACCTTATATCAAGTCAATGATAAGTTTGGATGAGCAGTAATAGCCAAGGCATGTCAATCAGTATTGACATGCCTTAATTAGTAAATAATGCCAGCTTGTTAGTATAATGTGAGGCAGGTACTGTGGCTCGTGAAACCAGCGCAAGGTAATAAATGGTCATAGAGGAGTAGAAGGAAACTTGTATGAGTGTTGAAGTGTTACAAGTTACAACACATATACGTGGTAAGTCACATGTGTTTGAGCGCATCTAATACAACAAGTATGAGTGACACAAAAGCGCGAACCAACACGGGCGCGCGTGATTATAAGTCATACACAAAATTTTGGCTAGACATGCAAAAGTTGACCATACTTGTCCTAGGCCTAAACGATGCATGTCCAACTGTGTAGGATAAGGTAACATGTTAAGGTGCTAGTGGCCCGTTACGTATAACAAGTTGTATGTTGTCGTAAATTATAAATCAATAGTAGAAAAACTTTGTTGCATGCGAAGTGGGATTATCAACACTTTGTTGCATGCAAAGTGAAATCAGCAAAACTTTTTTTCGTATAAAGTGGATTTTGCAACACTTTGTTGCATGCAGAGTGAAAATTGTAACACTTTGTTACGTGCAAATTGGATTTTGCAACACTTTGTTATGTGCAAACTGAAAATTGCAACACTTTATTACGTGTAAAGTGGATTTTGCAAAACTTTGTTGCGTGCAAGGTGAAATTAGAGACACTTCACTGCATGCAAGGTTGTTCAACGACAATTAGGCACATGCATATATGGTCCAAAATTACGGTTTTTGAGTATTTTATAATGTTTTGACGCGTCAAACTTGGGGAAGGCGTGCTCCTAGCTCGGCCCATACTAGAGCTTGGTCAATCAAAACTTTAACTTTGTATTTGGCGCGACTTTGTCCTGGTGTATAAACACAGATGTGATGTTTCAACCTAGTGCATTCATGCGCTATTTGTGACATGCTTTCGTAAAAGCTTACACAAGTATTATAATTAATCAATATCACTCAGGAGAGCACAAGTATTGATACAAAGGCAATTTCTAGGAATTTAGTTGTGGAATAGCACTAGAAAGACTCAGATTGGTCTACACTAGTGGGCAATCCATCTAGGAGCTTGAGATTTATTATATAAAAAATTAGAGAATATATGAGAGTATTGCAACAAGCACTAGTAATATTTTGATAATTTTATACGTAAGAAAATACTGAATTATACAATAATAATGCATGCATATATATATATATATTATGTTTTCCTATTAGTATATATATTTTTATTCTCTTGCATAATGAAAAATACACAATTCTATATTTCTACAACGCGTAAAAAAAATAATATAATTTTAGGGCTTTTGCCACTGTCAAAAATTCACCATAACAATTGGTAATGAGGACATGCGTGGTAATATATGGGCATGCTAAAAAATATCGTAGAGGCAAAGATTTTCTTAAGACTAATATTGATTTCGTGTTGGGGAATTTTAAACCTGCAGAAGATATATGCGATTTGTATGAGATGGACCAATCCCATGGTAGTCATGCTGGCACAAATAGGATTCAACATAAGCAAGCTACATGCAAAAACTCTTATGTCTCAAAATAATATGGCTATGATTTGCAAGAAAGAAACAACGACAGTCCTCACAATTTTATATAATCTAAGTTTCAACAATTCTTGACACAAATAATGGAGAACACGATCGCGGGTTTTTGTGTAGAGGAAACGCAACCAAAAGTGGTAGTGACTCTGGTGGACGAGGAAGATGAGGTAATAGAAGACAAAGTGATGGAAAAACCACTGAATTTGTTTTCCTCAAGCTTAACAAGGCCCTTGGTAGAGACTTGGATGGTGGAAGATTTGTTGACAGCGGAAATAGAGAATAAGTATCATTTTGGGAGCCATAGTTTCAAAGACTGGTAAGAGAGCAATGGAGCATACTGATGGACACCTGGAGAGCAATATTACAAATGTCAGACTTTTATGCGAGAGTTCAGTCGATAATGCGAATGATGGGGGAGGAAGCACATATGCAGGAGGAGGATCCACCAGTTTCAAGGGAACAAACAAAGGAGATAATATAATATATCAATTTGTCGTGGAAGAAGTGGCAAAAATGGCACAAGTTGTCCACAGCATGCTAAACAAGTTATTGCATGGATAGGATGTGCCTTAAAGGTCTGATACGCAGATTGCATGTTAGATACCCATGTACTAGTAAGAGGTCCAAGCGATCTCACGAGGTTCAAGATGGAGATTGTGACATGTTGGGATTCAGTTTCCCCAATAGACATGATGTTCATAAATTCAATATGGATAGGTGTATGTCCAATAAATATGGAGGAGGGAATGTAAAGACTTAAAGTTCTCAGCAGAAGAATTAGTTTTAGTTTCCAATAGAGATGGAAAATTGAAACGACTCAATTCATTTCTCATGAAAATCATGATGTGGAAATGTAGAGGGGTAGAAAAATTCTTTTTTGAAATGGTAGCTCGAGATTTGATTAAAAATTATAGACCCACGATTCTACTAATTCTTGAAACTAGATTGAGTGGGATGAGAGCTGGCCAAGTTTGACAAAGACTAGGGTATTATAGTTCTATAATTGTTGATTATTTAGGCTTATATGGCGGCTTATGGATGTTGTGCAACAAAGATGGTGTTGAAATTCAGACCCTTTGATTTCCAGGTGGGTTATACACAATGTGGTAAATGTTCCTAAAGTTAAGCCTTGAGTTTTGTACTCATTTTATGTTATTATGAATCTTGGGCTTTGTTGTTAAATTTGGTAGAGCTAGAAAATATGGTTGTTATTGATTGGCTAGTAGGGATTATGGGAGATTTTAATATGTTGGCAAAAATTTCTAATAAGAAATAAGGTTTTATTCCCACATATCATTAGATCATTGAACTTAATTATCTGAAGAATGATTGCAACCTTGTGCATAAGGAGGCCAGAGGACCAAAGTTTACGTGGACCAACAAACAAATTAATGGGAGAAACATTCAAGAAAAACTGGAGAAACTCTTTGTTAATGATCTTTTGAGCTTCATCTTTCCAAATTGTCAGGTATTTCACTTATATTTCTTTAATTATGATCATCATGCGTTATTAATTGATACTAGCCCAAAAGTTAAGTTTCATCCTAGGCCTTTTAGACTGGAAGCTATTTGGTTACATGATATCATATTTCGAAAACTAATTGAGAAAATTTGGGCTAAGAGGAGGTCCTGTGATAATGCTCATTTGTTTTTACTTCAAAAATTCAAAATTCTTTTGATTGAAGCTAAAATATGTGGAATAAGGATGTGTTTTGGTGCATTCACAAAAATGTGGATTTATCTAGAAGTAAACTTGGTGGTGCAACAGATATTTTGCTCTTAATCATTCCCTTGAAAACAAAGCTTATGAAGCTCATTGCTTAGCAGATTATATTGATAAATTAAAGTTTAAAGAGCTTTTCTATTCTCAAAAATCTTGTGTCCAACGGTTAAAGAATGAGAATATGCATACCAAATTCTTCTACATCTCTACTATTATTCGTAGAAATATAAATAGAATTCATAGTCTCAAGGTTGACTTGGGGATTGGATCGATATTGATGATGGTGTAGAGTTACTTATTAATGATTATTTCAAACAACTTTATATTTCTAGTATTCCTTCAATTTTGATGGTTTTGAGAGACTTAATCCCTAGTGTCATTAATCAGGATGACAACAAGCTCCTCACTAAATCTATAACTGAAGAAGAAGTGGTAAAGGTTTATTTGCCAAAAGAGTCTGCCTAAGGCACCTGGTTCAGATGGACTCCAAGGTATCTTTAATAAAGAATACCGGATATTATATGGCAGTCTGTTATGAAAGTTGTGAATGATTTCTTTACATTTGGTATTATTTATCTTGATTTGATTAAAACTTTCATCACTCTGATTCTTAAAATATCTAGTCCCTCTCTATTAAAAATGTCCATCTCATTAATTTGTGTAAATCCCATTAATCTGTGTAACTATTGCTATAAAATCATTTCTAAGATTTTTGTTAATCGTTAAAAAAATGTTCTTCCCAAATTCATTTCTTCGAACCACAATGCTTTTGTGGAAAATAGATCTATTTTTTGATCCTATTTTGCTGACAAATTAAAGTTTTCATTCTTTCCGTTATAAAAATGGGTCTAAGGCGTGGATGACTCTGAAAATAGATTTTGAAAAAGCCTATGATAGGTTAGAGTGGGATTTAATTTTGAAAACTTTCCAAGCCTTGGGTTTAATTTTACCTGGATTAAACTTTGTATCTCATCTTTTTTCCCCAAGTTCTTCTAAATGGTAGTCCTTGGGAATAGTTTCTCCCTTGTAGGGGAATTAGTCAAGGGGGGTCTCTTTCCTCTTACATTTTTATCACTTGTTTAGAGGTTCTGGGAATATTGATTAATTAATAAAGGAATTAAAAATAAAAATATCAAAGGTTTTAAGATTTTTGAGGGATCTCCCATGATTAATTATAGATTTTATGATGATGACATCTTGATCTTTTTAGAAGCAAGTTTGCATAATGTTGTTTGTTAGGAAAACGAATTAAGAGGATAATTTAGGAAAAATAGGGTGAACAAGTGATAATTCGTCTAATCCTTAAGCATTTGTATTGTTGAAGTACTTTTTTTAGATTCGAGAGATCAATTTGTACAATCCTAGCCAAGAATATTTACGTGAGGCCACACATGAGAATATATGTGTGTGAGTAAAAAATATATGAGTTTGGACAATTTGAACTTGGTAGCTAAGGAGGATAAGCTTATTTAGGTGTTAAGGAGGACAAGCTTAACTAGGAAAGATAGGCAAGCCTGCTTAGGGTTAAGACATACATGCCTGTTTAAGGTTGGACGGACAAGTTTGGACGGAAAAGCTTGCTACTAGGTTGGACGGACAAGCACTGCCAAACTAGATAAGACGGACAAGCATTGATAGTCTAAGATGGACAAGTATTGCTAGCCTAAGTAAGACGGACAAGCTTAATAATTTAAGCTAAGAAGGACAAAGTAAGGGGTTAATGCTAAGACGCACATGAACTGTGGTCATAAGCTAAGGCTCACACGAACTGTGTCTATAGGCTACTAAGGCGCACACGAACTGTGGCCATAGGCTAAGACCCACACGAACTATGGTCGTAGGCTACTAAGACGCACACGAACTGTGGTCGTAGGCTACTAAGACGCACACGAACTGTGGCCACTACTAAGGTACACACCAACTGTGACCATATCCTTTGGAACACTTGTAAGCGTTGTAAATATAGTTTTGAGCCGTTTCTATTGGCAATTAGGGTTGGAAAATATTTCATTGATCGTTTGAAACGCTTATAAGTTTGCAAACTTATTTTTAATGTTTCCAAATCCCTAAATTGAGTTATTTTCATGCTCTTCACATTAGTTGTCTCTCCATGCAAGAACAAATGTGACTAAGGCTGGGTTTAGCTAGTAGAAGCTATGAAATTGTGTCTGACACAATTTTTGACTTGGTATCTAGCACATGTGTGGTACTTTAGGCAAGTAGATTCGTATATAACCTTTATATAAAAACTATATAGGTATTTTAGTGAGTCAATATTGTTCAATTGAGTATGAGTATTGACATAAAATAATTTTTTAGGAATCCAGTTACAGAATATAACACCAAATGGTACTCAAATTGCTTTATACTAGTAGGCAATCCATCTAGGAGCTTGATATTTCATGTAAAATCACAGAATATCTGGGAAAGTCGTAGTAAGCACCAGTGCCATTCTGATGATTTCGTACACTAATGAATGTTGATTCATCCAGTAATTTTGATTGTATATATCATTATGTAGTTGGCCATACATATAGAAAGGACATGGATAAACACCCGCCCTAAAATTCTTTGCAGACTTTTGAGGTTTAATATTTCTCAGACTCAGGTCTTGAGAGATAGTTTTACTATTTTACCCTTGACAAAAACCTGCCATATATAAATGTGAAGGGAATTCAAAGCATTTTAGAAAGATTCTCTGATGGTCGGGATAAATTATTAGTTTTTCTAAATCTGTAGTGGTGTTTTCTAAAAACATGCCCAGGAGATTAAGTAGAGCTACAGGGAGAGGCTTAAAAATGAAAGTTAGTGATAAACCTGGAACTTATCTGGGCACTAATATTCAATAAGCCAGAATAAATGAAGATGACTTCACGGGGACTCTGATTAAATAACCAACAAATTATCTTGATGAAATGCTTTAAAAATTGTTAGGAGAGATGTTCTCATTAAATCGATTTTAGACCCTTCTTTAAATCATTTGGTGAGTATTTTAAAAATTCCTAGAATCTCATCCAGGTCGAACATATTATCACTAGTTAATTTAATGATAAAATTAAATTTATTCCTATTTATTTGTATGAAATGTTGTTGATAAACATGTTTTGCCTCACACAAAGGATGGAGGTGTTTTAGTTGAATATAGTTATAATAATTTGATCAGGTTAAATACCAATGAAAGTCTAGCTAGTAACAAATGGATTTCGTTATGGAAAATCCAAGCCCCTCCTATATACAACATTTTTTGTGGCTTATGGCACATAGTAGATGATAGACACATTTTGTGTCTGATTTGTCTCAACTCTATTTATTGTTAGTGCTCATTTCTGTATTAATAATGTTATTTTATTATATTTGTAGGTACTTTCGAAGAATAAACATTTGTGAAAAAATTGGTTCAAAAAGTGTTAAAGGCACCCCCAAGAAAATTGATAAAGGCATCCACATTCTCAAATTCAAATATGAATTTTGGCGGGAAGATTTAACCTCAAACCAGCGTGATTTGTTACATGAAATTTTGGCTTTTTTTTCGATTGTTAAGGCAAAAATATTTTTGAACCTTATAAATAGAAAGTTCAACACAAGGAAACACATTAAACTCAACAGGATCTCGGGTTGGTTGCGGAATAATATTTATCGCGAAGGTTTTCATATAAATGAAATATTCGATATGATCTCAGGGTATGATTTGGAAAAATTATTGAGAAGATTTAATTCTCGTGATCTATGATGATGTAAATAACTGGTTGAGAAGCAAGAAAATATATCGAGATTTTATTTAAGAGGAAAAATGTCCGAGCGAAGGAAAATTATTTCCGTCGAGATATATGAGCATTAAAGAGAAAATTTGGGGCGAGATTTGGGATGGTATTGAGGTTACAATATAAATAGGTGTCAAATGAAGAAGTTTGGGAGGCTGTCTTGGCCAGAAACCAAGAGAAGAAAAATATCAGAAAAAGCTTTTGATTACAGGTAAAGAGGAAGAAGATGAAGAAATCATTGCAAAAGGTTGAAGAAACTTTTCTAAAGCTTTTAATCTTGTTGTGTTACATTTTCTTTAGCAACAAGGAAGACAGTGTCTGCAACGCTTATAAACGTTGTAGTTGCTCTATTTTATTCTTTTTGTTTCTTTTCTTCTTCTTAAACACTTTTGAGCTATATACCTATCTTTTGAGAGTGTTTTGGACATGCTGAGCTAAATCCTATCACTGGGATAGCGGAGGAAACAATATTTCACAATCAAGTGGTAACTATAATTAATTTCAATTGAAATTATAATTTTCATTAATTGGTTGTCATTTAATTAGATGGATCATGCTTAGGTTAAGTGTTCAGGTGGTCCATGCTTAGGATCAATCAATATTTTAGAAATCTACCTATGGCATAGAAACAAAGTTAATAATATGAGATAAATTTTTTAGGAATTATTATATGCATCACTTGATTATGATTATGGTGGAGTCTTATGTCTAAAATCAGTCCGAGTGAACGATAACCCTTCTTATTAAAATTTGCTAGTTTTATAAATATTTACAATATTTTTCTATTACCTTTTTTTTTGTAAATATTTGCTAGTTTTAGTATTAAAATTTAAGTCTAAAATCAGTTTTAATAAGTCCGAGTGAACGATAACCTTTCTTACCACTTTACAACACATATAAGTTGAGTCCTTGTCAGAGGCCATCTTAAGCATAGAGGTCTTGACATTGATGACATATGCCCATTATGTTCCAAGTTTACATAAGCCATTTATCATTTATTCTTAAACTATAAGGAAGTGATCCATATCTGGCATACTATTAGTTCTAATTATGGTCTTTCTGTTAAAGGAAACACCTTGTATCTTGATTGGATTTTGAGTGATATTGCTGCTAATAATAAGTAGGATGAAGTCCAGTGGAAAATGCTTGTTCCATTTATTCTTTGGAACATTTGGCTTGCTAGAAATAATGTAGTGTTTTCATGTATTAAGTTTGATTAGATGAGCCATATTCACATGCGTTTATTGCTGCTAAGGAATTTTCAAGGGCTATTAATTGAGATGATTCTAATTGTAATTCCAGGAATGTTGTTTATATTAATTGGTCCCGCCCTCCACTTGATAATTTTATTAAGCACAATGTAGATAGAGCTGCCAATGATAATAGGGATGCAGGTTGTGCTGAAGTATATAAGAGCAGTGATGGGCGCTTTGTAACAACTTTTGCTAAACATCTTCACAAAAATTCTAATAATATGGCAGAGTTGTGCGCTGTCAGAGATGGTTTGAAAAGTGATGTTCAAATGGGTTCTAAGAGCATCGTAATGGAAAGTGATCTCCAACTGTTTATAAATTTTTGTAAAGGAAAAATACAAGGAAATTAGTTTTTTGACATCTTAATGAAGGACATAAGAAGATTGTCTGATTTATTTGATAACATCATCTTTCAACATCAGTTTATAGAAAGCAACTCAACAACATATATTTTGAGAAAAAAAACTGCTAATGAAGGTATTACAATGTTTAGAATGGGATCTCTCTCGACTTTTTGTGTAGTTTTTTATACGATGATAATACGGGGGTGAACCTCTAGTCTTTCTTCGAATGCATATATTTATCAAAAAGAAAAAAAAAAGATATACCAGAAAAGAAAATTTTATTTTAGTTTGTAAGTGATAAGAAGTTATTTGCAATTTAGTTTTGTGAGTATAACAGGTGTCCACCTCATATAATTTATTTACATGATCCAAGGGTTAAAAACCTGTTAGCTTATAAAGCTAACCCACACTACCGCACGGGATAACTTGGTCTATATAGAATTTCTCGGTTTCAAATCCCAATCACAAATTCCCTGCCCAGGGACTGATTGCAACCAGGGACGGAGTCAAGACTCGGATGATTTGTACCTGAAGTAAAGCAAAGAACCTCGTATCTTCAAGATCTCACAATCATTCAAGACATGAAGAAAGAAAGAGTATTTTAGTGTAAGGATCAAGTAAAGTAGAATTACAGACTAGCAGCTGTTGATCGATCCATCCATGAATATATCCGCCGGGCCCGGCTCATTTTAGTGCAATCTGACGCACAGAGCAGACAGTAGACCCTACCATCTGTACAATAGTCCTAAAACTCTTCCCTAAATATACACTCGTAAAAGTAAGCATTACCATGCAAGAAAGAGACGGAATTTGAGAGGTATCAAAAAAACCAGAAGACGGTTTCTGGTTTCCGACAGCTTTCTCATTTTGTCTCTGTATATCACTTTTCCTCGGTCTGAAACTCTTAAAAATGATCCTTCTTCTAATTTTCTAGATCTAAATAGAGAAACAGAGAAATGTTTATCTGAATTCTGCGAGTAGAAGAAGCATTTTAGGGTTTTAGAAGAAGGATACAAATATTTGATAATTGAAGATGGAATCAATTCTTGCTAGGGCATTGGAGTATACACTCAAATTCTGGTTAAAATCTTTTTCAAGAGATCAGTTTAAGTTACAAGGTCGAACCGTTCAGCTCTCCAATTTAGGTAAGAATTTGGGTAAATTGTTGCTAATTTCTGGAAGTAGGGATGATTGATGGAAAATGTTGTTAACTTTGTGGAATTTGATGTTTGGTATATGATAGATATAAATGGAGAAGCATTACATGCTAGTGCTGGATTACCACCAGCACTAACTGTTACAACTGCTAAAGTTGGAAAGCTAGAAATTAAGGTTAGATCTGACACTTGCTGGGTTCGATTAATTAATTTGGACTGAAATTTTAGTTTTTTGTTTTGCTCATTTGTTTGTGTTTTTTTTTCTTTAATTGTAGCTTCCATCTGTAAGTAATGTTCAGTATGAACCAATTGTTGTTCAAATAGATAGACTTGATTTGGTTCTTGAGGAAAATTCCAGTTCTGATGCTTCAGCTAGGAGTTCTACTAGGTAACTAATAGTGTTTTCTTTTAGTTGGGTTTTGATTACGCAGTTCAGATTTCATTAATGACATTTTATTTGTCTTATACTACTATGATGTAACAGTGCACCGTCTTCTACTAGTTCGTCGAAGGGCAGTGGTTATGGATTTGCTGATAAGGTACGATTATTTATTATTCATGTGGAGATTGTAGGATCATATATTTGCTGCATTACTTTTGTGTTTGTGTTTGTATCGGGAGAAGAATGTAAAACTTTAGTTTCTGTACAATGTCAGATTGCAGATGGAATGACTTTGGAAGTGGGAATTGTCAATCTTCTGATAGAAACCCGTGGTGGTGCTCAAAAACAAGGGGGTGCTGCATGGGCTTCACCTCTAGCTTCAATCACAATTCGAAACCTTATGTTGTATACCACTAACGAAAATTGGGAGGTGCTCAAATTACTTTCATGTTTACTACCATCCATTGCCAATTTCATTACCATGCTCAGAGAAATCGCGGTTTAACTTGATTTTCATCGTTTTTAAGGTTGTGAATCTTAAAGAAGCAAGAGACTTTTCCAACAATAAGAAGTGCATATATGTATTCAAGGTATTTATTTCACCTTGCGGTTTGTACTGCATGTCCTAATTTGGCTTGATGATTTGATTATGCTACTTAAACTGTAAATTAGATTATGGTGACGTACACAGTTGCGGTGTGCATTTTTGCTTTAGTATGTCATATTTCCATCTCTAATGATGCTACTCCCGTCTATCACCAGAAACTGGAATGGGCATCATTATCGATTGACCTCCTACCTCATCCTGATATGTTCACTGATGCTAATTTGACGTGCTCTAGCAATGGAGGGAATAAACGTGAAGATGATGGTGCAAAACGAGTTTTCTTTGGAGGCGAAAGGTTTTTGGAAGGAATATCAGGGCAGGCTTATGTAAGCAAAATATGTCATTTCAAATGATTTTTTGAGAACTTGGTTACATTTGCTTCTAGAGTATGTTGTGGGATTGCATAATTATGTACCATTCTCAAGTCGTTCTAATTTCATGATTGTGACCAGATTACAGTGCAAAGGACAGAACTAAACAGTCCATTAGGGCTTGAGGTCCAATTGCATTTCCCGGAAGCTGTTTGTCCTGCTTTAAGTGAACCAGGTTAGCTAAAGATTGGTTAGTTTATTTTTCATGTTATGTAGTACCTCTGTGCTTTCAAGCTTGTTGAGTAAAAACATGCCACTATCTGAGCAGGTCTGCGTGCTGTTTTGCGTTTCATGACTGGATTATACGTGTGCATTAATAGGGATGTAGATCCTAATGCTCAACAGGTTTATATTTTCTTACAAGTCACTTTTTAACACAATTGTAAAGAGATGGATCATATTTATGCTGTAGAAAAGTAATTTCTTTATTGCTTATGGTTGTATGGAATACTTGGTAACAGGTTACAGAAGCAGCTGGACGTTCTCTCGTGTCCATTGTTGTAGACCATATATTTCTCTGCATTAAGGATGCTGGTTAGTTATCATTGCTTGACACTGTTATTATCATTCTTTAAAAATTACTCACTGCCAAGAATTAACCGCATTTGTATAAAACTATTTCTTGAACTGTTTATGCTGTCCTATCAGTCTTATCCTAGGCACTTGTTGAAATGACTTCCCATTTTAATTGAATTTATCTGCAGATTTCCAGCTTGAGCTTTTGATGCAGTCGTTATTCTTTTCCCGGGTACTGATCCAATACCTTGAATGTACTTAATATTCCTAGCAGTCACATTAGATAAAAGGCCTCTTACTTATGTTATGTGTGTATCTTCTGCAATACTCCAAACATTGTAGGAGAAAACTGAATTTTCTATTAGGGGACTTTTTTGGTACTTGGTATTAAAATCAAAGCTCATTTTTGTAATAATCACTAAAAAGGAATTCCACACCCTTGTAATCTCCCTCACTTGTAATTAATTTTCCTCCTATTTTTGGTGCAGGCTTGTGTATCTGATGGAGGAAATACTAAAAATTTGTCCAAAATTACTGTAGCTGGACTATTTCTGAGGTACCAGTCAGATTTGCTACTTATTTGCTAGTCACTCGAGACTCTTACAATTGCTGTCCATTGATAAAATAATCTCCCTTGCTATAATGTTTCTAGAATCGATCTTTTCTACTAGCCAATCAGTAAACCTCAGAAGTATTAGTACCAGCAGAGCCACTTTCCTTTTCCTGTAATTACTGGTTCATATAACTGCAGATCAACTTATAAGCTGCTGCCTGGAATGTAGGGACACATTTTCGCATCCTCCATGCACCTTAATACAGCCATCAATGCAAGCAGTTACTGATGATTCACTACATGTTCCTGATTTCGGTATCATTTAACTTGAATATTGTTTACCTTTCAACACCATGCTCTAGCTAGCTGTCGTATACATTCCACTTAAAAGTAAAAACTTTCACTTGTCTACTGGAGCAGGAAAGAATTTTTGCCCGCCAATCTATCCCTTAGGCGACATGCGGTGGCAAGTAAACGAGGGTGTTCCAGTAATATGCCTCCATTCTCTACAGATGAAGCCCTCACCAGACCCTCCATCTTTTGCCTCACAGACAGTCATTGATTGTCAGCCTCTTATGGTATGTTTCGGAACAGGATCATCAAGGATTTTTGTGCGAGTTCTCAAGTACCTTACCATTTGAGTTTTCTTTGTTTTCTTTTCTTTATATCATAGATTCATCTTCAAGAAGAATCTTGTTTGAGGATCGCCTCCTTCCTAGCCGATGGAATTGTGGTTAATCCTGGGGATGTTTTACCAGATTTTTCTGTTAACTCCCTTGTATTCAGTCTCAAAGAGATAGATCTAACTGTTCCTCTGGATGTTGGGAAGTTGGATAACGATGATGCATTGGGAAACAATACTTTCCGGAGCTCCTTTGCTGGAGCAAGGCTTCATGTTAAAGATCTGTTCTTCTCAGAGTCGCCTGAACTAAAACTTAGGTTATTGAACCTGGACAAGGATCCTGCTTGCTTCTGTCTCTGGGAGGATCAACCTGTGGATGCCAGCCAGCTTAAGTGGACAGCCCGAGCTTCTCAACTTAGTTTGTCTCTTGAAACTGGTACAGAAAATCAAATTTTTTCTGATTCATCGACGGGCTTATGGAAATGTGTTGAACTCCTTGAAGTCTGTGTCGAGGCAGCCATGGTAACTGCAGATGGTAGCCCTCTAGTAACTGTCCCCCCTCCAGGAGGTATAGTCAGGATAGGTGTTTCCTGCCTACAGTATCTATCCAACACATCTGTGGAGCAACTGTTTTTTGTTCTTGACCTTTATAGCTATTTTGGTAGAGTGGCTGAAAAGATATCAAAAATTGGAAAAGGTAACCGAGATAATGAAAGTATAAAGAAGAGCCTTGGAGGAAAGCTTATTGAGAAGTTTCCTAGTGACACAGCAGTTATATTGGCAATGCAAGACCTCCAGCTTAGATTTCTAGAGTCTTCTTCCTCCATTAATATTGAAGGGATGCTTTTAGTTCTGTTCAATGGAGAAGATCTGTTTATCAAAGTTTGTCACAGAACCCTAGGTGGTGCCATCGCAGTGTCATCTAACATACGTTGGGAGAGTATTCAGGTGGACTGTGTAGATGGAGATGGAAACCTGGTTCACAAGAACGGCATAGTTGGGATTCCTAGTGAGGATGGTTTGCTGGTGACTGGAAATGGATACCCACACATGAGAACTGTCTTTTGGATTGATAACACTGGCAGGAATTTTCCTACTGGAATCGCATCACCTGTTCCATTTTTGGACATCAGCATGGTACAGGTTATCCCGTACAATGCACAAGATACTGAATGCCATAGTTTGAGTATGTCGGTCAAGGTCGGAGGAGTACGCCTGGGAGGTGGGATGAATTATACAGAAGCTCTTTTGCATAGGTTTGGTATTCTTGGGCCTGATGGTGGTCCTAGTGAAGGGCTATCAAAAGGGTTAAAGTATCTGTCTAATGGTCCACTATCAAAGCTCTTGAGAGCATCACCCACTATTGAGGATGACGAACAAGAGAGTAAGAGAACACTGAGCTTTTCACCTTCTTATTTTAGTTGGGTCTGTAATGGTTTGTTGCTTCCAATCCACTTAAACACGTGTTTCTTGACTGTGGGGTTATTCATGTCCCGCATTTTATATATTACCCACTCAATCGATTGGTTATTTGGCCTTTTTCTATTCAGTGTGTTTCTTATGCCGTTTGTCGTTGGGTTTAGGTGGAAGTTCTGAAGACGAGGAAGTTGGTCAAAGCCTGGAGTTGGGAATGCCAGATGATATAGATGTATCCATCGAACTGAAAAATTGGTTATTTGCTCTTGAGGGTGCTCAGGAGAGAGCAGAAAGGTGGTGGTTCCATGATGAGGATATCGACAGAGAAGACAGATGCTGGCACACGATGTTTCAGAGTTTGCTTGTGAAGGCAAAAAGTCCCAAGAATATCGAGAATGGCTCCATAATATCACCTATATCACAGAAATATCCTGTTGAATTGGTTACGGTGAGCACTGTTTTGGTTTTCTTGATCTACAATTTGTTATATAAGGTATTTTTTTTCTAACTCCAACAAAAAGCAAAAAGAGTATTAATGTCCTAAACACTTAATTAATTCAATCTTTCACCTTTTTTCTTGACCTGTTTTTCATTTTTTTTTCTTCTTATGTCTAACATCTTATATGGTGTGGAGTTCTTCTAGGTTGGTGTCGAGGGGTTGCAGGCCATAAAACCCCAAACCAGGAAAGAGATCACTGCAGATGGTATCTCTTCAAGAGGAAATAAAGGCACCGGGAATTGTGGAGGGGTAAATTTTGAAATTCGCATGGTGAACTCAGAGAACAATGAAAGCACTGAAATGCCGACATGGGGGTTGGAAAATGTGAAATTTTCTATTAAACAACCGGTATGAGAACTAAACTATTAAAAATATACGTGATGGACCTTTCTGTTGTGAAGAGTGGCTTTTTAATGAGTTCTTTTATAGATTGAGGCAGTTGCAACTAAGGAGGAACTGGAATACCTTGTTGGTTTGTGCAAGTCTGAGGTAGATTCAATGGGTCGAATTGCTGCGGGAATATTGCGACTACTTAAGCTGGACGGATCCATTGGTCAAGCAACAATAGACCAGCTCTCCAACCTTGGTATTCATTTTTCTTTTATCATGATCATAGCTTCATTTTGTTTTGAAAAACTCTGGAGGAATGATAAAATCAGGTAAATCAGACACAAAGTCAGTGTTTGATGGTGAGGTTATTTTTGCTTTAGTGAAAGTAAAAAGAAAGAAGGGAAAGAAGCCTGGGCTCATGTTATTGTTTTCCCCTCTTTCATTTGATACACGTCCTGTGCCTTCTTCAATTTACTTCCGAGGATTAATATGAATTTCACTTGCAGGAAGTGATGGTTTGGAGAAGATTTTCAGCCCAGAAAAGCTAAGCAGGCGTAGTAGTACTTGTAGTATGGGGTTTACACCAATTACACCAACTTCAAACATCAGTGAAAGCCAACATCCGAGCCTGGAATCTACAGTGGCCTCACTTGAGTCAGCCGTTTCAGACTCTCAGTCGAAGTGCTTGGGACTCATGTCTGAGCTTGATAATCCCGACTTCTCTATCAAACAGCAACATCTTACCGAGATAAGACAGCTGCAACAGAAGCTTGAGAGTATGCAACTTATGCTGTCACGATTACGGACTCAAATTTAAAATTTCCATGCCATCATCCTCCCTCCAGCTGTGTATGTAGTTGGTTGTAAGGTTTGTTATTTTCACCCATTCTTTTCTGTAAATATATATACAAAATACAAATACAGGTGAGAAGAGTATGTAAGAAACAGGCAGAAATAAGAAGTGATTTTGTTCCCTTGGAAAACAATTGTTACTTCGGAGTTGCATATTTTTGTAGTAGTAGTCGGTTCCTTGTTGTGTCTGTAATAACTTACTGCTGATCCTACAATGAAGGTTTCAGTACAAGGACTTTGAACGTTCACATATGTTTAACATGAACGATGTCAATGCTGAACGACTAGAATCAAGAATAAGCATTTAATTTTTCTTCTTTAGACACCTAGATCTTTGGACTGTAAAAATCGAAATAGCTGGTGTATATGCTGTGCTGCAACTACGTCGTGCTAAGACCATGACCTAAAATGATATATTTAACAGAAGAAAGCGGTTTCGAGTTTGGGTTGGATAGCTATAATTGGACACTGGGTTGTGGTCCTATTGAAGAAGGTGGTTTGGGTTTGAGAAGATTAGAGGTGGTAAGTAAAGCTTTACTAATGAAGCTTTGTTGGAAGATTATAAATGCTGAACAAGGTTGGGCTAAACTCGTGTGCGCTAAATTTACCGATAGAAAAGGGTTGTTAATGATGTGACATGACTGAAGATATAAGATGGATGGAAGGTACTGGTGAGAGGATATCAGTATGCAGAGAAGTAACTTATTTACTGGTAAGGTTAGTGAGCTGATAGTAGACGGGGGGAGTGGCAATTTAATACTGCATTTTAGAATCTGCTACTTTATTGGGTAAGTCGGCTACCAAAACCAACTAATGAAGAGGACATGAGACTTTGGACTGGTAATTGTAAGGAAACATTTATTACAGATGATGCAGTCCAAAGCTGAGAAGTAAAATTACCTGTGGGATTGACAAAATGGTGTAGGCAGCACGACGATATACACGTGCGAGGAACACCAGTTTTGTATACGAGCCAACTTTGCAAGATCTGCACAGTTGTCATGGTCATTCAAAGGGTAACAATCTGCTCGAGTATCTAGCCATTGTATCATTTGCCAGGAAAGGCACTATCTCGATCTTCTTGAACCTCCACAATGATAAAAATTTCACACCAGATGGAATTGGAACAGTCAAAATGATGAAAGTTTCACACCAAAATATCATGTGGCAGGAAGGCATTCTTAAAGAGGGAATACTCGAGCATTACATTTACAGCGGACTTGATGGGTTCCCTGCCAATTTAATATGGCATGACACTCCAGCACCGCTAGGCCTCTAATGGCAATGTGGTGTGGAACTCACCAACATAAAAAAAAAAAGGAGAAAAGTAACGTGACAGTAGATTGGTCGACAACAGACATAAACGGAGTAATTGTTATGATGGACTTGAAGAAAGTTAAGCTCTTAGGTTGCACTTGGACTTCCAGGTAGCTCCGGTGTGTTTGATTTTAAAGTTGAATGACTTGAATCAAGAATAAGCATCCAAAATCACGTGTCTGGAGTCTGGACATCAAAATATTCAGACTATCGCGAAATAACAGATGTATTTGCTTGCTTACTAAGCAGCGCCCACTAGGTTGCACAGAAGTTCCCTCGGTGGAGATGGATAATAATAACATGATATTGAGACCCTTAAGTAAAATGATATTGAGCAAAAGAAAGTGTTTTGGATTTCGATTGGATACAGCAAGTTAAACAACAGGAGAACACAAAGTAGCTTAAATTTACATGTACCCTGTCTATAAATATATTCGAATAAGACGAGATAAAACAACTAACACGAGGATGCAAAACCTACAAATCCCAGACTTCCCAGGAGTCTGATTTCATATCCATTGATATCTCTCTTGCCCTGCGTGTCCATGGAATTTCAGGAATTGTCAGTAGCTTTAGGCATCTACTGCTGTTCTTGTTGCTGATTTGCATCCCATCGCCATATTGTTCCATCCTCACAGCAGCCAAGAATGATGCTGCCACAAATTGTTCATTTTCATTGAGGTCACCTTAAGAAATAAAGACTATTTACAAACGAATTCACAATTTGAGAATTACCTTCCATCGTATGATGTAGCGGTTTGCCTAATTGTAACCTTGCTTTGAGGATGAGATAACCTGAAACAGCGAAAAAAGTTTCATAAGAGAGGTGAAATAAAATGAAAACAATGTCCTAGGTAGCACATCCGAGTTCGTTATTTCAGTTGTCATGACCCACTTTACATCCCACATAGAGTGAGCATTGAATTTAATTAAAAGTGAGCACTGAATCTATCGGGTGCCATTGTTCAGCTAAGATATAATTTGTTTAACATATCAAAGCATGGACACTGGTGAAGGAATTCAAGCAAAACCTGGCTATGAGAACAGGTGGGCTAGATTGGAGCTCCCAAACGAAGATTTTCCCTTCCCTATTTCCTGATAAACCAAAATATGAGTGTTTTAGAAGATTGGCCATATGAAGTTTGATCAAATAGGAATGATGTAGATCTTTTACTTTCATCTGCCTGCATTAGCAGTTTCCTTACCTATTGCAATTGTATTGTAATGAAAGTCACAAGAAAACTTGATAAACCATATATCACACTCTGGAGCAGGATACTTTTGAAGAATGTCAACTGTACCCTGGAAATTGAAACCAATATCGACAAATTGTAAAGGACTGTCAATAGCTAAAAATAGGCATTTAGGCTTAAAAAATTCCGGATATTACTTCCGTGATGTATCTTTCGGAAAAATACACTTTCTTAAAAGCATGAATAAGCTAAACTGAACAAAAGGGAATATTTTGAGTTCATATACCAACCTCTCCAGGGCATTGCTCCTTCAATTTTGGCTCCCACAAGACAATTTCATTGTCAACACTCTGTGTTGTCACACAAAATAATTCAGTGAGAATTAATCATAGTGCTAGAATTAATATACCAAATCCCACTTACACCACTCAGAGAAAGCTGTAAGTTCAGGTTAGATGACCGACTTAGGTGATATAAAGCATGGAAAAGACATTTATTCTACATAACAGGAAATTTTAGTAACTCCTTACCTCCAATTCTAATGATAACCTTTATGTCTTACTACCATATTGAAAAGAACAAGATTAAAATAAAATATACATATATTCTTCATATGACCCAAGGCCACTGAAAAGTACATCCAATAAGAACTTTGCAGTTAGTAGATCATGGACATTGGCCAAGTAACAATACCTTCGATAAGACAAAGTCACCAAGCCACCTAGTGCAGTCAACATAGTTGGTATGGATTGAAGCCATAAATACCTGGAAAAGAAAAAGTCATCAGAGTGGAAACAAGAGTAATACATAACTCAAAGATGAACGAAATAGTGGCTTCTACTTACTGGGAATTGCACATACTTTGTGGGAAACTTTGATGGAAGGTCTGTCCATGTAAATGACTTCTCAACATATGTCCAGAATTCTGTAAGAGTTGCAAATGTCAAAACTAGGATGCTAACAACATTACAGTTCAGTATGTCATGTAGTAGCCATAATTCCTATGTTCAACTTCGCAATATGTCAAGAGCACAACTTGGAAAGCTTACATAATTGTTTAACAAGTAAGATTAAGAAAAAAAACCTGGCCATCCAAGATTAGACTAATACCTTTCATCGACCATATCTTAACGGTGTTATCCATGCCACAACTTGCAATGCGGTATATGTCCGAAGGATGGAAATCCTACAGAAGACCAGTTCCAGTAATGTAATCAGCACCTAACTATGTCTACCTCCACTACATCTCATTAAACAAACCCTAACTTATTTAAAAAAATAAAGGAAAGGAAAAGAAAGGAAAAGAAAGAAAGAAAAAAAGGTTGCACGCTTCAATTACCACACTCAAAACTTCGTTACGATGGCCACCAGCTCCAGCGAAAATCAAAATGCAAATCCCAGTATGTACATTCCAAAGCCGGACAGATTCATCCTGTTTGATTGATCAACCAAGTAACCATAAATGCTAACCAAATAACAGAATAACAATAGTTTCTCACAGTTGGAAAAGATGGGCTTTCTTTACTTTACTAGCAGACACCACAAGTGAAGGTTTCAGTGCTTGCGTCCTGATCTCGTTTATGGAGTCTCCATGACCAACAAAACTCTGCAGATACACCACACTAGTATAAATTCCTCTCACCAATTCTCCGTAACCAGACTTTCTAGTATCAGAACGAACAAACTTAAATACAGAAAAGACATGCTAGCTCCACATTTATTTGACTATGAATCTAGATACAATTTTATTGAGTTCACAGATAGCAAAAGATAAAATAAAGTGGTGTTGAGCTACCTTATGTATTTTTTCACTGCCAGCATCAATAACACGTATAATACCATTGAGTCCACCAGCAACTAACAATGGATTCCCATCAATATTACATGCCCAACTCAAAGTATAGAATGACTCTTCCTTCTGAACTACACAATACATGACCAACCCAAACATTCATCAGAAGTTTAAACTACAGGCTAAACCCTCATTCAAAAAAAAAAAAAACATCTTTACTTACATCTTCATCAACATAAGACTGTAAAACAGCAATAACTCCTCCTTCAAGGCACTGGTAAACATTTATCTGGAAAAAGCTAACAATCAAAATTTCAGGGGACTAAAACCCTAAATTGGATGCATTGACCAAAGTTGTGATTATGAGGATTACTGACCCGATTCTGACCAACGGTACCAAATACATTGAAGTAACGAGAATCAACAAAGTTAAAGACGACTGCATAGATTGGACGTTTCCCCTCTTGAAGTCTATTGGTAACTCTGTAATCTCTCTTTTTGGACGAAGTTAGGGTTAACGAACCCACTGCTGGTTCACAACCTAAAGTTGTTGGTGGTGGTATTGGTATCTTCGCCATTAGAGTTGCCCTAATGCTACAACGGTCGACAATTTTTAGCTGCAAATTCTCAGGTAAATAAGTAGGATTTGGAGTGGAGAAGGTTTTTTGCTTTATTTTTCTTAAAGTTTAAATTTCGGAAGCCTTAACCCGATGCGACCAGATTTTTAGTACTTAAAACTGTAGTTAATAGTGAATACGATGTTGAGTGTTCACCACAAAACAACACAGTCTAGTAACGTTGACTTTGGTCTTAGTCTTAGGTTTTGGTACATACAGACATTTGAATAATGATCTATGCAAACTTCTGTGGAAACTGGGATTAGCTCAGTTTGTCTGGACTCGTCTAGGACCAGGAGGCTAAAGATTTGAAAATCCTGCGGGTATTTTGGAAAATTTATTGACATCCGATGGTAGAAAAATTTTAAGTATAAAATTTTACCAGAAATTTAAATCAAAGGATCGGCTTTTTTTATCTTCTTATCGACTAATCTGCTTAAAAAATACAATTATAAAATAGTACTATTAGAAAGCAAAACTATTTGTGTCAGTAGGAACTAACGTTTAGTCCAAAAGTTATTGGGCTTTGGGAAGTTTAGTCCTATCATCCTAAGCCTAGTACTAGTTAGTCCATAATTCTCTTGTATAGACAGTTTAGTCCAAAATTTAGACAAGTCAGTCCTTTTTTCCACCGATCCGAAAAGACAAATTTTTCTATTACCCAAAATATGCTTGAACTATAATAAGTTAGGTTTATAAAGAGAAAAATCATATCGGAAAAAACAGAAAAGAGAGAGGGATAGGGAGAGAGGCGATTTCAATATGGAGATTTTGAAAACCTTTGATTCATCTTAATTTAGTTCAAAACAAACACAAAAAAAACCTAAAAATCAGCATCAATGATGTTGTTCTTGGAGATCTACTGGAAATCGGTGATGAAAAGTTGATGATCATCATCAACAATTGTATCTAAAAAAAAAATCTTCAGCAAAAATGATTATGAAGAAAAGTTTTATCTTCTCTTATCATTTTCATTTGATTTAGAGTTATTAGTTTAACGTTTTCAAAATTGAATTTCGGTTAAACTTTTTTTTTAGGGTTTTTATAAGACTAAACTCAAGATTTCTTTTGATTAACATCTTTAGGTTTTTTTTAGGGTTTGAATCGATGCTTTAGATGTGTACATATTTGTACACTGAAATCTTGTGATGAATGCATAGGTTGTTTTCTTTGCATAAGTGTTATATTTTGTTATTTTTTTCAGTAGATGCGTACATACTTGTACACTAGTATGCTCTGTAATGAATGCATGACATGTTTTGTGGGTATAGATGCTAGATCTTGATTGTTTTTGTAGATGTGTATATGTTTGTACACTGAAATGCTCTGTGATGAATAAGTGGCATGTCTTGTGGGTATGGATGCTAGATTTTGTTAGGTTTTTGTAGAGGTGTACATTTTGTACACTAGTATGCTATGTGATGAATGGATGGCATGTCCTGTGGGTATGGGTGCTAGAATTTGTTAGGTTTCTGTAGAGGTGCACATATTTAGACACTAATATGATATGCAATGATTTGTTTTCAGTTTATTTTTGGTTTTAAGATTATCGAAATAATTTTTTGTTTGTTGTTTTTGGTTGATATTTAGATTGTTTTCCTGTAATGATAAGACACGATTCACTGATTATTTAATGTGCACATAGTTGTACACATGCGGATTATATTAGTTACACTAGTTCTAAATGTATTAAATTTACGGACTCATAAGCTCAAAATGGTAGAGCGCCCAAGCCCATCACAAGGTTTACGAAGGTTGATGGTTCAAATCCATCTGAGTTTCCATATTATGTTTATACAATATGGGTAGGTGTGTACATACTGGTGCACCAGTGTAATTCCCATAAAATAGATCTGTTTGTAGGTGAATTTGATTGATTTATTTCATGTTTTGTAGGGGTGTACATATTGGTGCACCAGTGTATTTTCCATGAGAATTAGGTCTGCGTGCGTATGAATAATCGATTTAATGCATGTTCTATAGGTGTGTACATATTGGTGCACATGTGTGATTCCCATGAAAAAAGTAGGTTTGTGTGTAGTTATGAATGATCGGTTTTATGCATATTTTGCAGGAGTGTACATATTGATGCACCAGTGTAATTCCCATGAAAAAACAGGTTTGTGTATGGTTAGGCTAAGTCTTATGGACATTCAAAATTCAACTTTCACAGAAAAAGCGTTGCCTAAAGTCCAATTTTCAGATTACCTCCAAGGAGTTGCTTGAACGCTATTTGGAATTAGCTATTGTGCGCCAAATGGTTTGGCGCTCCAAATTTTTGCGCTAAATGATTTGGCGCAACAAAGCTGAGTCATTGGATTCCAGTTTTGGAAATTCAAATCTAATGGTTATTTTATTTGCGCCTAACCATTGGGCGCTTCTATTATTAACCATCAGATTTTCTTTAAATGTTATAATCTAAAGGTGGAAAATCTTTTGCGCCAAACGATTGGGCGCTAGGTTGATTCCATCTTGAATCATGATATGAGTACGACATTGATTCAAGGTGAACATGATAAGACTAAGTCTTATGAATGATCGGTTTTATGCATATTTTGCAGGGGTGTACATATTGGTGCACCAGTGTAATTCCTATGAAAAAGTAGGTTTGCGTATGGTTATGAATGATCGTTTTGATATGTGTTTTGCAGGTATGTACATATTGGTGCACCAGTGTTATTTCCATAAAAAAGTAGGTCTGAGTGTGTGGTTATGAATAATTGGTTTCATGTATGTTTTGCACGGGTGTACAAAGTGGTGCACATGTGAAAAAATGACTGCATAATCTTATGAATTTTTGTGCTTGTGTACCTTTTTGTACACATGAAATAACCATGAAGAGAAAATTAAATTTTTTTAAAATAAAATTATATAGTCATATGGATACTCTTTTTGTAGATCTTGGAAAGAAATTTTCGAATATATAAAGTTTACGAATTTTGGATGAGAGGTTTAAAAGATGAATTATTTTTTAGTTATTTATATATTATTTAAAATTACTGACATCATCATGAGTCACTTTGGATAAACCGTAGATATTTGGACTAAATTGTAAATCATGAAGATTATTTATGTACTTTCCATATTTCAAATAAATATAGGATTAAATTGTACCTATTAGAATGGGTTAGGACTAAACTATCTATTTCTGAACGTATTTGGACTAAACCGTTATTTTTCCTTTGTGTTATTGCTCAAATTTTATATTATAATTCTCAAATACATTGTTATCTTGGGTGCGATTGGGTAATTGATGCATTAATGATAATATTTTGATCTTCATCGATATTATCCAAAAGACGTAGATGTTTCAACTTTCTTTTTTCACATAATACGTAAGTGGTGATGTGGGTAACTGGAGACTAACTGAGAAGTTGTCGAGCTTTCGAACGATGGCTTCCATTGTAGGTCTATCACCCATATCTTCTTGAACACATAATAATGTTATGTGGATACATCTCATCACTTCCCATCTCGAATTATTGTCATTGAGTGTTGGATCTAACAGTTCTAAAGTCGTCTCATTCTTCCACAATGCCCATGTCTGTAAGACTCTCATTTTTCTCATCCAGACCAGATGTAAGCAAAAGAGTAATTATAAATGGGGATTATGCTTACATAAGTTAGAAGGTCGTCCACACCTTTTGATTCATGGAAAAAGTTGATTCTCTTTCCGCTAAGAATCTCTAGGACTAGCACTCTGAAACTAAATACGTCTGATTTGACTGAGAAGTGCCCTCGTATTGCATACTCTGAAGCCAGATATCCACTGCAGGTATTTAGGTTTTAATATGTTCCCATACATGGAAATAAAACAACGGAATGTTTTATGGTTTGAATACAAAAATTTACTATGTTCCCATAATTCTTTTTTGTACTAGCTTGATGTTGATAAACCTTGAACATCCTACCCATGCGAAAATCTGCAATTTTTTGCTCCATATCTGCATCTAATAATACATTGCTAGGCTTGAGATCTCGATGAATAATCCTAAGTCGTGAATCTTCCCTCTAGAAATTCCTTTTATAACCTTGTATCGTCTTTCCCAATCTAACCGTTTATGTTTAACCAGATCTGCACTTTCACATATATAGCGGGTGGGATTTTGGAAAACCCTATTTATAATAACCGCAATCACACGACGTCTAACTAGTAGACAATGACAAATACAGGTCGAACCCACAGAGACTGGAAAAATACTGCAATCAATATTCTTAATCAACTAACCAAAAACAATATTTTTGGATTTTTAATAGTGCAAATGAAATTAACAAATTAAACGGAACTTAATAAAGTAAATTAAATTGGGAGAGTCGGTAACCAGGGTTTTTAGTATCTACCACTATATTTATTCAATTACTGAAATGAAATATAACTCCTGAATATTAATTTATCGTTCGTTCTATCGACAACACATATTATATGTATTAGAGTCGTAAATATCACGGGGATACCCTAAGCATGGCACATCAAAAGACTAAATCTAATCATGCACCATCAAATTGCGTTAGCGAGAAAATTATATAAAACTAAATATAGATTCAAGAATAATACATGGATGTTCTAAGCATACCCCATCAAAGGATTTAACCCAACATAAAATATCAAATAATGAGACAAATATATTTATAAAACAATAAATTACGCGTATAGGTTATTGTATTGTACAAAACCGATGAAACAACAACTCATATTATTATTAAATCAATAAATAATTATCAGAAACTAATTTATTTAATTCATAATAATTCGTACCAATTAATTTAATTCAAAATGGTCTAATACTCTAAGTGGTTTAGTTACATAAAACTTAGCGAAACATAAATATGGAATATAGAGAAAAGTAGAGAAATTAAACCACACTGAGCAACTGCGTCTTCAGAGGATGAAGAAAAACAGACCATCCAATCAACCCAGCCGTCTCTCTATCATGTCTAACTCTATCTCCTCTCGTTTTCGCCCCCCAAAACCAGCCGCCAGCTAAAACCAAAAAGAAATCGTCGGTACTCCCCCCTTCCAAATCAACTCCGCCACCTAACCCCTCTTATTTTGTTTCTTCTTTCTTCTATTTATAATATCCACAACTAGTCTGCCACGTCTCTCTTCATTCACCCTCTCTATACTCTGCCTCCAGCCACGTGAACACAATCTCTGGCCCACTTTTCTATTTTCTTCTTTGTCAAACTTTGTCTGCCCACGTCTCAATTTCAACCGGACCTGGCTACCTCGCTTACGCCATACTTTGACCAGCCAACACCTAATCCTTTTCCTCTATCCCACTTGCAGACTTTTATCACTCGGTTTCCACCCTTCATCAGACTTTTACTTCCCTTTCTATCACCAAGTGATGTGTTCAGTCCCCTAGCCAACAACCAATCCCCACAAAACTACAACCAATCACGTGCCTTCTCTTAATTAATGTCGTAGTCCGTATCCCCACTTTCTTTAGCAATTCAAAAGAGAAATTCCTTGCCACGTATTGCTTCTTTTGGTCCTCATCTCATTTTTTTTATATTAGAATCCAAGAAAAAATCTGACACCACTTTGTTCTGTGTACAAATTTTGTCTCTAACTAAAACTAGCCACTGACCACAGTTCTCCACCAATTCACTCTGTTCTCGATCCCCGAAACAAAACCTCGTACCATCCACCTGCCATCTCTCTACTCTTCTTTCACATTTGTTTTCCGATTGATAGTCTAGCCATCGCCCTTTCTTTATTTATATCTCATATTCACTAGCCAAACCGAACAAACTTCTAACCTTTAACCGTGTTTAGTATCGTAATTCGAATCTTATACGAACCATCTATTAAAGTAATAAAATGATAAAATTGATATAATTATAAATACTAACAAATATAAATTAGACGGTAAAAATATATAATTAAGTGCCTATCAACAACCCACATATCAGTCTTTGTTTTTTTAAATCATGCACCAATAGTTCTCTTTTATTAGAAATGGAGAAAGCGAACTATGATTACTGTATCCCGATAAAGAAATTAGTTGGAGCCAAGCCGAAAATAAATTGATCGAGGCTTGCATTTGGCATGAATTCGTAAATGAGTAGTTTTTCTTCTAACTGTAAACAAAACCCAAGAATTCTAACAAGATTCTTGTGTTGAAGTTTTACTACCAAAAGCATCTCATTCTTAAATTGTGAGCCACATTATTTTGACTACCATATAACTCCGCTACAGCTTCCCACAATTCTTTGGCCGAATTGGAAAAACTAAAAAATCTCAGCAATAGGGGTTTATATAGAATAAAGAATCCAAGATCTTGTTTGATTATTCGAAATCCATCAACCATATTTTGATTCTTCTTTAGATGAAGGGAAAATGGAGTTTCCATTGATAAAATCCAATTTCTTATTTCCATCAAGAGACATAGTTAGTATATTGATCAAAGAACATAATTATTGCCATTAAGCAATACAAATGATAATCATCTACTAGTGTTTGTTTCACTTTCTGACATTTTTGGTTGAAGCTTTCAGCCAAAAAGAGAAAAGATAAGCTTAGGTGGACCCTAAACATAAATAGAGAATTCTTTGTGAAATCTTTTTATGCAAAGCTTCAAAATCCCTCTCCTACTATCTCTAATTCAATTAAATTCTAGAAATCTTTACGGAGCATAGATACCTCTCAAAGATTTAAACTCTCTGTATGGAAATGCTTACAAGATGTTTTGCCTACAAAACAGAAGCTGGTGTCTATTTTGAATGTGGATACTAACTGTGTGTTCTGCTAGACACATGTTGAAACAACTCAGCACTTGTTTTTAAATGTGATTATGCAAAGGAAGTATGGAATCTGCCACCAATGGCTGTACATGGAGTACCTCTAAACTTAAACTTAGCTTCTGATAATTCTTTCCTAACACATTATAATGAATGGAGAGAAGGCAATGAAAATTCAACCTCAATGCCCCTAGCTTCGACTAAATGCTGGTTCATATGGAATGAGCAATGTTTAAGAGTCTTTTGTAATACCCCGATTCGGCAGGTAGGGTTCGCCGAATGGAATATAAGTATTGGTTTGTCATTTCCTAACACCAAGGCATTTCAACACAACTGGCTCAAGAGTTGGTAGAAAACTCTGCAGTTAAGCGTATTCGGGTGGGAGTAATCCAAGGATGGATGCCATCCTGGGAAGCAACTGCTGGATGACAGCAGCGGTGCCCGTTGAAAACCATACATTACCGGATGACCGCAGTGGCTAAATGGGGATAATATCGGTGGAGGGTCGGGTCATTACATCTCTGAAGACAAAAACAGATATGCCCCTCAACTAGCTATGGCCACTTCAAACCATTATGCATATTGGCATCCTAACTCGAACAACCAAACTCATCAGATAGTCATTAGAACAACAAACAAAGATATTTCATGGACATTACCTAGTCTTAATACTTTCAAAATAAACTGTGATGCCTCTTGGATACCTGCAATCACTAATGCAGGTTTTGGTTGGGTTTTGCATAATTGGACAGGTACTTTCGGATGAGCAAAAATGGGAAGTTTCAGATGTTCATCAGCAGAAGAAGCGGAAGCTATAACTCTGCTTCAAGCAACAAAATGGGACAACTTAAGAAATATTACAAACCTGGTAATTGTAGGGGACAACTTATCTAATTACTATATCTGCAAGGCAAAAAGAACTCCATCCAATGGAAAAACAAGGCAATTTTAGATGAAGCTAAAAGTTTGGCAGACAATTTGGTTTCTTTTTTAGGTTTCCAGTTTGTTGACAGAAAGGAAAATGGGGTCGCAGATTTATTGAATAAGAAAGGAAGATCTTCTGCTTCCTCAGTTTGCTGGGAAAATTCTACTCCATCTTTTTAAATTCCTAGTATAACTTTTGACACTGTCAATGCGTATACTGTTTCTATTTTAAATAACCATGTAGTTACAAGTTTGGAGGACACTAATCCAACTGATCTAGCCATCGTCAGGACATCTCACCTGGAGTTGATCCTAAACGAGCCTGGATCAAAATATTAGTCAACTCTGTGTATGTTCTGTCTTTTTACTTTTAATCTATCCCTCTTATATAAAAAAAAGAGAGAGTCATACTCGCTAAACCATATTAAAGTCCATGGGCCTAACTAACCTCGAAAACTGGTTTGTAAGGTTAGGGTCTCCCAAGGTTTATTAACTGCAAGACCTTAAGTTTCCCATCTAATATGAGATTAATCTCAACAATAATTCACCATTTTGATAGAAAAAAAATTCACATTACTTGCAACTCAACGTCATTACCATTATTCAACGTTAAAATTATGTAACTACGATTGTATTTTTATTTATTTTTAATAAACGAAAATTTAATTAAAACCACTAAGAATTAACACAGTTTTAATCTCTAGCAAGATAGCCGCAAACTAGAAGAGGAAAATTACAATAACTCTCAGTATTGTTTTTATTCTCTCCGACAAGTTTAGAGATTGTATCAGCAACCTCTTAGTGGTTTCTACTAACGAAAGTAAAAATATAAAAAAAAAATCTAATATGGGAGAATGCATGAGTGATGAGGTGTTACTGTACGAGAAGAGATTTAAACCTAAATTATGGAAACTTACTCCATATTATATGTTTTATTTCTTTAATTAGGTTCCTATTATTCCAACGTTTGTAATTGATTGAGTGATTACTTTTGCATTTGCTCTTATGTGAATTATGTCTAACGGGTTTGCTTTCGGTGCAAATATTGAGACAATAGTTAATCATGCAGGCATAGTTATATGGGTCAAAAGATTTCCTTGCAAACATATAGGGGGTGTTTGGTAAAAATTATGATTATCATTTATGATTATAGATAATCATAAATTGAAAAATAATTATGTTATTAATTATTTTTTAATAAAAACAAACATATTTTTGGAATAATTGATTATCTTAGAAAAATACTCTCGAAGAGGAGAAGAAAGAATGATGATTTAAGAACCTTTTTTAGTCCACTATTATTTTTTTGTCTCTCTCTTGATAATTTAGAAAAAAAAAAAAAATCTAATTCATTTTTATTAAAAAAATAATTGATTATAATAATTTTTATAAACAACTTTTCTCTTTTTATAAAAATAATAAATTTTTTACAAATACTACGCATATAAATTATACGTTTTTTACTCAGAACTATTAGATCAATTAGTTGTTTTTCAATCCAAGGGGGACGATTGGCAAAAACCTTAAATGTATAACCATTATAGTTTGAATCTAACAAGTGTATAAAGATTATGAGTTTGAAGCATAACGTGTGCAATCTCCACTAGGGTTAGGCCCTTCACATGTAAGGAGGTGCAAAGCTCCATTAGAGCCGTTCTAATAGGTTTAACGATATGGACTTCTATATTCTATTTCATTGCACCTTTTTAAAAAAGTAGTAATCGACTTATATCGAAAACAAATTAGGCGATTGGAACTAACCCATTAGCAGTTGTCCTGGAAAGGGATGTACTTTTAATATGCGCCTAAATCACCAACCCAATTTTTTTTTTATATAAAGGATAAAAAATTTTACAAATACAAAACTAAATACTAGTTAAACAAATAAAAATATATTTCATAATGCTTTAAGACATAGAAGTTCTTAGATCTCCATCGGTACTCAATCAATTTGTCTTCTAATATTGACAATATGTATATCGCCGCAATGAAATTATGAAAAATGAGAGTCTTTATTCGTGATAAAACCATTAGAATATAATCTTGGGCCCTTTTATCACGAATGATAAAAGTGTCACAATGATTTATACAAGATAGAGAATTCGTCCTCTTGATGATTGAGAATGGTGATTTAGTATTTTCCACAATCAAAAATTTATAAGGTGAAAATAATATCTCCGAAGAAATACAATTAGTCGATTCACGATTTTATAAAATCGGACCAAAATAATACATAACCAATAGTGATTTCACATCATGTTGTTTCACAGAATCTATTATTTTTCTATACTCAAAATGATTACTCATGTAGATAAGACCAAAGGCTAACATTATACAACTTAAAAGCAAATACCCATACCTACATGGTAATATAACTTTTAACTGATCCGACTTAACTTAATCTAATTAAAAATGAGCTTAGCCTAATTCAAATTTGTTGCACAACCTTTAAAAAGCCAACATGCTTAACTCAATTTAAAGAGCCCTATTACCGGGGATGCAACGATTTGGGTTTGGGGGTTTTATAGGATTCAAATATCCTAAGTATGGATAGGGGATCTAATTTATAGCCAAAGTCAAAAATATTTTTCCTCATAAATAAATCTAAATCTAACAATTATTTATTTTGAAAATAATAATAAAGTAAAATCAGTTTTAATTTCAGAAACTGCTTACGGCCAGGAACAACTGAATTCCTATCCGTAAATACTCCCTACGGCTAGGAGTTCGTCTGTTTCTAACCGTAAGTAATTCATCTACGACTAGGAATTAAATTTTTTTTAATCGTAGGATAATGATTTTTTATTATTTAGACTAGAAAATGACAAATTTCTAGCCGTCAGGAGTTTTACGGCTGGGTTCCTACCCGCAAGTAATTTAAAATTCAAAAATAAAAATTTATACTTATTTTAAGAATGAGTATAAAAATATATTCTCGTTTTAGAACTGGGTATCAATTTATACTCAATCTTAAAATGAGTACAAATATATATTCATGTTTATACCAAGGATAGGCCTATTACGGCTAGGAATTGATCAATTTCTAGATGTAAATGAACTGTTTATGGATAGATATTAATCATTTTTTAGTCATAATTTGTTATTTAGGGTTAGAAAATGATTAATTTCTAACCAATTTCTTTTAATACAGAGTACAGGTCTATTACGACGAGGAATTGATGAATTTTTGAAAAAAATTAATCATTTCCCAATTGTAATTTGTTATTTACGGCTAGGAATTCATTATTTTTTATTCGTAAATGACTCTAAAAATGAAAAGATAAAGGGCATAAAAGTTTTTTTTTTTAAAGAAACAAATTATTAGTTTAATTTAATCACTAATTTTAATTAATTTAGTTAATTAATTTTATTAATACTAGTTTTTTTTAAAACAAATTATTAATTTAATTTAATCACTAATTTTAATTAATTTAGTTAATTAATTTTATTTATACTAATTAAAGAGGGCACTTTAACTATTAACAAAATTACTATAAAAGCCTTTGAGATTGGATACTTGATGACCATATTTTATCATCATGTAAGCCAATAATAGGGTTCTATTTGAAAGGCAGAAAGACGTTAGAAATCACCGTTGAGATGAAATACTCTTTCAACCACCCTCCTATTTTATTTCTATCCAGATTTGGAATAGTTTTTTTTTTTCGAAGCATTATTTGGAATAGATATAGATACACTACTACAAAATATGGTTAAGTAAAAGAAAGTCAAAGCGAACGGACCAAAACTTTGACCAGCTCAGAGGAAAAAACATCTCAACTTTAACAAGAACAGAACCATGATGACCTTCTTATCTTCTTTCATCCTCTCGATACTTGGTTTCACTGTTTAGTTATGGCTTCCACCGCTCTTCACTTCCTATCTCATCGGAAACCTCTCAATCATACTTACACTAATCCAACCTCTATAATTACTGCAACTCGATCAGCGACATTAGCCGCCGGCAATCGTTTCGCTTGCCTTGGGCACATCAAATGCACTTCAAACCCAACTCCTCAAAAGATCAGCAATTTCCCAAACTCAAATTCAGAACTGGAAACAGAAAATGAAGAAGACCAGTTAGACATTGAGAAGCGACGGAAATCGGAGATTATACGAGACAGGAAATCTAGACTGGGTTTGGTTAAACCTGAACCCAAGAATTTCGAAATAGGATGGAAGAGAACCAAAGAGATATTGGTGGAGAAGCCGAAGGGGTACGTAATTGCAGATTATCTGGAGAAACTGGAAGGCTTAATGGAGAGAGGGGATTTTGGGTCTACAGAATTATTGGCGAAAACTGGAGAGATAGTGGCGGAAGCTGCAAGGGAAGAAGCAGAAGTACTAAGAAAGGAAGGAGTAGAAGACCGATTGATTACAGAACTGTCTAGGGTTTTGAGATTGATGGAGATGGATCTCGCAATGGTTAAAGCTTCTGTGAAAGAAGAAACTCTCAAGGAAAGGATTGAACAGGCTAAAGCTAGGTGCAGACAGGCAATACTTGTTGCTAATTCCTTTTAATTTATTTTCCACGGGAATGTATTTAGCTAAGATATATGGAAATGAAAAGACTATTGTTGCAGATGCATTATGGAGTAAAAAAACCATCTTTATCTGAAGTTTATGCCAAGAATGGTAATCCCATCCTGTAGCAGGTACTAGATAAAATTGGTAGTTAACGAAGACCTGAAACCTGTTAACGAACATTCTTTTAATTATCTGAACCGAAGTTTTAAATTACACCCTGGACAACTATCATCGCAACAAAAAGATTGGACTTTACATATCAGAAGACTAATTTATACTGTGGTACACCTAATCGGTATCCAAATCCAACTGCTCTTCACTATTGATATCTCGGTCTCGCGGGTTGCCGTCTGATTCGTCTGCATCAATATCATCGTCTTCGCTCTCATACTGCAAAACCAGATCACAGCAGAACATGTGTGATTAAAGAGCCAAATCAATTGCTAAAGAACATAACACCAGGACCTGATGACCAGCAAATGATAATTCAAGTTTGGGCTAATACAGACTCCACAAAATAAACTGGCCAGAAAAATGGCTAACTAACATTGAGTAACCCGAGGTGGACAAAGAAATACAAATGGGAAGACAACTAACCTGGATGTAAACATCTGGAAGGGGAGGAGGCGGTGGGGGTGGAGGAAGTGGAGATCTTTCCTTCTCTAATGATCCCTTATCAACACTATTTGTAGTAGCCTCCACTTCCTCAATTTTCTCGTCCACGTCATTGGCGTTGGTGAATTCATCAACTGCATGAGCGGCCATACTGGTTGAGGGCAACATATGTCCTGAGTCCATGCCCTTGGCCTACACACACCAAAGAAAGAATAAGGTTTTCCTTTTTTTCGGTGTAAGCAGTCTCTAATATAAAGACATCTGCACCAAAGAGTCAAATTAATACCAGAAGGAAATGAGAAGAGCATACAAGAAGAAGAAGATTTGGTTGACCACCTTTTCAAGAGATGCAATACTGGAAGGACCATTCTTTCTTCGCTTACTCTTGTTCTCCATCCCTAAAGATCTACGGCGTTTGCTTCCCACCATATTTTTGTTCACTGAATCACCTTCTTTGAGATTGTGTTCTGACTCTGAGAACCCGTCCCGCTGAGTGAACTTCTCTAATTTATTTGGTCCAGCAAGAGACTTCTTCATATTTGCTGCAATAAGGTGCGCATGTTAACAATAACTGAGAAAGTAAGGTGCCTCTCGGAGTTTATATGCAGAAGTTTGACTGAGCATCCTGTAAATATGCCTTTCTTCTTCTGATTTACAATTTCAAGCTCCTAACAACTTGAGGTTACTATATGCAACAGCTTAGACTGCATAAGTTAAGAATCCCCTACACACATTAGTCACCAGCTTGGCTGGGCTCAGACATCAACGTCTTCCTTGGGAAGTTGGATCATATACAATTTACCAGTTAAATTTAGGTCTAACTATGAAAGTTTAAACTACTCAAGGTGCATTAGGAGTTAATTAATAAAATTTTTGAGGGATACCTTGTTTTGCTTCATTAATCCCAAGACTACTTAGCAACCTTTTCTTGAATGGAGACGCATGATTTTGCAACTCATTTCTTGGGCTAAGAGCGTCATCCTGGTTAAATTCTCTATCACTACCAATATGAAGACTTAAACCATCTTTGTCTGCACTGGGTCTTGAAGCATCAGAAGCTAACTGATCTCCCAACTTCTGAAGCCAAGCTTGTGACCTTAACAAGGATGCCCACACTTCTAAGAAATTAGTAAAGGAAGAAAACAAAAAGAAGCATCATGCATAAATGTGCATACTTAGATACAATCACATAATGATTTGAAACTTACTTCTCAAGCTCTTCTTGCGCCCTTGAATAACGGACGTGTGCTTTAATAAATTTCTTTATTTTTGAAGTTATCCTAAGAAAAAGATGCCCAGCCAGATTTCAGATAAAAAAAGAATAATTCTCCAACTTATTACTAACAAGCAAATCTTTACAATTATTTATATGAGTACCTTTTACAATCTTCTTGTTCCTTGCTCAGATGGGCTTCAAGCTTCTCAATTTTAGTAGCAAGGTTTTCAGACTGTAGGATCCTCTCTTGCATGTGGATCTTAACATGAAAATAAAAAGAACAAGTTCAAATGTATATCAGACTCAGATGTTGTGCTCTAGGTCCAAAATAAGTCCAAGTACTTTCTTTTAACCTTGACCTACAGCATCGGCTTGTATTGAGTGAGTCTGAACTTACCTCCAGTTGGTTTCTATGATCATCAAGCCTGCCAATAGCTAATTGCATGTGTATAACCTGCAACGCATTTCCAAATAAAACAGGAAGACAAGTTGACTAACATTTAGACAGATTACTGATAATGTAAAATCCATCTTTACGAAAGTTGATATTTCATGGTAACTTCAAACCTGCTGATCAACATCATTCCCACCATGGGGTCTTCTCTCCTTAACTCCACCACTATCTAAGTTCTTGAGATTTCCAACGGCATGAGTTTGCCCAGAAAAATGTTGATTCCACCTGCTGTTTATTTCACCATTAATTATCCCAGAAAAGACTGAATCTGTAAAGCATGCTAACTCGAAAATATGTGTTGCAAAGAAGTAACAAACTTAAATTCACGCCTGGCCTAGCCAATGAGGGAAATATTGATAAACCAGGCCAATGAGCAAACAACTCATACATCCGTTTAATGTACTCAAAATGGAATACAGAATGTTTGGACTTTGGAACCTTCTAAAGTCTACATTAAATTTTCAAAAGAGACAACCTCAGCAGGAACAAATTTCACTAAGTCAAAAGAAAAAGTCCTGTCATGAGCTCATGCTTACCTCTCTTTTCCTGGAGATCTTGGAGGACTGTATCCTGCAAGAAAATGTTGCAGCAAGACAAAACATCAAGCAAGGTCAACATGTGATCCATCAAGAGACTGACATGATTTTCGAATATCTCGCAATCCTAAATCTGCAGCATAACATGCATATAAACTATTTTACCTCTATTAAAGTGATGTTGCTTCTGACCATGAAATGCATTTTGGTCTCTTGCATCTCTCACAGGGGAAAATCGTCTTTGAGGTGAATGCCTTCTTCCAAGCCTATCCCTCAAGTCGTTGCCTCTATATTCTTGCTCACCTGAATAAAAAATATTTAAACTCGGAAAGGGGAACCTTTCGGTTTCATTTGTCTTCTAAACGTCAAGAGGAGACCAATTAATCACATAAAAGGCTAAGCTTACCATTACAAGGAGCAATATGAGAAACTTAATAATGAATTGAAATAATGCCTTCTTGTCAGTTCCAAAGGAAACCATAGAATTAACACCTTCGATATTAGTAATGATATTTGATTATGCCCGTATTTGAGGTTGTATGAGAAACCCCTTCGAATATCAAGGAAGCAAGTAACAGAGAAAAATACTCGACATGACTTCCTTCGTGAAATAAGAAAAATATCACAACCGCAAGTAAGGAGATTATCCCTGCTGCATAATATATGATTGGTAAGTTCAACTTCCACGCAGTAAAATGGGCCAGTTTTGACCACATTTTCCAATATAAAATCTGCAGTAGTTCTTCATTGAAGAAATCCATTTTCTTAATTATCAAGGAAGACTCATAATGAAGAGTACGCCATCACTCTGAGCTGCATGAATGACTTACTACGAAAATGTTGGAGCGTTGAACAATCCTATTCAGGAATATCTAGCTTTTATGATTAATACATAGACCCTTTCTGTTTCGTGAAAGCATTGTCCCCAAAACCAGTTTCCCAAGGGCACGTAATTAAAATTAGAAGTAAGAACAATCACCTCACATAGCCCTTAGTACTGCAGTAGGTATTCAAGCAATATTAGCTTTGTAGAGATGAACGGAATACTCATGCCACTGATATGTATTAGATATTATGTTAGAAAGATAATCAGACGCACACAATATTTCCAAGTAACCATTAGTCTTCCACGGATAATCTGTAATAATTTGATATTAATCTTCACGTGCTTCCTGCTCTAACTTATGCAGAAGAAAGTTCAAACACAGAACTGAAGAAAATAGAATCTCAATCCCTCAACTCTGTAAGAAAATTACAATCTTCAAACAAGATCGGAAAGTACAAGAGAAATGAAGGAAACTTCTAGGCATATCCACGTAACAAATATGCGGAAATGTTGAAAGAAACAACGCCGAAGTTAACATATGAGTCTCTAAGCAGAACTTAATTGACGAGATAAATGACTTGAAATTTTTATAAGAATGAATCTAGAACTAAAGATCGCTTCATTGAACAAGGTGGTATAACATCCATCTGTATCTTTTGCATATTCCATTAAACATTTTCAACCTATTCCCTGCCATATCGGATTTCAGTCTTGAAAACTACAAATAGCAATGAAAATAATCCAGTTGCCAATTTAGCTCCATGAAGCACGTGATTCAAAAAGCAATATACTTAAAAACATCTACCTACCAATTACTAAAAAGATATCCTAAACACGCGGAGTAATAAGCCAGTGGACAAACATCAACCTGCTCTAATCAGAGAGCATTTTCGAACTTGTCATATATAATAGGTAGCACCTCAGCATCTACTTTCATCCAAACTTCTGCCCTAAATTTATATATAAATATATATATGTGACATAATTCTTCCTTTGCATCTCTTCTCTAGTTAACAGTTAGTACTTATGAATAGCAAAAACATAGTAATAAACAACTTAAAATCCATAGAAATTGCTTATAGATTTGATGTCAAGATAACAAAGCCAACAAAATTAAAAACTATTTTGTTTTTTCTTACCATTAAAAGGACCAGAAGAAAATCGCCTAAGTTCTTCATTTCCATGTGCGAATGAACAATTCTGACGCGAACAATCTCCTCTTTGAAATAACACACAAATCTTCGTCTTGAAATGCTTCCCCCCATCCATCACTTGCTATAAAATCTAGTTGCCTCGGTGATTTAAAACTTCTGAAGAAAAAATCGAGAGATTTTATAATTATTCGTGAAAATCCTGAATTAGGCGCATCATTGAACTTGACTGAAATCTGGTCGATTAAACATAACTTTTAGGGATTAGGGTTTCTGTTTGAGAAGCTGAAACAATTTTGTAGAAGAAAATCAAATTTAATGAAGAACGATCTAAAACTAAACCCTAGAGTTCGGTTTTAGAAATTGAGAGTCGACGATTATAGCACGTGCAGTTATAAACTTATTATCGTACAGTTATTACTTATCATGTCGCACGGGGAGGTCTTATTTACTACACAAGAAGTAAATGTAGGACCTAATGTAGGAATTTAATTTCAATTATTTTATACGTGGATAAATTTAAATCCTAAGGTCTACAGGAGAAAAAATATCGAAGTGAAATTATTTCTTTTTAGAAAAAAACATAAATAAGTTTATCCGAGGCTTTGATCAAGCTATGTAATTGTTTCATTGTTATTCTAGCCTCACACAAGTAAGTTTGTGTGAGGCTTTGATCTAGCTATGGTCACGTTTTCATTTTGATTTAGTTTCCTTTGTTTTTCTTTTTGTTTTCCCTTTTTTATCATTTATGTTAATATTACTTAGTGCATCATATTAGTCTGTTTTTTTTTCCAATGAGCTTTTTCTTTTTAATTTTTTTTTCCTATAATAATATGAATTTTTGATGATCGAAATACTTTGATTATTGGTCTAGGGTTTTCTATCCCTATTGCACCATATCAGTTGATTTTTTTTTTATAAACAAATCGTTGTGTGTATAAGATTTGTTGATCTACTTTAATATTATACACACGAAGTTCTATATCAATTGTTGATAGTTTTTGTTTGTATTTAAGTACGACTAGACAATCTTAATAAGTTTGATACAAATTTGTGAAGTTCAATTACGATTGCTTAGAAACATATTATGTAGTAGTTTTTGTGGTTTGTTATT